>OY783196.1:16426918-17026918 GCA_963678675.1 Xiphydria camelus
AGAGAGAGTACTTCTTTCATTCTCGTGAGTTATAGCACGGATGTTAACTTTTTGCCTCTAACAATAAGTCGAAGAAAGCCCCGAGGAAGTCAGTGAAAAAGGCGGAGTAACTGAGATCGTAAAGTCGTTGGCACGCTTAATACATGAGTCAACATTTCACGAAGAAATTGCAGTATATAGGAAGTCAAATTACATACTCCAATGATACTAGTAGTAGGTATGTATATGGCATCCGACTTGAAGACTGTAGTCTTGCTAATGCACGATTCAATGTGCAAAGTAGAGTATAGCGCAAAAATAAATTCCGACATTTTATCGTCACTGTATCATAATCTGTTGAGAAACAGTCTTAGTCAAATAAACGAATCAACTTGAAAGGGGACAAGAGTATGATATAATATATGTATATAAATATTTTGCGTGGGTTTATTAGAGAGTTTTTCCAGAATCCGACGGCCGCGCATTTCTTTACTTTCTTGATCAATTATAATATGAAGAAACATAAAAATAATGCATTCGTAGATAGGTTTGGAAATTTATTTCGGATTGCGCAGTTAAACAATTTTCACGCGTTATATTTATCATTGAACGTGCTCGCAAACAAATTCGGAATATTTTTAAAGTTTTAAAGTCGTATTAGTATTTTTGTAAAACTTAAATCTTTCTCGCTTTCGGTTTTTGTTCATTACTTGTTTCCTCCGCAATAGGAACGTATTTTTGTAAAAATAGTTAAAAATCTCTCAGCCAAATTTGCATTCTCTTCTCTTAAGATTTTTTAAAATTATACTGGTCTACAACATTAGACATCTTGTTCGCATCAGAAATGAGACGTTCATTATACTCATATAGATGTCGATATGCTGATTCTAATTTTTTTTCGTTTTACTCACGTTACGCTTTTTAGAAAAGTGGGATCAAATGTCGAAAAAATCGCGTTTTAGGCGATTTTTAACTTAATTTTTATAAAAAAACTAGACATACTAGAAAAATGTCGAGTTTTAGATTTGGATAAAGCATCAAAAAAAAGAACAAAAAGCATCTATTATATTCCACGATGCGATAAGTTTCTAGTAGGTATAGGTAAACATTCATCGAGGTGTGCATGGCCGATAACCTGAGACTCTCCGCCATTGACAGGGTGTCAATTTAATGAGTGCCACATTTATTTATTTCCGTTATTTGTCATTTTACGAAATAAACTTTCGAATAAAAGTTACTTACAATTAGTGTTAAGGGAGGCGTGTAATGCATATAAGTAGTTTTTGATAACACGTGTTATTTACGAGATATGAAGTTCGCCTTTTTTTTAAAATGGTGAACTCAACATTCTTGTTCTCATAAAAGTTGTAGAGCTTGTCGAGATGAACAAAAAAGATATGAAATGAAAGACTCATTCATTGGATCATTTGTGAGATATTGCCGCTCAAAGTACAAGGGTAAATAAGAATAAGAGAGAATTAAATCCGGAAAAATTAGTCGCGCGCTACGAAATTTACTCTTGCAGTTTGAGCGGCAGTAACTCACAAACGATCTAATGAATGGTATTTCACCTTTTACCTTTTTTATTCATCTCGACGAACTCTACAACTTTCATAAGAACTAAAATGTCAAGTTCCATTTTAAAAAATGAAGGCGACCTTCATATCTCGTAAATAACGCGTTATCAAAAAACACTTACAAGTATTATAAGTCCTCCTTGATACCAAATAATATATTCGAAAGATTTTTTCGTAAGGTGACAAATATTGGAAACAAATGGATGTGGCCTTTGGTAAATTTACATCCTGTATTGTATATGCACAAACAACAAAAAATAGTAGGTTTGACTAAATTGGCGGTCACGGCGGGAGAACACTGATTTAGTTACTTGAATTAAATAATTTCGTCGTAATGATTAAAAATTGACGAAAACGGGCTGTAGTCAAATCTAGAAAATTATTTGTTCAAGTAATTACATTTGTTTCCCCGCCCGTGACCGCTAATTTAGTTAAATCTACCACATTCTTTTCTCAGTATTTACTACTTGCCACACTTCTTTAGAATCACGTACTTGCCACACTGGGGTTGATTTACACCCCAGCGAGAAAAATTGTTATAACAAATAAATTATTGCATATTTGTACTTGAAAATTTTATCAGCTCTTCTTAAAAGAGTACTTTAAAAGACCGCGTAACTTGTATAGCCAGAACTTAAAATTAAGTATGCGAAAAAAATTAAATATAAAAGTTACACGGTCTTTTAAAGTACGCTCTTAAAAAGAGCTGATAAAATTTTCAAGTACAAACGTACAATAATTTATTTGTTATGACAATTCTTGTCGCTGGGGTGTAAATCAACCCCAGTGTGGCAAGTACGAATTTTACCATGGGGTTGTCACGAACCCCAGTGTGGCAAGTAAGTGTTAAGATACTAGTAATTCTGGGAACAGTCGACCTTACTGAAGACCGGGCCTAAAGTCGTAATAGACCAAGAGCTGGCTATATACGGGTACGGGTGACTCGCTGCAGTCAAAATTATAACAATTACAGGTTCGATTGTTACCGATATGGTGAGGGTCGGGCCGTCAGACGTCACCGTGGAAGTATAATGCGAAGGTAGGGGGTTAAATATGCAATGTTTTAATGTAAAAATAAGTAATAAGATGCAGTACTAAAAATTTGCAAAATGATCGAAGACAGTATTAGAGTATCATAATAAAATTATCAATCCTAACACTGGTTTGATACCGCAGTCTACCTACACCTCTCTTTTTTCCCATTTCTGCTTCTAAGATATCTTTTAGCAGTCCTTCATGTCTTAATATATGGCCTATCAGCGGATCTCTTCTTTTCGTTATATTTTTCCAGAGTGGTCGGTTTTCCCCTACTTTTTTCAAGATTTCTTTATTTGTGAAGTATATTAGTATGTAGGGGGGAAAAATCGCCAGATGAGTAGGCAAAAGGTAAAGGGCCGCCAGACGGCGCCAATGTTGCAAACAATTTTGCAATATTTACATGACTAAATGCACAACTTTTGCGTCCAAAATAAAGTTTTCAGATGAGGCGAAAGGACGTGATCATGACGAAGAATCGATAGTGTAACCCTACTGAAATTTGCCTTTTAAAAACAATTACTCGACAAGGCAAAAAGGATATGGTCCTAACGAGGATCTGACCACGTAAACATTGTGAACTTTTACCTGATTTGTTTCCTATAAGGATCTCATAGGGCATAACTGTGTAGGGTATGCTTTAGGAATATCCGATCGGGTCCTTATAGGATATCGGAATATTTTCCAGTCGAGTTGTTGACCGTAATTTAGAGTCTTGCAGCATTGAAAGAAAACTGAAAGTGCGATGTAATAGTAAGTAGTTCCGAGCATCGTCTAAACGGTAAAGAAGATAAGTTTAAGAAAAACATTAGAAAGAATCTATATGCCTCGATCTTTTAAGGGCGCATTGATGAAATCGAATTGCATTTTCGAACATTGGCCAAATACACCTCGTTAGTTAAAAGAAATTGTTTCGTGTTTCAGGTCGGAGACAGAGGATGGGAAGTCCATCACGTCACTGTTACCAGAGTGCCTGGCTACGGCTTTGGCATCGCCGTATCTGGCGGCCGCGACAACCCCCATTTTACCAACGGTGATCCTGCCATAGCGATTTCCGACGTACTCAAGGCTGGTCCTGCCGAAGGAAAGTTGCAGTGAGTGCATAATCAACTTTCTTTTACTCTCTTCCTCTCGTGCGCGTGTGAAACTACTAATGGTCTTCAACCTCGCGACCCTACAACGCTATTGGTGATCAGTAATAATGGCAATAAAGGTCCCTTCCTGAATCCTAACCTGCGATAGTATGGAATGCCTCTTGTAAGATTTACAACTGAGAGACTGCGATCATATTGCTTGTATACCAAGAGATAAACCGACGCATACTAACAAAGAAACCATCCCAGGTGTACCTCGCCGATTTCGTTCATTTTGATATATGTTATTCTACGTCAAAATCTAAGAGATACATATTTTTTTATGTGCGGAAAAACATTTCTAAGAGGTGAAATTAACCCTCAAAATTGACTGCTCCTAAGGGTGATTGCTGGTTTTCACATACTTGCAATTGATCTTTTGAAATGAAACCAAGTGGATAATAATCTACATAAAAAATGATGAAAAATGCAATTTGTTACATTTCATTGGGATAATTAATTACAAAATTATAGGGGTTGAAATTCACAAAATCATTGTAAGAAAAAACTATTGCATTTTTTTTGAGACCAATGGCAATTAAAAGAGCAAAAAAAGTAGAAAATACGTGTTTCGGCTTTTTTTCGAAAAAATTGAGTTTATCGAGGAAATCTTTCCTATGTTCACGTGCATCAATTGCAGAAAAATCTTTTGAATTTTTTCTTACTGTATTTTCACTTATATTTCAAAAAATTTGTTATGGGTTTCTTATATCCTGATACGTTCAAAAATACTCATATTTTAATCATTCACCTTTATTTATTTATTTTTTGTCAACCTCTCGTCTTCTTTTTCTTGTAGCTTTTGTAGATAGGATTTGTAAAGTGTTTTTCCGTTCATTTTCGTGTACTTGAACATTTTTCAGAATATTTTATGAAATATATTTCATGACATTTTATTCTTCGTATAAAATATTATTTAATAATTGTTCAATTCAATAAAAATTATTCGTATATGTACGATAAATAATATTTCTCCGAGTATTATTTTTGTTTCTTTTTTGATGCGACATATTTTTAAATGCAGTGGATAAAATTGTTTATACATGGTTCAATAGAGACAAAGGGTCACAAATAAGATAATCTTGAAACTCATGATATGGTGCTATTAAAACTTTGTGGTCAATTGTCGGTAACCAGCCGCTCATGTTTTTTACCGTTGCGGACGCCTATGCATATAGCTGTCCAAATCTGTTTCCAGCTGCGGGGACGTATTATGAAGCAGCTCGCTTACATTTATTTTTCTGAATGATAAGATACGCATGGATCGGCGACGCTCGCTCGTCGGGCGGTTCCGCCCGCAAAGGGTATAAAAGCAACGTGTTAATTTCAACTCTAATCAGTGGTGGAAATTGCGTAACGAAGAAAACCACGGTGACGAGTACGTCGGATTTTATTCATTGTATGCGGTACAGTAATGGTAATCATCAAAAAAATGTTTGAAGCATGGAGATTTTTGACACCATGAACAACGAATTACGGCAATATTTTCGCAACCTGGAATTTCGCATTGCGATTTACAGGATTCTCCGAATGCAAAATTTACAGCATTTTCAAATTCATCAGGTCTAAAATCTGTGTAACCACTTTTGAACCACGAGTATTTGAAAAGATTTACATATCGTGGAGATGAAAATTGGTTATGAACGAGCGATTGCAGTTTAATAATATTATTTCTCACGTGTAAATTCAGGTCATAATTCATTAACAATACACTGTCAGAAAAATGTCTGACAAAATTTTTCCATATTCTAAATCCGTAGACATCAAGAGGTTGAATACGTCCTGTAGTGCCTTGAGGTTATTATCATAACTTCAACTTCCTTGTTTGGTGGCTTAACGGCTTGAACAGCTTGAGAACAGTGTCCAGTCCATGAATCAATTAATAATAAGCTTTTCGAACCAGAGTATGTGGAAAAAATACTTCTTTCAACCATATTTTAAAATGTTCTACAATTAAAATTTGTTTAAATGTATTTTTTGTTGAAATTACTTAATGAGTGAAAATCAATAAAAGCATAAATATATAGCAAAATTAGATATAATTTTTTACCTGACGTCAGTTTTCCAGATTTTGATACTTCTACATAAACGTTTTCTGGCCTAAAAAGAGTTGCCTCTATGATCGGTCCAAATTTGCCAGTAGGCTCCTTTAAAACTAAAAAAAGCGGAGGAAGAAGCTTCCCTTCGGCTGATATAGTAGGTTGAATGGTATAACTATGGGTCGTAGATGAAACTGATTGTACTAAACATTGTACTTGCTTTGAACCTTCTTCGGCTAAAGTTCTGCCCGTATGCATTTCTAGTTGAAATCCGCTTTGAGATCAGAATTGTATATATTTGACAATTCATAATTTCCAATGCGTCGTTTTACATCGTGGATGAATGTTTCAGATTTTTCTTTTAACACGGTACCATCTCCGATTATTTTTGCTGTGATAAATTTATTAATTTTCCTTGTGTGAGAGAGTCTCTAATCTCTCGATGCCTGGTCGACGCCGAGGGTCGGCCACATAAATATCGAGTTCAAGTGGCAAACGCATCTCGGCATCTCGAGCATTTCCACGCCGATGCTGAGATCCTGGGAACGTAAACATAGGAATAAAGGTCCAGATACACATGCTAGTTTCGAGCACGCAAGCATGCTTTTTTCCAGGAAGTGCTCCTAGAAGCATGTGTATCCAAGTCTTGCTCGTTTCGAGCATGCTTAAAATAAGCATGCTCAGAAATCGACCGACGGTTGATTTTCGAGCATGCTTCCTGAGGCGGGGGTGAAAAGAGGAACGCTTATGAGCAAGTGTAGACTGTGTTTGCTAATAAGCATGCTCATATTCCTCGCGTCTAGTCGTGTTCCGTCGTGTCTAGTTGGACCTAATAAAAATTTTACTTGAGATGAAAAGGAATTTATTCTCATTGAATAAGACTATTTGAATTAGATAAATGTTCTACTAGGTTCGTACTCGATTAAAAAAATATGCAAAACATTAATTTAATGTAAATAAACTTTTATTCGATGTAAATAAATGTCTATTTATCTCAAATAAATTTTTGTCTTATATATAGGTTTGTATTTAACTAGACTTCTTCCCTCAGAGTACTTGATTATGGCGAAAAAAAAGTTTCTTTGGGCCAAGAAAATATTCATTAGCTATTACTGTATTTTTGTTTGAATGAAAGAGACATTGTGTAATAATTAATATTATATTTACTTGGCCTAACGAAATATTTTTTCCGTCGTAATCAATTATAAATTTATTAACTGCAAATAAACTCTTTTCTCAGTATATGAAGTAACTTTGATCGAGCGAACAAAGTAATCGCTAAACTGACAAATTTCTAGAAAATCATAAACAGAATCAAGGAATTTTACTTCCAAATTTGACCGTGATAAAAATTTAATCGCTGTTTCTCAAAATGTGACATACATTACAAATTATATTTCCTCTTTTATCTTTGAGCGCGATAACAAATATTCGTCAGTTGCAGTTTTTCACGAATTACAGCCTGCCTGCTACAGACAGCCTCCTAGTAAATAGCATGTGTATCCGAGTGCTTGCTTTAAGCATGCTTATTTAGAAGTCCAGATACACATGCTAGTTTCGAGCACGCAAGCATGCTTTTTTCCAGGAACTGCTCCTAGTAGCATGTGTATCCAAGTCTTGCTCGTTTCGAGCATGCTTAAAATAAGCATGCTCACAAATCGACCGACGGTTGATTTTCGAGCATGCTTCCTGAGGCGGGGGTGAAAAGGGGAACGCTTATGAGCAAGTGTAGACGGTGTTTGCTAATAACCGGCCCATACACGGTGAGGTAAAACTGAAGCGTGCTTGCACGCGAGCAAATGTGAAATGAAAATTTGGGCACACTGGAATGCCTATACACGGTGAGGCAAAACTGTCACATTTGCACGAAGAGCCAATGCGTGCGTGCAAATGCGACCGTTTGTGGCACAAAACTGATGGCTCTGTCAGGTCTAGGCTTGGCGCGACGAGATCTGGCTGAGTTTGATTTTGCGTGTCGCGCCGCGCGCAACCTTACCAGTTTCTACAGTGAATGTGGGGTTATGAGTGTAATTCAACAAAGTGATTTATATTTAATCGCCGTCGCCGCCGCTGCGCAAATTTCTTGACAGGATCGTCGCCGCGGCGACGGTAAATTTTCAGAACCACGCACGAAAGTGGTTAATCGCGTCATCGCCCGTCAAAATACTGACTGGATCAAATCCTTTCCTTCTCCTTTTTTAATTTTATTATTATATAAAATAGTTTTTTAATAAATGCGTGGACAAAACCGTGTCGCCAAAAACCCCGACGACCTTGGGACCCGATGCGCGGAGCCAGGTACTTACCCCCCGGGGGTTGGGGAGCACACAAAGCTAGTATATACAAATAAATGTACTACCGCCCACTTGTCCGGCAAGACACGGCCCAGCAGGGACAACATGTGGCAGGGACCGTCGCAGACGGGGTTCATCGCTTCCGATCCTTTTCGTCAAACGACGCGACGGGATGGTCATGAAGACTAGAGTCTGTGTTCCGTCGCACACCTTTTCCGGAAAAGGTTAATTAACGGACGGATCGAAATAAGCCGTTCCCCGCAATACCTATTCTAATAAACAATGTTCCGTCTTCGAGCGACGGACTACGCGCCAAATTAATCTTGCGTGGTGGGTTTAGGATGAATAAAATTACATCAATTTGTAAGGGAAAACAAATAATGCATTAACTTTATTTCCGAGCTGGGAACAGCCCGCAAGGTCGCTCGGGGGTTTTCGAACGTACTGGTCGCTCTTCGACCCCGTGGCAATGAGGAACTTTCCCGGATCTAATTTATGGCACAAAGGGCCCGAGGAGTGTCAAATTTCTCCCTCACACCGGTCTACGGCCCAAATGCGAAGAGCATTTGGGCGAATATGCGACAGACAGTTTATTAATAATTTATTAATTCGTAGTGGTCACACGGGGTCCAGTGGACCCCATGGTAATAAAATATACATTTTTCTCATAAAAAGTTTTTTTCACTTTATTTTACACGTTCAAAACCGACCTATTTGATTGTACGAGTTTCATGAAAATTAATATCTTCAAACTGTAAAATAAATATACTTTTTTCAAAACTCGTAATACTGTTTTTTTTCTTAAAAGTATATTATTTTAAGAGTGAAACGCAGGAAGTTCTTTACTCTATCTCAAAAATTGAAACTTTGATGAATATTCCTATTCCTCCTTTTTTTTTTCTCTTTCAATAGAAGATTTCGTATGCATTGAATTGCAAGTAATACAATTATTTTTTTCACTTCTGTGCGGATAGCCACTTGGTGTTCCATCTTTTCCACTGCACTGGCATTCAGCCTGTTAGGAACTAGCATGTGTATCCGAGTGCTTGCTTTAAGCATGCTTATTTAAAAGCATGCTTAAAAGTAGCATGCTCATATCGAGCAAGTGTAGCCGTTAAAAGAGCATGCTTTTTTTAAGCATGCTCATAAGCATGCTTTTTTACTAGCATGTGTATCTGGACCTTAACACCGAGTGACGGGTTAGCTGATTCCGAAGCTAACCACGAAAAGCCTGGGAACGGGATAGGGCAGGAACCGGGGGATGCTGGAGGACGAGCCCGGACCGAGCATTCGGTGCAGACGAGTCTTCGAAGCATCATCGCTGTTCATCGTTTCGCGAGATTCTTCCATTATCAACTACCACACTTGATACTATGCGATGGTGTTTTTTAAACAAACTCTCTCCATTTTTCAGATGCTTGAAAACGAAAGTCTTTATCGCCAATTTCTTTCTGTGCTTGTAAAGCCCACCTGCGTAAATCAGAATCGTGTACTATCAGAGCACTATCGATAGCAGATTTGAAATTTTCCAATGTATAACTACAAATCCTAGCAATCTTTTCCTTATATGTACCACCCTTGTTTAAATAATGCGCCCATCTTTTTAATTGTGTTATTGATTTCACTTTTCTAAATTTCCGTGTAACACTTTCTTGGCTTAAATTGTTTTTTTTTCCGCTGCGCCAATATTCAACTGCTCTTAATTTATACTCATAAGATAAATCTTCTTTATCCTTTGTACATTCATTGGGAGATACTTCTGGTACATTAAGGGCTGATGCGTATTCCTTATCTTCAACAATTTCCATTTCACAATCTTTATAAGGCTCTCCAAAATATAGAGAATTTTCCTCTATCATTTCTATACCAGAATAATTAGAGTTGAAATTAACACGTTGCTTTTATACCCTTTGCGGGCGGAACCGCCCGACGAGCGAGCGTCGCCGATCCATGCGTATCTTATCATTCAGAAAAATAAACGTAAGCGAGCTGCTTCATAATACGTCCCCGCAGCTGTAAACAGATTTGGACGGCTATATGCCGATACGTGTCCGCAACGGTAAAAAGCATGAGCGGCTGGTTACCGACACTTGACCACAAAGTTTTAATAGCACCGTATCATGAGTTTCAAGATTATCTTATTTGTGACCCTTTGTCTTTATTGAACCATGTATAAATAATTTTATCCACTGCATTTAAAAATATGTCGCATCAAAAAAGAAACAAAAATAATACCCGGAGAAATATTATTTATCGTACATATACGAATAATTTTAATTGAATTGAACAATTATTAAATAATATTTTATACAAAGTATAATGTCATGAAATATATTTCATGAAATATTATGAAAAATGTTCAAGTACACGAAAATGAACGGAAAATTCACTTTACAAATCCTATCTACAAAAGCTACAAGAAAAAGAAGACGAGAGGTTGACAAAAAATAAATAAATAAAGGTGAATGATTAAAATATGAGTATTTTTGAACGTATCAGGATATAAGAAACCCATAAAAAAATTTTTGAAATCTAAGTGAAAATACAGTAAGAAAAAATTCAAAAGATTTTTCTGCAATTGATGCACGTGAACATAGGAAAGATTTCCTCGATAAACTCAATTTTTTCGAAAAAAAGCCGAAACACGTATTTTCTACTTTTTTTTGCTCTTTTAATTGCCATTGGTCTCAAAAAAATGCAAGAGTTTTTTCTTACAATGATTTTGTGAATTTCAACCCTTATAATTTTTTAATGAATTATCCCAATGAAATGTAACATTGCATTTTTCATCATTTTTTATGTAGATTATTATCCACTTAGTTTCATTTCAAAAGATCAATTGCAAGTATGTGAAAACCAGCAATCACCCTTAGGAGCAGTCAATTTTGAGGGTAAATTCCCCCTCTTAGAAATGTTTTTCCGCACATAAAAAAAATATTTATCTCTTAGATTTTGACGTAGAATAACATATATCAAAATGAACGAAATCGGCGAGGTACACCTGGGACGGTTTCCTTGTAAGTTAAAACGCTCGACGACCTGGCCAAAAACTGAAAAGTAAAAGTCAGTACTTTTTGAATACCGCACAACTTTGTACAGGTTATATTTTTGCCTATAATATTTTGAGGTTACGAAATATTGCCATGATATATATACATATATATTATACAATTGATTGAATGAATAAATATTCCATATTTTCACAGAAATCGGTAAAAAAGTAGAATATCAGCGAGTGTATAGAAAACGGAAACGTGAAGAACAGTTGAGAGCTGGGCGAGTGGAATCACGAAAGGCTGCTCGAACTAGTACCGAGCGATCACAAGATTGGAGAGCACATATGGCTAATTCTGCTCTGGATTCTGTGCCATCCACAAGTCGATCAACTCAGGTTCCACAAATCGTAATCCACGCTACGTTAAGACCTCCAGTATTAGGATTTAATATAGGACCGTCGACATCGACGGCCATTATCAGGAATTCCGTAGAAAATCCAAGTGAAGAAATTAATAATGATTACGTGGATTATTCTAAACACACTAAAGCCCACACTGAGTTCAATAAGAAGTTCCTCGATACTAACTTCGGCGCAGTGTGCAGCGTATGTGAGCGACTATGGTATGACACCAACATAAGAGCACCACCGCTATGTTCAAAGGATATCCTTACAGTCGATTTTCCTGAAATAAACTTCGAAACAACCCTCGTTTGTAGTACTTGCGACGCCTCCCTTCGTAAAAAAACACAAAACGAGTCTGCTAGTACTCGAGACACTAATGTGTAAACATCTAGTGAGCGAGATTTGATAGCTAAAATAAATCGGCTTATGATAGCTAAAAAAAATAAATAAGTGAGTCGGAGTAGAGCCGATCGACGAGGAGTTACTCCAACTCACTTACTGTACATGGCGAACACCACTTCCATACAACATTGTTCTGCCAGATATTTACACATCAATTAGTCATTCTAACTTGTAATTGATGTGTAAACATCTGGCAGAACAATGTTGTATGGAAGTGGTGTTTGCCATGTACAGTAAGTGAGTTGGAGTAACTCCTCGTCGATCGGCTCTACTCCGACTCACTTATTAATTTTTTTTAGCTATCATAAGCCGATTTATTTTAGCTATAAAATCTCGCTCACCAGATGTTTACACATCAGTGTCTCGAGTACTAGCAGACTCGTTTTGTTTTACCCATTTTCAACCCCGCATCTTTACGATTAGGATACCAAAAGACAAAAATGCGATTTTAGATAATAATTCAATTTCTCTCATTCTATGGTATGGAGAATTCTGAATAAATTCAGAGGTATTTTTGTCATTGAAGTACATATAAAACGGTACTTAAAGGTTATTTGGTTGCAAGATTCAAATTTTTAACTCGATCAAAAGTTTTAAATTACTAATTTTTTGTCGAATTTATCAAGTGACTATCTTCATATTTTTACAGTTGCATCCTCTTACCACAACTATTAACTTGTAGTAATTTCAAATATTTTAAAAAGGTGCGCCATTTTCAAAATATTGAAAAACCGATTTTTCGGACTATTTCTGTACAGAGGTAAGGTTCTGTCATTTAATTAAAGTATTTTCTTCATCGAATGACTTTTACATGTAATTTTAAATAATTGTTTGTAAATTTCGAAATCAGAAATTTAACCAGGAGATTGATTTAGGTTGTAGAACTCAGACAATGTAAGATGTAGTTGCTGAAAACTATATTACAATTATTTACAGAGTCTTACGCACTAAACATAACCATAAACCTACAGTTTAACACCTACCTAAATCAATACAATTGTCGTTAATTTGCGAAAGTTATTGACGATCGGATGTATCTTAGTTAGGCTTATCACGATGTTTACAGCTCGGAGCCAACTAACGTACTGCCCTCTCCGTTGAGGAGTAACTCATGTGTTGGTCGCCCGATCGCTAGTGTCGCGCGACTAAGTTTTGGCGCTAAGCGTTTAAAACTTACATCCCCCCCTTTTTAGTCGGAGGGTGAAGCCCTATGTATAAGGAACTAATTTACTGGCATGGAACAAGTTTGATTCGTTTTTCCTAGATCTACTGTCTATTAAATAAATCGTATCAGATATTTTATCTTTTATTCTGTAAGGTCGTGACCTTATTTATCTAATTTTTCTCTGTTCAGTTTATTTCCGTGTTGAATATAAACTAAATCTCCAATTTTATAATCTATTTTTATTACATGTTTATCATAATAGGTTTTATTTTGAATGTGTACTTTTTTTGAATTGTCTAACGCTAATTTTCTGTTGTCTTCTAAGTTGTTTATTTTATTATCTTTTAGATTATCTGGTATGAAAGTATTATCTATTCCTGTTAACAGATAGTTTGGAGTGAATCCTGTTGAACTGTGTATAGTATTATTATACTCTTTTGTGCATTCCTCTGCTATTTTTGTCCATGATTTTCCTTTATTATCATAAATTTTACATCTAATTCTATTTACTAATGTTTGATTTGTTCTTTCATTTAATCCGTTTGAGAAAGCACAATCTACTGCAGTGAAAATTAATGTTATGTTATTTTTGTTTGTGAATTGTTTGAATTGTGCAGAGTTTATTCCTGTATATTGATCTGTTAAAATGGTTTTAATTTTTCCATTTTTCTCTACTCTGCTTACTAATTTTATAAAGTCTTTTGTGATCTGAGTTTTGGATGTGCTAATATAAGCAAATCTAGTGAAGTGATCTATAAGTAAATGCAAATATCTTTTTGTACTTTTTCCTTTAAGTCCTCCAATTGTGTCCAGCGACATTATTTCAAATGGTTTTTCAGCTGGACCTAACTGGGACAGTGGAGCTTTGAACCATCCTATTCTAGATTTGTTCTTAATGCATGTCTCGCAATTTCTACATATAGTTTTAATATGTTTGTACATATTTTTGAAATAAAATTTATGACATATAGTTAAAATTAGTTGTTTTGAGCCTATGTGTCCTTGTTCTATATGTACTTTCTTAATAATTGAGACACCGAAGTCTTCTGTTATCCATATTTTTTTTTGTTATTTATCAGTTTATAAATGATTTCATCTTTAATTTCGCCCGACTTATCTATTTTAATTAATTTTTTATTTTCTCTAATCTCTTCAATTTGTAAAGTGTTTGTTGTCTTTATTGCGGATTGATTATCTGGGCTTTCATGTGACTCCAGTACAGGGTTTCTTGATAAGCAATCAGCTTCTGTATTCTCTTTCCCTGGATTGTAGACAATATCGAAGTCAAATTGAGATATGTAATTTAAAATTTCTATTAAATCTGGATCATTACTTTTTTTTATATTGAAGTTCTCTAATGGCCTATGATCTGTAAAAATGACAAACCTTTTCCCTATTAAATAATATTGCCAATAAAGAATTGCTTCTTTAATTGCTAGGCATTCTATGTATATAGCTTTTTTTGTTTTTTGTGTTTTGTTCAACTTTTTTGAGAAAAAGAATACTGTCTTTAAAGATTTATCCTCTTGGGGTTGTTTTAGTATTGCGCCCACTCCTTCTGCACTGGCATCTGTAAATAAATATATTGGTGCTTTTTCATCAAATATTGCCAGTGCTGGAGCTGTAGATAAGTATTCTTTTGTTTTTACAAAACTGTCATTACATTGTTTTGACCAATGAAATTCTATATTTTTTCTTAATAGGTTACGTAGTGGGTCCAGTAGTATCGTGTGTTGAGGTATATATTCTATAAGTAAAAATTTATTTTCCCTAGAAATTGTCTCACTTGTTTCCTTGTCTGAGGTATAGGGAATTTCTTTATTGCTATTAAGTTATCATTCATCGGTTTAATGTAATTGTTGCCAATTTTGTGACCTAGATATGTAATTTCATTTAAAGCAAATTGACATTTTCTTTCATTTAGTTTAAATCCTTGATCCTTTAACGCTTTTAGAGTTTGTTCTACATGTTTAATGTGTTCTTCATAAGTTTTTGAATGTATTAGTATGTCGTCTATGTAGTTTACTGCAAATTTATCTAGTTCTTTCCTTCTTATGACACTAGACAGGATTCTTTGAAAAATTGCTGGCGCCGACTTCAGGCCATATGGGAGGCAATTCCACTGCCAATGACCATGATGTGTCACGAATGCTAATTTGTGTCTGTCCTTTTCGCGCACTGGTATCAACCAGAAAGCCGAGTTTACATCAAGTTTTGTAAAGAACTTGCAATTTCTGGCACGCAGAGTCAGATCATCAATCCTAGGAAATGGTTGACTCTCTGGCACAACAATTTTATTTAATTCTTTGAAGTCTATACAAAAGCGGGATCTTTTTCCTTCTTCTTTCTTGAAAACCATAGTGACTGGAGCTGCATATGGGCTACATGATTCTTCAATTAATTTTGCTTTCAACAATTCACTTACTTGCTTTTCAATTTCCTCTTTGTCTTGGAATGAGCATCTGTAAGGCTTCTTAGAAATATATTTATATTCTGTCAGTTTAATTGCGGCCTCATATCCTTTAATTTCTCCGATATCAAACTTTGATTTTGCAAAGATGTCATTGTTTTCTTTAATTATGTCTTGTATACTGATTGTATTGTTGTTTTTTGTTATCGTGGCTTGAGTTTTATTTATTTTTGCATTGTTATCTTCGATTTTTATTTCGTTTTTAATAATTGGGCATTTCTGAGTTATGTTTAAGTTTTCATCTTGGCATAGTTTAAATTTTTGAATTATATCTAATCCCAACAATATGTCTTCTTTAAAATAATTATTTTTTACTATGAAGAATGGAAAGGTTTCTTCAATATTATGAATTATAGTTTGTAAGTATACTATACCCTTAGGTTTAGTTATTCCAGTTATTCCTTTTAAATTATTTCCCCCACTCATAATTTTATTTCCATTAATAATTTTATTTAAAAATTCGTGGCTTATTAATGATAAATTAGCTCCAGAGTCATATAGACCTATAGCTGGTTTATTATTGACGAGAATTTTTACTCTTATAAGTGGGGTGACTATTCGTTTTTTGATTCTTCTGTGCTGGCTACAATTCTTTCGCTCTCTACATTATTTGTAATTTTAATTTTATCATTGTTTGGTCTCGAAATTTGTTTATCTTTTAATCTACACCTATGCTCTGGGTGGTACCTATCTTTATAACCTAACTTTTCACAAATCGAACATGGTATCGTTTTGTTTTGTTTTGGTACTTTCTCATTATCTTTATCGTTTTTCTTAATGCTCATGTTTCCGAAATGCTTCAATTTAAACATTAAATCTTCCATAGTTAATATAGTTTTTCTCTCTAACCTACTGTGTATAAATTTTGGTAATTTAATTACTATTAAATCAATCTGAGTGTTGAGAGTCATTTTATCGTTAACTTCTAATAGTAAGTTTCTTTTTCTTAATGCATATTCTAATAATGAACCATTCAAATATTGATAATCGTATGCATATGCAATGTCAGACCAGGATTGCACCGAGAAGGTTTCTATAAACGCGTTATTCCAAGTTTCCCAATTATTGTTTAATGAATTTTGTTTTAAAGAGACATTAAACCAGTCTAGTGCTGATTTTTCTAAGAACAATCTTAAAGTTTCAGCGTATTTATTTTGATTTATTCCCACTCGGTTACACTCCCGAACAAACATCGATAGCCACGAGGTCGCTTTAAAATTTTCACCATTAAATTTCTCCAACACAATATCCTTATAGTCGGGGAGGCAGCGACACTTTTACCGTGGTCATTTCACCAAGGCTGGTTTTCATTCACATGATAGATTCCATACTGCGTATGAGCGAAATGCTTGTCAGCTGCCGCACCGGCGGTGGGGGTGAGTACAGTAGAGCCTCAAACGCGTAAAAAAACTAGAGAAATAAAGTGATATCACCAAAGTTCAATTTTTGTTTATGATTTATTTACATTATGTAATTATAAAAAATCGTAGTAAGCCGGACATATTTCGGGGGGAAATGTGTCAGCTAGGACAATAAACATGCAGCGCGCCGGCTAAAGAGGCTCCGACTTTATCGACATTTTCCCCCGCAATTCGGCTAGCTGATTTTTATTTATATTTAATACAAGTAATACTGGTTCGTGCGATCAAATTTCAACTTCAGTAGTATGAAGAGACATTATATTTTTTGCCACAAAAGATTCGATGGTTTATTTACATTATGTAATTATAAAGAATCGTAGCAGCTGTTGACGTATACTTGCGCAATACAGACGCCACGCAAACTAATACCACCATACTTTAAATTAAGTTATGTGATTGCTAATTCATTATATTTTATGAAAAACATCATCAACTAGGTGTATGGTGGGGGTCAGTCCGTCAGCTGGGACAAAAAACATGCAGCGCACCGGCTAAAGAGGCTGCGCATTTATAATTTCAGCTGACGACTTTTCCCCCGCAATTCAGCCAGCCGACTTTTATTTATATCTAGTACGAATAATAATGGTTCGTGTAATCAAACTTCAGGTCTGGTAGTATAAAGAAACATGAAATTTATTGTCTAAAAACAGTCTATCTTCCTTGCAATTTTAATGGCGATAATAATTATTATTGTACTTAATTACGTTATTTATTATTATCTAACTATTTAATAATATTTGTTAGAAATAAATAAGTTATAGAAATCAATAGAAGATTTATTGTATAGAAGGCGATATTCATAAATGTAAGAGTAAATATCTAAAAGCCATGCGGTACAGCTGAAGTGCGGATCTCTGGTAGATCTTTTGTAGCAATAAATTTCATGTTTTTTTTTCTACCGCAGCTGAAATTTGATTACACGAACTATTATTATTCGTACTAGATATAAATAAAAGTCGGCTGGCTGAATTGCGGGGGAAAAGTCGTCAGCTGAAATTATAAATGCGCAGCCTCTTTAGCCGGTGCACTGCATGTTTTTTGTCCCAGCTAACGGACTGACCCCCACTATACACCTATCTGACGATGTTTTTCATAAAATATAATGAATTAGCAATCACATAACTTAATTTAAAGCATGGTGGTATTAGTTTACGTGGCGTCTGTATTGCGCAAGTATACGTCAACAGCTGACACATTTCCCCCCGAAATATGTTCAGCTGACTACGATTTTTTATAATTACATAATATAAATAAACCATCGAATCTTTTGTTGCAAAAAATATAATGTCTCTTTATACTACTAAGGGCCGGTTTTACCAACAGGTATAAACGCGGTATAGCACTATACTGAGAATAACCATAAGGCTTATTGCTGGTTATTCTCAGTATAGCGCTATACCGCGTTTATACCGTGCTGGTAAAACCGGCCCTAAAGTTGAAATTTGATCGCACGAACCAGTATTACTTGTATTAAATATAAATAAAAGTCAGCTAGCCGAATTGCGGGGGAAAAGTCGATAAAGTCGCAGCCTCTTTAGCCGGCGTGCTGCATGTTTATTGCCCCAGCTGACACATTTCCCCCCGAAATATGTCCAGCTGACTACGATTTTTTATAATTACATAATGTAAATAAACCATAAACAAAAATTGAACTTTGGTGATATCACTTTATTTCTCTAGTTTTTTACGCGTTTGAGGCTCTACTGTACACACCCCCACCGCCGGTGCGGCAGCTGACAAGCATTTCGCTCACACACAGTATGGAATCTATCATGTGAATGAAAACCAGCCTTGGTGAAATGACCACGGTAAAAATGTCGCTGCCTCCCGGACTAACACTGCCGCCAGCATTTACAGCGTTGTGACGTCACACATCCCCTCCACTACTATAGCGGCGTTTTAGTGGGCGGTTCCCGCGCGCTTGAATTTTAATGATTAATATCAACTACACCTAAGCTCGTATAAAGGAAATATTTTGGAAATCGGTTTACTGCGTGTTCACGATGCCGTCTGACATATTACTGAAAATTGCGCAAGACCCCTAAAGGTACGTTTAGACCGGGATACAAAATGTTGGCAACATGTTGGCAACACGTTTATGGCTGTTGGCAACATCGCTGTTGGCAACATCAACATTGAGTGTTGCCAACACGATGTCGCTGTTGGCAACATACTGTTGGATACATCGACTTGTATCCGGATACATGCGATCAGAACCAGTTGAGCGTTCAAACGAAACGGAGTCTTGATGTTAAAAAATGGAACCGTCTACTGCTGCTGGTGTTAGTCCTGCTTTCATCATAATAGCCTCCCAGAAGCGAAAAAGAAGGTGGAGGCAGCGACAGTTTTTACAAAACGGGACAAGCTATGGTGACAATTTAATGGCGGAGTTACTTGTCATTAAGTGTTCCCTAATTGGCCATCAACTGCATCAGTCATGTATTGAATTCATTTCTCCCCTTTACAAAGCTGATTTAATATTCAAAGTATAGCGGTATCTATTACAATGGGTATTTTTTTGTGGTAAGGGGTTCATTACGACTCGTCCGGCAATTAACCCTTCAGGTAGCCTAGATTCGCCAAAACATACCCCCGGCGAGGCGGACGATATGGGTCAGGTCAGAATGAGTCATTTTCTACAGTGCCCGCGGTAATAGATACCGCTATATTTCGAAGCTCCTTTGACGCGGCTCAAATTTACCGACAGAAGCCTAAACGTGGCTTGATATTCGCACGTGCAACTTGGCAGCCGTATGCGCGAAATCACGCATCGGGAGAGTGCCTCTGCCGAGAGAAATAATTACGTGCCTTTCTTTTCAATCTAGAAAGAACATACACATGTAGTGAGAGAGTACTGCTTTGTAAAATGAGAAATACGATACGCCGTCCGATCTGCCATGTGAACACTGTGCGGCCCGTATAATGTGGCATTCAATGAACAATTTATGCAAGAAATATATGTTATTTATGATCGATACTATTAAAACGTTTCAATCGACCTTCTGAAATTCTGTCCCTCGTGCGACGGAACATTATCGTATGTAGGTAGGTAGGTAGGTAGGTAGGTAGGTAGGTAGGTAGCTAGGTATACGTAGGTAGGTAGGTAGATTCTAGTCCAGTGAGAGCGATGTTTCCGATGTTTCCCATTTCAAATGGGAAACTCGGATACAAGCAACAGGCAACAGCTTTCTTTGATGTCATGCCGCCCGCAGTTTACGAGTAGCAATTAAATTGTCGCTAGTCGACGGGATACTCGTGTTGCCAACATGTTGCCAACATTTTGTATCCCGGTTTGTACCTACATTCGGATAGTGGCTGTTGCCGAGTATCCGTCGGCGAGTTGCAAGTCGGCGGGATACATGTTGACAACACCGGATTATCGTGTTGCCAACATTTTTGTATCCCGTTATAGACTTACCTTTAGATGCCGCGGTATTGAACGTACGACGGACAATATTGCAGGTCTTCCGCAAGTGTACACTTTCGGCGCAGCGACCCGTTCAGCGGGAGTAGCGCGCCGAAAGATCGGCCCGTAGCGAAAGGGTTAAAGTTATGCTGGTTAGAGCTAAGTTTCATTATTACACTATCAATTTGAGATAGTTTTAGCACATATTCTATTAATTTTAATATCAATATGAAAATACAGGGTGGACCAGGTTAAACGTCATTTTTTTTATATATGTGATAGAACAACAACAAAAAAGTAGACTTTCATAAGAAAATTGTTTTCAAAAATGTTTCCTAACAAAGATACAGGGTGTCAAAGTTTCGAAAAAAAAATGGTTTTCTCAACATAACTTTCTAAACTACTTGATCGATTTCCATGAAATTTCGCACACAGGCTAATGTAGAATAGCTCTGAGCAATAATTAAATAATTTTTAAAAATTCTCCAGTGGCGTAGATACTAGGGGCCGGTACCCCCCTTTCCCCCTCCCAATCTTCGGCGCCACTGGATATTTTGCAAAGAAAATTTAATTATTGGATTCCCCGTTTAATTTAGAGGAAAAAATCACTCTTGCAAATTTTTGATTTATGGCTTCGTTTTTGAGATATTTATTTTAATTTATAGGGTTGCGAGCAGGCCAAAGCTAGGTGGAACTCCATTAATTGTGATATGTGATAGAGCAACAAAAAAAAATTGATTCTCATGAGAAAATTAAAAAAAAAATGTTTCCTAACAAAGATATAGGGTGTCAAAGTTTCGAAAAAAAAAAATGATTTTCTCATCATAACTTCTAAGCCACTGGATCGATTTCCATGAAATTTTGCACACAGGCTAATATGACGTACAGCTCTAAGTAATAATTAAATAATTTTAAAAAATTCTCCAGTGGCGTAGATACTGGGGGCCGGTACCCCCCTTTCCCCCTTCCCAATCTTCGGCGCCACTGGATATTTTGCAAAGAAAATTTAATTATTGGATTCCCCGTTTAATTTAAAGAAAAAAATCACTCTTACAAATTTTTGATTTGTGACTTCGTTTTTGAGATTTTTTTCTTTAAATTAAACGGGGAATCCAATAATTAAAATTTCTTTGCAAAATATCCAGTGGCGCCGAAGATTGGGAAAGGGGAAAGGGGGGTACCGGCCCCCAGTATCTACGCCACTGGAAAATTTTTTAAAATTATTTAATTATTACTTAGAGCTGTACGACATTAGCCTGTGTGCAAAAATTCATGGAAATCGATCCAGTGGGTTAGAAGTTATGATGAGAAAACCATTTTTTTTCGAAACTTTGACACCCTATATCTTTGTTAGGAAACATTTTTGAAAAAAATTTTCTCATGAGAATCTATTTTTTTTTGTTGCTCTATCACATATCACAATTAATGGAGTTCAACCTAGCTTTGGCCTGCTCGCAACCCTATAAATTAAAATAAATATCTCAAAAACGAAGCCATAAATCAAAAATTTGCAAGGGTGATTTTTTTCTCTAAATTAAACGGGGAATCCAATAATTAAATTTTCTTTGCAAAATATCCAGTGGCGCCGAAGATTGGGAGGGGGTAGGGGGGTACCGGCCCCTAGTATCTACGCCACTGGAGAATTTTTAAAAATTATTTAATTATTGCTTAGAGCTATTCTACATTAGCCTGTGTGCGAAATTTCATGGAAATCGACCAAGTAGTTTAGAAGTTATGATAAGAAAACCATTTTTTTTTCGAAACTTTGACACCTTGTATCTTTGTTAAGAAACATTTTTGAAAAAATTTTTCTTATGAAAGTGTCTACTTTTTTTTGGTGGTTCTATCACATATAAAAAAAAATGACGTTTAACCTGGTCCACCCTGTATATTATAAACTGCGGAGGAATTGTGTGTGATCGAGGTCTAAAATATATTTATCTACGCGAAATTCGTAGCATATACAGGATATTACATTCACCAGGGGGTCTGGATGTGTGGTCTATACCGTCCAAAATGTGCGAACAACGAGTCGCTACCTTAACCAAGGGTCGTCGCGTTATGCCATATTTGGGGGTATCGACACGCTATTAGCTGACTTCAGGATCAATAAACATGGTGTGAATGGTGTAGATTATACCAAGGCACGGCCGTCACGTTATGTTATACAGGGTGTAACAAAATAAGTGTAAAACATTTCAGGGGGTGATTCCTCATCGAAAAAGGGATAGGGTTTTTCATATAAAGAAACTTCATTTGAGTATCCCTTGTTAAGATACAGCCCCTTGAAGGGGGTACATAACATTTTTTTCACAAACACTAAAAAAGTTACAAAATTGAAATTAACGTGACATTTTCTACTATCAAAAAGACACTTAGCCAGTAATTTATTTGGTTTACCCCATGGTTGTAAGGGGTGGAAAACGCAACCCCTAAAATTTATTTCTCTTAACAAGGGATGTTCAAATGAAGTTTCTTTATATGAAAGACCCTATCCCTTTTTCGATGAGGAATCACCCCCTGAAATGCTTTATACTTATTTTGTTATACCCTGTATTTGGGACAAACTATTGACTCGTCGCGACGGTCATGCTTGGGTGTAGCCTGTACCGATAGCTTGTTGGTAGGCTCAAATAACGCATGATGTGACGGTCCTCGGTCGAGTCGCGACTCATCGTTGACTTACGTCGGACGATGTAGGCCAGATACCTAAACTTCCTGGATAATGTGATACTGCATATTGCTTCTCGCTTTATTACAGGGTCAACGACCGCATCATTTCCGCCAACGGAGTGTCGCTCGAGGGTGCGGATTATGGGGCCGCGGTGCGTGTTCTCAGAGACTCCGGATCGACGGTCCTACTGATCGTCAAGAGGCGGGCTTCTTCAAATTCCCCTGGTTCTCCAGGCAGTGCGGCGCCTCAAAGTCATCGATTGACCCTCACTCGGAATAATAAGAAGGACGGTAAGCGAACATCCAATACAACTATACGTACATACAGTATGTCCCGTGGATAAAACGCAAGTATTTGAATTTCCCTGACATTTGACTGGTTTTGCTTGGAACGGTGCTGTAGTTAGAGTTGGCTTCAGAAGAGTGCGCTGCGTTCTTACGAGTCGTGTTTCGAGAGCGAAAAGTGTAAAACGTCTGATTTCCCGGGAACTGTCAATTTGTAAATTGACTGAATTTGTAAAGAATGGTAAATAATGTGTAGAAGTGATGAGAAATAATTATACAGGTTTCGCGCGCGGAAACACGGCTCGTAAGAACGCAGCGCACTCTTCTGAAGCCAACTCTAACTACAGCACCGTTCCAAGCACTACCAAAGTCAAATGTGGGGGAAATTCAAATACTTGCGTTATCCACGGGACATACTGTATATCTACTAGATCAATTTCCGAATACTTCACAGTAAGTGAAAGGCTCCATGTCCTTATATGTGGACAGCAAGTATTTTCTGAATTTCTCTCATTGAACTAGAATAAATTTGTAGCCGAACTTATGTACCTAAGCGACGTCATATTACCAGATCACGGTTCTACTCACCATTCCAACAAAAGAATTCCGATACGTCTATATCCTCGCATCAATCTCTTCTTCTCGACAGACTTTGGCATAGTGCTAGGATGTCGTCTGTACGTGCGCGAGGTCACGCGGGAAGGGACGGGTGTAAGGCCTGGGGATATCTTGACTCGAATTGGTGGAATAGCTGCCGACAATATGAGCCTGAAAGAAGCTAGAAAGTTGATGGACCAGTGCAAAGATCGACTGTCGATCGTCATTATCAGGGAAGCTCCGTTAAGCTCTCATGCACATCAACAGAGCAAGGGTGATAGCGGTGAATACCTTTCCGGTACAGCCAGTTACAGCAGTCAGAATTTGTACGTTCCGCCTCCCACCAGACAACCGCTCGAGGACAAGAGTAACCTCGCTCCAAGAGGACGCTCGAGAGGTCCTCTGATGGACGTGTCGTTAAGTCAGCTGGATTTACCTGCTACACCAACGGTTGATCCGCCGAGACCACCTCCACCCCGAGCCGAAGGTAAATGATAAGGTCTGTTTTACAGGGTAGCGACAAAACCGGGAAATCAAGAAAATGGGAAAATCTTAGGAATTTTTAACGATTTGGGAATCTCAGGGGAATCTCAGGGAAATTCGTGAAGTGAATTAAAAACTCAGGAAAATATGCTAGAATGCGAAGATTAGTCCTATGACGTCGAAAAGCACACTGACTTTGTAATACGGACACTGAGTCATGAGCCGTCTAATGATGAGTAGCGAGCAACATTCACTACTACGGCGAGCGGTAAGCGTCTGTTATTACTTTGACTGTCTTAAAAGTGAATTTAGATTTTGTGCTCAGCCAATAAGTAAATATGTTTTTTTCATATTCGAAGAATTATGAGGACAAATTTTTGTCGCCACCCTGTTTTATTCAAATTTATGGGTGATTTGATAGATATTGATCGTTGTCATTTTATCTTTCAGATTATTACAGCACGCGAAGGCAGCTGTACGATGAGGATCCTCTCATACAACGAACCAAGCAACCCATGTGAGTACAAAAAATAGTACTCCCTGTTGAAATTTCCCGAGTTGGGAACCCTAAGGATTCTTGAGTCCAAACTCTTTTGAGAATTTGGCACATAGCTCTAGAACTGGGGTGAGAACCTGGGCAGGATCCTAGGGATGGGATCTGTGTCGGATCCTAATTATCCCATGTGGAATCCTAGTCATTCCAAATAGGATCCTAGTTTATTCAAAATGGGATTTTAGTACCAGCAGGAATCGATTATGTAGCTTGAGTAAATTTCCTCATTTTTCAGACAACTAATCAAAGAATGCCGCGCCCTTTGAATTATAGCTGCAATTGGCTGTATAAGAAATGAGAAAATTCACTCAAGTTATCCAGAGACATGGCGAGGATACTGCCCGTAGGACACTCGAACTGGACAAGTTTGAGAAGGACAAAACGATGTGCGACAAAAAATTCTTATGCGGTCATGAGGACTATTCGGCGTTCTCTCGTGTACTCTAATGCTTCCTATGGGCAGCATCCTCGCCATGTCCCTGTACATTATACTCTCTGGGTTATATTACGTACTCTTACAAATGTGAAAGGTAAATAGTGTTTAGCCAATCGTACAGCCATAGCAGACATAATTTTAAGACGATTAATCTGAAGTAAAATTACACTGAGTTTTAGTGGATATTATACCCGTATGATTTTTCTGCTCCCCGTGGTGTGAAAAAAATAAGTCTCTGTGAGGTTTCGGTTGAAGAGATCGCGGCCTCCGAAGGTAAACAATGTATGTCTTTATACATTTCGATGTTCAGTGACGATTTGTAGCAGGCGTCTAAGACGAGATTTTCAATGCGATGCAGTACTGTGTGGAAAAGTTCTTTATTTTCATTTACAATCGTTTAGTGTATCATAAATTGTATTAATAGAACAGGCATGGGTTGAGCTCGGAATCTTAATACAAATGAGAGAGAACGTGTTATATTATTTATATTACGTAAGAAAAAAAAGACATTTTTCGAAATAGCAGATATTATTAATAAGTCTGAAACTGCTTGTTAGTAAGCGTGGTATAGGTTTTAAAAAAAACTAGATCTTGCCACGATCTCCCAAAGATCGGGAGGCCACGGAAAATAATTGCAAGAATGGATCAATATATTCATTGCTTAAGTGAAAAGGATCGTTTTTATACAGCTACTGATATTAGGGCGAAAGTATACGAAATGAATGAGCTTGATATCAGTGCAAGAACTGTCACCTAGGCGTCTTTATGAGTTTGGATTCAATGGGCGAATAGCTCGCAGGAAGCCACTACTAAGTTTGAAGAACCGAAAGATTCGAATTGTTTTTACTAATGTTCACCTTCATTAAACAGTGCAAGATTGGGAAAAGGTAATATTTTCTGACGAGTGAAAATTCGACCGATTGCCATCCGATGGAATACGATAAGTAAGACGTCATAAGGGTTAAGATTTGAAACCCAAATGCACTTTAGGGACTGTGAAACATACAGGTGGAAACGTAATAGTCTGAGTGTCTTTCTATCGTAATAGCCTAGGCCTAGGCTCGGCGAGCCCCATCCCCCCGTCATACCTCGTTCTACGACTTGAACATAGTCTGAAAAATCCGAGGATTAAAGCCGAATAACATATACTATTTTTCCCACGAATGCCCATTTACGAAGAATGGTGGGAGGATGAGGAAGGGGGTTGGGGGGGGGGGTTAAAACGGTTTTATCTTCTTGTATCTCTTCGTCTTAAATTATTGTCCGTATTTACCACTAAACTAAAGGTAAACAAACATTTGAAAAACATGTTATGACGATGCAATAGCGATATTCTCTTAAGAGATGGAGTACGAAAATCTACGGGGTACCTTAACCACTATAGATTGTAGCATATATCTCTAAAACGAGCAAGATTTCTGAAAATCTTAATCCTCCGAGAACACACCTATTTTTTCAATCACGAAGAACACTTGGGGTCAATTTGACCCTATACAACTTTGAGTGCCCACCATTTCTGATAGATTGATGCGATCAGCTTTAAAAAATTCTGGGATGTTCTTTCAACATCTTTGAATAAATTGACATGAATAAAAAGGTTTATCAAATTTATTTTCTTTAAAAAAATTTCCAAAAAATTTTTTTTCGAAAACGACGTAATTTACGATAAAAATCATACCCATATTTTGTATTTTTTAATATTTTTTGTTAAAAATTTAGAAGTGCATTCTTGAAATATCATAGGAAAAGGAAAAAGATTGTACTTAATTGTATCGTAACACTTAGACTGCCGCGTGTATCTCTAGCGATACACCCTGCACATCACAATGTATTGCTAGAGATACACGCGGCAGTCTAAGTGTTAAAAAAAGGTATTTATTTTGCTAGGTTACGATGGGGGTTTTGAAGCTAACAAAAATCTAGATTTTTTGAGGAAAAATCGTATAAAAGAATTATTTATCATTACAAAAATGTTAATATTTTATTATTTAAGTGAATATAGAAAAAACATGTAGCTTTTAACTAATATAATACATAATATCTTATTTCATCGTTTCCGGCGCAATCATTACACAAGTAAGCCCGATGATTTTCACACATTTTTCGGTAACAACTAGGACACTGCATCTTTGTTTATCATCTTCGCGAGAACAGAGTGCACACCTTACTCGTTTATTGTACTCCGGCCGATCAACTTCCGGCACAGTTGATTTATTACCAAGAATGAGCTGTATACCTTTGCGAATGTGATCGCAGCATCTCATTTTTCAGCTTACCATGGAAGTATGGTGTGAGCAAATATAAAACAAGCTGCTTTATGGAAGCGCTGGAGCAGATAATTTCGTTTTTGTTCCATCTGCTTCAGCATACTTGCAACTATACGAAATTCTTGCATTTACTTGCGCTTGATCAAGTATACCGAAAAAAAAAACGCATCGGCCAACACTTTGTTGCACGAGTAATAGTGTATGCGTGACACAACTTATCAAAAACGTCGGTACCGCCTTTCGTTACATCATAAAAATAAATTTACTTATTTGTAGAAAATCAACGCTTTGCAGATAAAACCGACAGCTAGTACACAATGAGGTGAGAGTGACCCCACACCAACGTTGAACGATGCTCAACACCTACTGAGCATTGCTATGAACAACCACAGCGTGTTAACGTATTATTAGTATCGCAAACTACAGCTAGAGAGCCGTAGACCCGCCAATTTCAAAAATACTTGAACGATATTTTCGATCAAACTCGAGGTTAGGGTCAAATTGACCCCTTATGTTCTCGGAGGGTTAAATGAAAGTTATACTGTTTAACTTGGCGCATGAAATATACCTAATAATCTTTTTCCTCACTCATGCCCATTTCGAGGCTTTTTCCAGCCTATTTTTAGACCGTAAAATGGCGTTTTTCCCGCGTGACACCGACCGGGAGTCCGCACTGTCCGGGAGTCCGGGAGACCGGGCTGTTAAAAGCACTTTACTCCGACTGGCGCGATTGCTTACTCCGAAGTGGGTCCTTTTTTCAAATTGATGAACGCAACGTGCAATGAGCCGTGTATACTTTTGTTTATTTTGTTTTGAGAAATGGGCATTCCTGAGAAAAAATATTGTATATCATTCGGCTAAAATCCTCAGATTTTTAAGACTGTACCAAAGGCGAGCCTCGTCCCCTTAACCATGCCTCATGCTATGACCTAATTAAACACAGTCTGAGAAAACCTTGGATTTCCGTCTAATGACATAAGATACTATTAAAATCCGCTTCCGATTTGAAAAACCGGCATACATACCTCAGTTTTTACCTGTAACACTTACTTATTATAATGTAAAAGTAATGTAGTTATTAATGCGAGACTTGAGGGTCCGGAACTCCGAAATTTCTAGGGTTAAATTTCCATCTAGGCCAGTCGACAAGTGCATTGATAGCGGGAGCAATTTCGGACAAGCTGGAAATAATTTTAATTTGTTTAATTTGGTGTTAAAAAGCACGTATTAAATTTGCACCCCCCAGAAAGCCCGGATTTGGCCGCCATCTTAAGAAAAGGGGTTAAAAAACGTTTTTTCTTTATTATTTGTCAATAACTCGATTTCTATCAACTTTAGAGCAAAAAATGTAATTACGAAAATTAAAGCAAATTAAATTATCTATAAAAAATGTTCTATATGTTTTTCCTGTGCGACTATCTGGTTCGAAGTTATATGGGCATCAAAAGCTGGATATATTATAGGAATTTATTATTTTCTTTATTCTAAGCACATTTAACCCCTTTCTGCATGAATTTGGTAAATTCCATGAAAAAAATATATATATGACAGCTTTGCCCCTATTATTCATAAGAAAAATAATTTTAAAAATATTTATGAAAAAATAAACATTAGTTTAAAAATAAATATTTATGCCATATATGGCACACCATACATAGGAACAATAACATACGTACAATTGGCTACTAATACATATAACTTTTTTATATATATTGCAGTCGAGAAGATTTACAACGATTTATGGTAGCACACATCAGGTAGGTATCAGTGTAGGTGCCATATATGGTAATAGATGCAGGAAGGGGTTAAAAAATAGCAACTGCTGTTATGCTTTCATGATTGCATTCATATTTGTTTTATGTCGGCCAACCCTACTTCTGTTGTATACGGAATGTTTAACCCAAGGTCATTAACCCTGTAAGCACCTAGACAAGGAATGTCGGGTGTAAGAATCTAGACAGGGAAAGTCGGGCTTTCCCGATCGAGCCTCCCGCTATGCTCAAAAAGGGCCAAAAAAGGAATTGTTTCTTAATATTAGCAAATATCTCGATTAGTATCAATTTTATAGCAAAATATGTAGTTATCAAAATTAAAGAAGAGTAGATACTCTATTAAAAACGTTATGTAGGTACATTTTTTGTACGACTACCTGTTTTGAAGTTATTGGCGTTGAACTCTCGAAACTTAATAATTTTCTTATTGTGTAGGTACTCTTAAACACATTCAATTGCTTTTTGGTGATATACATTTTTATTTGGTAAAGAAATCATATCACATACTCTTTCTTGTACTTGCTTCCACACCACCTAGGGGTAAAGTACCCGGCGCATTTTTTTTTAAGTGGCCTCCCCAATACTGCCCAACTATGGAGAAAGGCAGTAACTGTTATCCGAAAATTTGTGGAAAATCAACTTTAACTCGATGCCTTTAGCAGAAGGGTTTCAAAGACAGATTACTAATAAAACCTAGCTTTAAGACTACAAAAGGGTACGAAATTTCGGTACAAAATAATTCAAGATATTCAATGGTACCAAAAAACGCCCTTCGATTTGTTTTGCTAGTTACTGCCTTTTTCTATAGTTGGGCCGAATAGGCCTAATCCACTATGCCACCAACTTAGATAACTTCAAGTTTCTTTTGAGGTTGTAGGCTCATCAGAGTTTTTTCGCCTTTTTGATGTTACTAGTTGTTCAATATAACCCTCAGTATCATCCTGAATGTCTTCAACATCTGTCTCATATTCCGGATCTAGTTCATAATGTGCAACATACTCTATTGATTGGTTCATATCTCTTTCTATATCGATAGGGAAATTCTCCTCGTAGTCTTCGACGTCTAATTCGACCACTTCCGAAGTATTCTAATAAGATTTCCCCTGACAAAATGCACACAGTACTGAGCAATACAAACCTGCTTTACGGCAGCTACAAGCCGCATTACAACCTTTAGCGCATTTACAAGAAATAAGTTTCAGTTATTCTGATGAGCCTACAACCTCAAAAGAAACCTGAAGTTATCTAAGTTGGTGGCATAGTGGATTAGGCCTATTGGGGAGACCGCTTTAAAAAAAACGCGCCGGGTACTTTACCTCTAGGTGGTGTGGAAGCAAGTACAAGTGTGTGTGTATGTGATATTTCTTTACCAAATAAAAAGGTATATCACCAAAAAGCAATTGAATGTGTTTAAGAGTGCCTACAATAAGAAAATTACTAAGTTTCGAGAGTTCAACGCCAATAACTTCAAAACAGGTAGTCGTGCAAAAAAATATACCTACATAACGTTTTTAATAGAGTATCTACTCTTCTTTAATTTTGATAACTACATATTTTGCTATAAAATTGATACTAATCGAGATATTTTCTAATATTAAGAAACAATTCCTTTTTTTTGGCCCTTTTTGAGCATAGCGGGAGGCTCGATCGGGAAAAAGCCCGACTTTCCCTGTCTAGATTCTTACACCCGACATTCCTTGTCTAGGTGCTTACAGGGTTAATGACCTTGGGTTAAACATTCCTTATACAACAGAAGTAGGGTTGGCCGACATAAAACAAATATAAATGCAATCATGAAAGCATAACAGCAGTTGCTATTTTTTAACCCCTTCCTGCATCTATTACCATATATGGCACCTACACTGATTCCTACCTGATTTGTGCTACCATAAATCGTTGTAAATCTTCTCGACTGCAATATATATAAAAATGTTATATGTATTAGTAGCCAATTGTACGTACGTTATTGTTCCAATGTATGGTGTGCCATATATGGCATAAATAATTTTCTGTTTAAATAAATGTTTTTTTCATAAATATTTTTAAAATTATTTTTCTTATGAATAATAGGGGCAAAGCTGTCATATATATATTTTTCATGGAATTTACAAAAATCATGCAGAAATGGGTTAAATGTGCCTAGAATAAAGAAAATAATAAATGCCTATAATATATCCACCTTTTGATGCCCATATAACTTCGAACCAGATAGTCGCACGGGAAAAACACATACAATATTTTTTATAGATAATTTAATTTGCTTTAATTTTCGTAACTACATTTTTTGCTCTAAAGTTTATAGAAATCGAGTTATTGACAAATAATAAAGAAAAAACGTTTTTTTAGCCCCTCTTCTTAAGATGGCGGCCAAATCCAGGCTTTCTAGGGGGTGCAAATTTAATACGTGCTTTTTAACACCAAATTAAGCAAATTAAAATTATTTCCAGCTTGTCCGGAATTGCTCCCGCTATTAGCTATTTTATACGACTTGGCAATCCATTTGCGCCTGTTACATACAGTCCAACGTACAAATGAGGGGTAGCTCAAACGTTACATTTTTTGAAAACATTCTCACCTAGAACTTATCAAATATTTCAGATTAAAAACCAGTCCTCTGTATGTATGCAATAATCACTACTTTTATGAAAACCATTTTTATTAGATTTTTCTAATTATAAAACCAGGTTCAACGTCTAAACTTTTGAAATGAAGTTTTAAATAATCTGGTCACGGGTTTCTTGATTTCATTATCTTCTACTCTGAAAGCTTTATCATTCTTGACCTGCATAGCTTTCGAATTCCAAGTATTCCGTTTCATAGTTTCTGGTGTCCAGGTCTTTTACTTCATAGTCTTCGATATGCAGGTCTTCTACTCAATAGTTTTCGATTTCTAGACCTTCCGCTCCATAATTTCTGGTGATCAGGTTTTCCGTGTCAGTATTCATATAAATAATTAACAATATTTATAATTCTTATAATACACCTCACGGTAATTCTATTATACGAGGTCTGTTCAAAAAGTTCCCGAACTTTATTTATTAAAAAAAATTCTTCTCTTACAAATTATTGGTCTGGGTCCCCTTCAAAGTACTCTCCTCTCTAACGTATACACTTGTCCCAACGGTGTTTCCACTTATTAACACATTCACCGCCAAGTCAATTTTCATAAAACTTCCCAGCACGCCACCCATAAGAGCAGCTCAGCGATCACCGGTGTCCGCCCTGGCGTATTGAGCCGACCATGCAGCGGACACCGGTGTCCGCCCTGGCGGTGAATGTGTTAAAGCAGTCGTGGAATTGTTCTTTCGGAATGGCCAAAAGCTCCTGGGTCGAATTTTTCTTTATCTCCTCTACGGTGGTAAATCTTTTTCCTTTCAGCGGGGTTTTAAGTTTGGGGAACAAGAAAAAGTCGCAGAGGGTCAGGTTAGGTGAGTACGGGGGATGGGGAAGCACAGTGATCGCATTTTTGGCAAAAAACTGACGCGTTTTGAGCGACGAATGAGCCAGCGCGTTGTCATGGTGGAAAAATCACTCGCCGCTTCTCTAAACTTCTGGCCGTGCTCGCCTGATTCTCTCTCTCAGGCGTCTCAAAACCGACAGGTAGTACTCGGTATTGAGAGTGTTTATTTTCTCGATGTGGGGGTCGTCAGTTGATGTTGATGATTGTCCAGAACGCTCATCGTCTTTCACCGACTGTCTTCCTTTTGTGAACCTGGTAAACCAGTCGTAACATGCGGTGTGTTTCATGGCATGATCACCCTAAGCCTGGGTAATTAACCTTCCTAAGTCGCTCGGGTCATTGCTGACCCGTAGCATATTAATTTTGTTAATAACACTAAGACCGCACACGATACATACTTATGGGTTCGTGACTTTATTTGTATAGCCTATAGAGAAATTCTGGTGATTTTAATTTTTGAAAAATCGATCAGGAATACTTACGATAAAAATAGTTACACGGAGGTTATTCGAGTCAAAAATGACCGAATGCTTTTGTGCGGCGATTTTCGCATATTTCGTGTTTAGACTGATAAGACTAAATAACGTATCATAACATGCTTATTATTATACATATATGTAGGGAACGAGGAGTCGCGAAATGAACTCGCAGTCCGTACGTCTTCCGTCGTTAGCGTCGTGGTCTGAACTAACTTTCGCTCCACTCGCTACCGAACCCTCAGGTCGACCTTCGGCCCGGAAGACACCGTTAGGCCCCAATCGCCAGGCTATCGGGACTCCGCTGCCGATCTCCATCGGAATGCAGAGGAAAACCCGCCACTACCCCGAAACCGCTTTACAGTCTTGCCGATCCGGGGTCCCTTTATGGCGAGCCGTGACGCATTTATAGCTAGGCTTACTGACTAAAGGTCGGGTGACGCGGTCCGTACGCACAAGCGCCCACTCGCATCGCGCACATCCCGATACTACACTCGGCCATCCTGCAGGAACATCTGGCCTCAGATGTTGTCTTCGTCCTCGGATGATGATAGTTCGCTGCTCCTCGTATCCAACCATGGCTTCATATGGTCGGCAGAGGCTAATAGGTTCGTTCCAACCAGCGTCAGAAACAGTTTCTACAGTCAGGATTCTGCGCACTAACTTAAATGTGTTCCATTTAAAGCTAGTGCGCAGAATCCTGACTGTAAGAAACTGTTTCTGATGCTGGTTGGAACGAACCTAATGAGTTCCGTGGACCTGCATGTTCGCCGACATTCTCTACGAGATAGCGATCGTTTCACAGTACCTTTCTTACCTGGTATGGGCCCAGGAATTTCGGGTAAAACTTAAGCCCCGGCATAAATTGCGATCGTTCGATTGCCACCAAGTCTCCTTCATTGTAGGCCTTGGCAGCTTTTCTCCTCCGATTGTAGGTCTTCTCGTTTTCGGACTGGACTTTCGAAATCTTCTCTTTACCTCGCGAGTGCGTAACTTATTTCGTTCTTGGTGAAATATTTCAATCCATTCTCGTTCGATTGCTTCTTTCAATGGTAGGTCATCGTTAAGGCGCATGCGTACCCCGGTCAGCAACTCAAATGGCGGCCGCTTGTGCTTCTGCTAGGCGTTGCATTTATGTAACGTTGAGCCCTTCCAACGTATCGGTACCATTCTTTAGGCTTTGGTGATAGGTTTGTTCCAACCGACGATTCCTGTACGGTTCTGGAACTGTTACGGAACTGGTGGGATCGGTTTAATGCGCAGGCGCGATGTTTGCACTGCTGGTAACTGGCAAGAGCAGTTGGAACGGTTTTGGGATCGTTCGTGAATCGGTCAGTCGTGTCTAACCCACGACGCGGTGAGCACGGTGTTCTCTTGCTTATATCATGCTATTTCAGTTGACATTTTCTGTCATTTGCAAGTTGCGTGAAGTCTCAACATCTTTTACGATAATTTCGAAAGCACTTAGAAAGTGGAGCCTCCCATAGACATTCTTTAATAAATTTTTTTACTCATTTGAAATGTCAGAATGGACTTTATTCGTGCTATCTTAGAGAATAGATGTTTTCTAAGCGAGTTCGGTTCTCAGCGAGAATCGAATACTAATGCAATATACTACCATAAACATACAAAGCATCAGACATTTTTAGATACTTAAAAGGCCCATATTTATAGGATTACATATTTCATAATTCGATCTGTCATATTAATAACAAATGTACAATTTTATAAAATCATGTATTGGAATTACATTTTAGCAGGGCAAAAAAAATCCATTATAAGCTAGCATGAATGAAGATAATTCTGACATTTCAAATCACTAATAAATTCATTAACAAATGTGTATGGGAGGCCCCACTTTCTAAGTGCTCTCGAAATTACCGTAAAAGATGTTGAAATGTAGGGTAAAAAAATCATGAAAATTAGAAATGTCGGTTTTGAGATACAACACTTTTTATTTCCATTTTCAATAAAAAAAACGCAATATAAAGAAATTAATTTTTTTTCGAAATCACCAAAAAATACAAATATTTCATATGGATCATTTCTTCCATATTTTGTTAATTGAAGCCATAAATCGTGATGAAAAAACAATAATAACAGCTCAACGATTTATGGAATCGTTCTGAAAATTTAGGCCAGTTTTTATATTGATTAAGGGCCGGTTTTACCAACGCGGTATAAACGCGGTATAGCGCTATACTGAGAATAACCAGCAATAAGCCTTATGGTTATTCTCAGTATAGCGCTATACCGCGTTTATACCTGTTGGTAAAACCGACTCTAAAGATACTTGGAAAAAAAATGAGCAACTAAATCGGAGACCCAAAAGTTTCTACTACTAAAAGTTGACATGGAATGCCCCATAAGTTCAAGTATTTTAAGACTATTTTACCGACTATACTATGAAAATAAATATAATTTGTACGCTTCCATTCGTCATGAAATTAAAGAAACACATCAATTTGCACACGCAAGTCTGTTGGTATGCCACGTTAATCTCCCTCGTCCTCGACTTTCAAGTTCTCCTGCAGTGCTGGTTGTCAAGCCCACATGCTCTTCCTATTAACAAAGACAATAGATGTCACGATCATTCAATCGGTATAGGTTGGTATTGCGGCATTTTCATTTCATAAATGTCTTACCTGAATCGAGAAATATTCTTTCCTTTCATGTATATATATCTCAATCTGGATCTCCTTCTGGCCTGCTCATTTCGATATGCCTTCCTTCCATCAATTGCCAATTTGAATTATTTTCTTCTGATCACACCAACCGCCTGCATCTGAAACAAATTACGTAGTTTTAACAAAGATGAAATAGGTTTTACAATTTTTCAGTAGGTATAAATTGGTATTGCTGTTATTTCATTTCATTAATTCCCCCTACGCGTTGCCTACTTAGTCCATTTCATTTCCTTCCTGACGCCCATGGGAGGCCGAATGCGTCTTCAAAGCTGGAGCTCTTCTTCTTCGTTACCTTCCTACGAACCGTTGCATCTCGCATCCTTTGCTCCATCCTTCCCATGGAGCCTCTCGCGTTTATTCCGGTTCTCGTTCAACACCTACAGGCTTTTGTTAGCTCTCGCGTCGTGTTACTTACTTGGTCGGTTCCATGCTTATCCCTTATTCCTTCCACCTTTTCCTCGCTATTGTTCCAACTCCCATTCCAGTCCGTGAACTTTAATTCCTTCGATTCCTCGAGGTATTCTCCCTTTATGTCAGGTACGCATAGCATGGCGTCTCCCAGAGCAATCTATCGTCCTGGTCTTGTGTTGTGTGTGTGTTAAGTATAACTGGTTAAATTAGCACGACTTACCTTTAAATTGATATCGTATCCCCTGGTTGATTATTTCTTCCACCTTATTCCTTTATCAGCGTCTTCCTCTTTGCCAGTACCTTGGGAGTCTTATAATTACCGTAATAGCTGCTGATTACAGCTGCCGATTACTTCTACTTTTCTTTTAATAAGATTCCGGTTCCTCATTGGGTATCACTTGCATTGCTCGCGCGCGACTGGTATGCGGGTGGACTTGTTAGTATGTCTGACGAGGGGCTGGTCGTTCCGGCTTCCACCTCCTTCTCGCTATTGTTCCGGAGCCCTTTTTAGTTGTTTTACTTTCTTCGATTCCTTGGAGAATTCTTCCTTTTCAGCAGATACGCTCGGCATGACGTTTCCGGAGCAAATCTCACGTCTTCTTGTTGCGCTCCTTACCTAGTTGGATTAGTACGACCTACCTTTATACTGATATCTTGTTCAATATTTGGTTTTCCCTTTTGGTTGCTCGTAAGCGTTCCCCTCCTTGCCGGTGAGTTCAGCAAAGCTTCCGAGCTGACACTCTCGTCCCTTAGTTGGTTGCTTCTTTCTTATTCCTTCCAGAATACATTCCTTTAGCTTCTGTTTCCCCTTCTCGGCTTGTTTCTCCCTTTCAGAGCCTTCTTCCTCTTTTGTCGGCACGCGGGTGAACTGGCAGAGAACTTACAGAAAACCTAACCTCAAATGTCAAACTGGATGAACCAACTTTGTTAGTGTGCCTGGCGGGGGACTAATCGCACCGGCTTCCACCACCTCGCTATTGTTCCGTCTCCCTTTTTTCCGTTCCTTTATTTTGTTTCCTTCGATTCCTCGGGGGATTCTTCCTTCTTGGCAGGTAATGCTCGACGTGGCGACTCCCGGAGCATAATTTTGTGCAGAAATTTCTCTCATTAAATCAAATTTAATCCACCTTCGTTATACCTAGTCTTTCAATCAAATTGAATGATTTTCTATCAAAATTTTCCAACAAAGATGTTGTAAACTTAACCTCAACCTGTCACTTACCTAAATAATCCTGGTTTCTAACCCTATTTTCGTATAATTCGATATCATCGTCACTTGTGTCGGACATATCCGATATATCCGACACATCACTATCTTCTTTGTCAGACATCATTTTAATAACTTGCAAACAAAAATACGGAGATAGAAAACGTCAACTCTCAAAAGTATTTAAATAATCGCGCCAGGCAAACTAATCGCCGTAATGCGCATGTCAGTCCACACAGTTCACGCTCAGGACCAAACATCGGATGGACGGTACATGAACCGTTCCACGCACGATCCCAGCGGTGGTTGGAACGCCGCACAATACCGTACAGGGACCGTCCAGCGTACGGTTGGAACAGAATCTCTCTACTGCGCATGCCCGGTACCGTTCATGTACGGTTTTCTGCTCGGTTGGAACAAACCTGATGACAACTTGCTTAAGAGAGGGATCATAATCCTGTTGATCCGTTCCACTTGACCATTTCCTCTTGGGACTCCCGTTGTGATGAGCACGTGTTGTATCTTTTTCTCCTTACAATAATTTTCAAAAAGGTTTGAAGTAAATGTAGTTCCTCGATCCGATACTATTCTTCTGGGATTTTCGAATATTATCGACTGGTTCTTTAGTCGATCAACAACTTCAGCGGCGTCGGTGGACTTCGTTAGGTTCAGCCACACGAACTTTGTGAAGGCGTCTACTACGGTGAAAATGTGTCTGTATTTCTTTTGAGTGAACGGCATTGGACCTAGGTGGTCGATATGGTAGGTGTCTAACGGAAGCTCTCGTTTCTCGATGCTGTAGAGTGATCCTTCCTGCTTCCCCTGTTTCCGCTCGGCTAAGATGCAGTCCACGCAATTTCGTACGATCTTCTCGGTCTTGGGGCGCATTTCCTTGAACCAATAACACAGGCACACAAAAAAAAGCTCCTGTTCCCGGAACCAGACCAGTATATCTTTATGTTTTTGAGGTTGCCGAATCCGGTGTCCGTTTATCTCCATCACGTCACGTTCAAGGTCATTTCAAGGTCAAATCCTGGAAAAATAGTCAAATCGATTCAAATTATTATTCCTATATATTTTTGAGGTCGCTGAATCCAAATCCGATGTCCGGTTGATCCGACAAGGTCAAATTCAAGGTCATTTCAGGGTAAAATGTATTTGTTCTGCCAAAAATAAATTTTTGACTGCAGATTCTGAAAGAACGGGAAATTTTACGCCTAGATATGTATTCAATTTTGTTGATAACATAACCCCCAAGGTCATTTCAAGGTCAAATCTAGCAAAAATGTTCTAATCTAAAGTCCAAGCTGACCCCCTCCATGGGAGTGCCGGTTGACGTGTTTCCACTCATAGGGCGCCGGGTCGCGCGTGGAGTGGATAGCGGAGCTTCGATCGCGCCGGCTCGGGTCTGTAGTAAGAGAGGCCGTGACGGAGCGGTCAGTCGGAAGGCTGTCGCCTATGGCGGTTTCCTAGCTCTCTCGTGTCTTCAATGCATTACCGCGGCTCGGCGTCTATGACCGAATGATCCGTTGAGCGGTATACGTCTTTGACGTTTAAAAGACGCGAAGGTCTGTTTGGAGATCTGCCAAATTTTTTTTTCATGCATCAACTCACTCAGTTTCGAGCGAGAATAAATCTGTTCTCGTACCGCAAAATAAATTTTGAAATCCAGTCACGTGATATCTCAATTCAAGTGAATTGGAGCTCATCGTTCTAAATTTGATACAGCGAATATGTGTGGTGTGCCTGCACCCATGGTACCTCCACGCGATGACGGCGGGCAATGGTTTTTTTTATTGTTTATTTTTCCGGCAAAATCCCTAGATGAAGGGGTCCAAGCCGTCATGGCAGGCACACACGGAAATGTGTTACGATACAAGGGTTCTCACAAGGAACCCCAGTATCGGCGGTTGGTCTGGGTAAGCAAGCGGGCCCGCAATCGTCGTCATCAAGCGACCGCAGCTCTGCATTGGTGGAAAACTTGGCTCCTGTAGAGTCTATCACTACAAGTTCGGATCACATATGCAATAAGGATCCAGATTCATTTTGCTATGTTTGTGGTAAGTACGAAGCATCAAAGAATCGCAAACGTATTTCAGAGCGTATAAGGAATATGTATAAGGGTTGTTTTGATTTGAACATGATAGATGAAGGTAATGATCGGGTACCACACATCATTTGTGCTTCTTGTAACACAATATTTCATCGTTATGATAAATCTCGAGACAAGAAATATCTCAATTTTCTTATACCAATACATTGGACCAAAGCGCAATCTAGAAAAGATTGTTATTTCTGTAAAACATCTAACTGGGTACAATATGAAAAATAAATCACATATAAAGTATGCTAACGTTACGAGTGTCATACTACCTGTTATTTCCAACGAGGACATTTGAAGACTATTAATATGTATTTCTCTCATTTGTATACTTAACCCTCTTAACTAGTGAGTTGCGGTCTCTCAGCCGGCACACGGGATTTACAGACTATTGGAAATGCCTACAATTGTATGGCTCCGCCTAATCCTCACCCTATTTACCTCCACCCTCACCAACTACAAAACACGTGATTTTTAGCAAAATTCACAGAAAACCTGATTTTACATGATTATTTCGATCCAATAGACCGTATGACGAAAAGCAAAAAGTATGAACTTTAAGGTCTCAAAACTCAAAAACTGCCCATTTTCCGTTGTGTTGCGGCAATGATAACTTTTGATCAGAACATCAAGATCTACAATATATGTGAAGCCCAGTCAAATCCACCGGGACCCAGTTCCCATAAGGTTTGTTTGTATTTTTTTTGGCACGTGCCACCAAATCAAAAAATCTGAAAAAAATTTGAGAATAATAATGATGCGAAGACGCGTTTATAAAAAAAGAATTATGGTAGCACCTTTTCAAGAAGTGGTGGAAAGAGCACTTTTTAAAATTGCTTATTTTTTTAAAATTTGAATTTCGCGCCAAATACGACCCAATATTTTTTTCTGAGTTCCCTTTAAGGATCCCTATGTTCCAGAATTGTTTCCAATTCTTTGGTCCATTACGTGAGCAGCAAGACATTTTTAATATTCAACTACATTTCTCGAAAAATCTCAGCTCCTTGACTTTTTGGAATAGTAAAATTGCTAAAATTTTTTCACGTCCGAGAGAGTGTTTTGGTGCCTATTTCATGTTATTTCGCCCGCAAAAACAACGTGTTAATTTCAACTCTAATCAGTGGTGGAAATTGCGTACCGAAGAAAACCACGGTGACGAGACGCTAGTTATATCAAAGTTTTTGTTTTTCAATTATCATACAAATATATTATAAGTATTGTATCAGTAACGAGTATAAAAAAATTAACAGCGAAAAATTGAATATTATTTGTCGGTGAAAATGAAGGTTAATCCATTAAATGTTGTTCAACTTCTTTTAACAACCTTTCAAGCAATGAATATACCCCCAACGCCAATAAATAATGAAGAAATACAACTATAGGACAATTTTGGAAATATTTTATTAAATGCAATGAATGAATATTCTCTGGTGTAGAAATGTGTGATAGAGGAAAATTCTCTATATTTTGGAGAGCCTTATAAAGATTGTGAAATGGAAATTGTTGAAGATAAGGAATACGCATCAGCCCTTAATGTACCAGAAGTATCTCCCAATGAGTGTACAAAGGATAAAGAAGATTTATCTTATGAGTATAAATTAAGAGCAGTTGAATATTGGCGCAGTGGCAAAAAAAAATAATTTAAGCCTAGAAAGTGTTACACGGAAATTTAGAAAAGTGAAATCAATAACACAATTAAAAAGATGGGCGCATTATTTAAACAATGGTGGTACATATAAGGAAAAGATTGGTAGGATTTGTAGTTATACATTGGAAAATTTCAAATCTGCTATCGATAGTGCTCTGATAGTATACGATTCTGATTTACGCAGGTGGGCTTTACAAGCACAGAAAGAAATTGGCGATAAAGACTTTCGTTTTCAAGCATCTGAAAAATGGATAAGATTGTTTAAAAAACGCCATCGCGTAGTATCAAGGAAAATTAATAAATTTATCACAGCAAAAACAATCGAAGATGGTACCGTGTTAAAAGAAAAATCTGAAACATTCATTCACGATGTAAAACGACGCATTGGAAATTATGAATTGTCAAATATATACAATTCTGATCAAAGCGGATTTCAACTAGAAATGCATACGGGCAGAACTTTAGCCGAAGAAGGTTCAAAGCAAGTACAATGTTTAGTACAATCAGTTTCATCTACGACCCATAGTTATACCATTCAACCTACTATATCAGCCGAAGGGAAGCTTCTTTCTCCACTTTTTTTAGTTTTAAAGGAGCCTACTGGCAAATTTGGACCGATCATAGAGGCAACTCTTTTTAGGCCAGAAAACGTTTATATAGAAGTATCAAAATCTGGAAAACTGACGTCAGGTAAAAAATTATATCTAATTTTGCTATATATTTATGCTTTTATTGATTTTCACTCATTAAGTAATTTCAACAAAAAATACATTTAAACAAATTTTAATTGTAGAACATTTTAAAATATGGTTGAAAGAAGTATTTTTTCCACATACTGGTTCGAAAAGCTTATTATTAATTGATTCATGGACTGGACACTGTTCTCAAGCTATTCAAGCCGTTAAGCTACCAAACAAGGAAGTTGAAGTTATGATAATAACCTCAAGGCACTACAGGACGTATTCAACCTTTTGATGTCTACGGATTTAGAATATGGAAAAATGTTGTCAGACATTTTTCTGACAGTGTATTGTTAATGTATTATAAATATGTATGTATGTATTATATTATTTATTTTGTATATGTATTATTGTTATTGTATGTAAACTGCAATCGCTCGTTCATAACCAATTTTCATCTCCACGATATGTAAATCTTTTCAAATACTCGTGGTTCAAAAGTGGTTACACAGATTTTAGACCTGATGAATTTGAAAATCCTGTAAATTTTGCATTCGGAGAATCCTGTAAATCGCAATGCGAAATTCCAGGTTGCGAAAATAATGCCGTAATTTGTTGTTCATGGTGTCAAAAATTTCTATGCTTCAAACATTTTTTTGATGATTACCATTACTGTACCGCATACAATGAATTAAATCCGACGTACTCGTCACCGTGGTTTTCTTCGGTACGCAATTTCCACCACTGATTAGAGTTGAAATTAACACGTTGCTTTTATACCCTTTGCGGGCGGAACCGCCCGACGAGCGAGCGTCGCCGATCCATGCGTATCTTATCATTCAGAAAAATAAACGTAGGCGCGGATCCACCAAAGCAACATAGTGCAACTTTTCTGTTGCACTGTGTTGCTGTATGTTTCTGTATGTTGCAAAATGTAGAAACATACTGCAACATACAGCAACATTTCGTCTCCACCGAGGCAACAGAAGAGGCGGTTTGTCCTGGCTTAAGATCCTTCGCGTAGTGTGTGGGAGGTCTACTGCACCAAACATTCGGTATTCGCCCGCTTTTGGCAAAAATGGAATTTTGCTGCCATCTATTATAATGACATTTAAAAAAAAAAGGTGTGAGTGCCGTTGTACTCACGGAGGATGTGTAAACATCTTACAATTATCTGCGGTCCGAGTTTATTTGGGGAATATGACGTCGTAGTTCGACATAAAGAAGTTTAATTTTTTCTATAATAAAATATTTATTATTATTATATTAGATTTATAACTTACTAGCAGCCCGTCCCGGCTTCGCACGGGTAGATTGTGGATTGATTTTGTCCGTCCACCATTGTTTAAATACATTTTTAATACAAAACTTTTAGTATTTTTCCCGGGCAACGCAATGGTCATATTGGATTTGACCTTGACCATGACCTTCAAGGTTATATCAAGGTCAAATAAATTTTTTTTCACGTTCAAATGTGTCCTTGACCATTTTTTTCATGTTACCTTTATTGTCAGCGGAGGTCAAATTTAGGTCAAGTATAGTTCGACTTTTTGAACACCCTGTATAAGATTTACTAACTCAAAAACCTTCGCGGATATGCGTCCAACTGTTTCCCAAATTTTCATCGCAATCGGATAAACGGTTTAGGAAGGCATAATAATCATCCGTACCGGTACTTTTTGAACACTCTGTATAAGATTTACTAACTCAGAAACCTTCGCGGGCATGCGTCCAACCATTCCCCAACTTTTCATCGCAATCGGATGAACGGTTTACAAAGGCATAATAATCATCAGTACCGGTACTTTTTGAACATCCTGTATAAGATTTACTAACTCAGAAACCTTCGCGGGCCTGCGTCCAACCATTCTCCAAAGTTTCATCGCAATCGGATGAACGGTTTAGGAAGGCATTTGATATTACCTTAAAGGTCACGGTCAAGGTCAAATCCAATACGACCACTGGGTAGCCACGGGAAAATCCTTAAAGTTTTGTATTAAACATTTTTCTCTTAAATGTTTTCCCGTTGAGATAATCCAGCTTGCGCGAATAGTATGCGCAGTAGCGCCACACACACACACTGACGCAGTCACATGTACACGGCTTACGTCTGACGCTCGATTTCCCAGGAAGGTCCCACCGTAGAGCCATAGCATAGATGTTTACACATCAATAAACAGTTTTTCTTCTCTCCTGTGCAATTTTTTAAAACGGAGTCAGGCACTTTTCTTATTGGGTCGACGCATAGTTCATTTTGTTGCTCGTCCCGTGCCCTCCCGCGAGGCTCTCGCAGGCCGAGAAGGGACCCAGGCGCCTTGCACTTAAGTAGTATGGTCATGAATCGATTTCCAAGATTTAAATATGAAATAATTATGTATGCAAGCTAATATCAATAGAAACCTCCTGGTGTAATTTGGGGTAGATTGACCGTTTAGTATGTCTGATAAAAATTAATTACCGAGTAGAAAATAACCCAGAGTCTTATGGGCAAGACACATTTCTTTGGGTTTGTATGTAAAATCCAAGATTAAAATATAAAAAATATACCAAAAAACGGGGGAAAAAAACAAAAATGTATACCCATTGATGAAAATTATTGACCGTTTGATACTTTAGTTATAACTAATTTCTGCTTCTCAGTGTTCGGAAATAGCGCGTCGAGTAGATGCGGCAGCGTCGCGTCAGTGGAGTGGGTTCAAGAGTGCATTTCAGATCTCGTTTTCCCCACGATACACTCAAACGTTTGAGTGTATCGTGGTTTTCTCTACTGGGCCACGAGCCCATTGATAATATGCGTTGCCACACATAAAAAGACGCTAGTCAAAGGAGGCACATTATTTGAAAAATAAGTGAAAAATAATCAAAATAATCGACTAATTCTTATGGTCATAAATTTTATAATTCACAAAGAGAATTTCCAATTATAAATCATAGTTTTTTGATGACTTTTTTTACGGACACTCAACGATCACTTTGGAGAGTGACCATACTACTTTAACCCGTCAGCACTCGCGCTCTCGTCCCACCGTTCTTTAGGCCAAGCGAACGTTGAGACGCAGTTCAGTGAGGTGACGCAGGGCGACCGTTGCCTCTATACCTATATATAGAATAGATATAGGTATAGAGGCAACGGTCGCCCTGCGTCACCTCAAGCCGCTCCCACACGATTCGTCCAGCGTTGGCTCCAGCGTTGGTTCCAGCGTTGGTTCCAACGCTGGACGCAATCGCCGTTTCCCCGCCCACATGATGCGGCGAATGCCTTCCAGCGTTGGACACATCGGCATTTGCCACATCGTGTGGGAGGACGTTGGCGAACTGCATGCGTCCAACGGTGACGAACGTTGGCCACATGCAACGTTCGGGCTTCTGTCGGTAAATTTGAGCCGCGTCAAAGGAGCTTCAAAATATAGCGATATTTATTATCGCGGGCACTTCAAAAAATGACTCATTCTGACCAGTCCCTTCGAGGGGTTATTCACATTCAATTTGGGTGACACCGTGATTATAAAATGTAATCGATTATAAGCGTTTACCACGGTGATTACACTGATTTCGGTAGTCAGTGATTACATTGATTACCACTACCTTCGAAGGTGACTTCATGATTACTAAATGATTTCAATGATTACAGTGAAATGGTAATCAGTGATTACAATATGTCAGTAATTGTTGAAATCATGTCGTCACTCTGTCTTTCTTATTAATTAATTGTTTTTTAATGAACAAATCAACAATGAATAAAACTACATCAATTTGTAAAGGAAAACAAACAATGCATTAACTTTATTTGCGAGCTGTTCTGGTCGCTCGGGGTTTTTTGAACGTACTAGTCGCTCTGCGATTAGGAGCACTTGTGCGACTTTTTTAGCTTTCTCTATTGCGACCGGGGGCGGGAGTGCCAACACACAACGCGAAGAAATTTCCAGGGAGATGCGGAAGGCAGGGTTAAGTGTTGTAAATCCCGAGGACCCTACTCAAAGGACCCAAGGAGTGTCGAATTTCTCCCTCACACCGGTCTACGGCCCAAATGCGAGGAGCATTTGAGCGAATACGCGACAGTGCCAGGGACATGAAAGGGGAATCGTGGCGGTTTTTGATGATTACAGTCATTACAAATGACTACAAATGATTATATTTCGATTACCAAAAAATGATGACAGAAAATACAATCACTCGTAATAAGTGATTACACTGTCTTCGTTGATTACAGTGTGATTACACTTTGATTACAAAATTGAGTGACACCATGATTACGATTGTAAATAGCCCCTCGTGTCCCATACCTCCCGCCTCGTAGTCCAAGGCACTTATCCATTTTACAAAAAAATCGACGAGGGTAGGCTGATTTTTTCAGGGCTGTTCAAAGGCAGTCTCCAGAGTACCGAACCAAAAGATCACACTCAAAATCATCTGGCGTTCGGCCCTAGGGGCCTTTTTCTTATTTTTTTTTTCGACAAAATGACGTTAATGAAAGTTAATATTCTGATTAATTTTGCCTGATGAACTTTTTTCTATCTATTTTAGTTTAGGCGCTATGGTTATTTTTGTGTTTGGAAATTTGAAAAACAAAAATAACCAAAAAGCTACAGATAATTGTGTGTTTTGTTTTCCCGCAAATGTATCAATGCACAGAAGTAGGAGAATGACGAGTCAAATTTTGTTTTTATTAACATTATTTGTTTATACCAAATTCCCAAAGAGCGTTTATTTGTCAACTGTAGAAGTTTCATTTCTAAACCGCGTGACATTGTTTTGTTTCAAAATGTGGAATAACGAATTGTCTACGAATTACAATTCATAGAACATGTCGTTCATACCGGTTAACGTTGGAAGCTTCTTTGACGCGGCTCAGATTTACCGACAGAAGCCCGAACGTGGCATGAGGCCAACGTTGGAAGCATACCATTCGCCAACGTCCTCCCACACGATGTGGCAAATGCCGATACTTCCAACGTTGGAAGGCGTTCGCCCCATCGTGTGGGACCGGCTTAATTACCGGATAGATCGGAATAAGTAACCCCCCGCGGCGACCACTCATAAATACCGCTCTATGCACTCAGTCAGATTTGTAAAGGGGAGAAATGACGAATTCAATAAGTGACCGTTAGTACAGTAGTTGGGTTGAGAAAATCGACTTTGTTGTCACCTTTTCAGAAATATTCATCGTAACAAAATGAGATAAAAACCAATCGTTTCGTCTTGAAATTCTCTAAATTTTTTCCGGAGCATATCTCGATAATTTCTCAACGGTTTCCGAGATATTTAAAAAAAACCGTACAAAAAAACATTTGTATTAAAAATTACAAACCATACTTTGGCTTTATGTAATATTTGCTCTACATATTTTCCCGAGTATTAAACAAAAAAATTTTAATCGACACTTATAAAGACCAGGAGACAACAAAGTCGATTTTCTCAGCCCATCTATACTGTACTACGTTCCGGTAAACCTAAATACCTGGCTTGTCAGGTATTGGGGACGCTAGAAATGAATGCGGTACCTGGCGGCAAAGTGTGTACTAAAAAACATGGCCAATATTGGCGTTTTGGATTGGTTCGTAATTGAAAAGCGTTAATTTGCTCCAAAATTTTTTTAAAAATGAGCATTTTTAGAACGAGATATAGACATTTATTTTCACAAACAATGAAACGAATTCATTCGGATCAACTGTATACTACTGGTCGCCGGAATTTGAAATACGCGGCGTGCTAAACGCCTAATGTCCGCCATGTTTCCGCAGCGCCGCGAGCGCCGCCATCGGTAAATAGCGGTCCCAATAGAGGGTCGATTCACCATTTCGCGTAGCCTGACCCCTCTTTATGGCCAATCTAAATGTAACTGATGAGGGGTCTCGACCGACGTCGCAACTGCAACATGTTGCAACAAGTTTCCATTCCAATGGAAATACGCAACATACAGCAACTTTTTCATTTTGTTGCAGCAACAATGCGCGACACAGTGCAACTTACTGCAACAGTTTCGGAAACACGCAACAGAAACACAAATGTTGCTCTATGTTGCTTTGGTGGATACGCTGTTGCTGCAACATTTTTTGGAAACACGCAACAGCAACACAAAAGTTGCACTATGTTGCTTTGGTGGATACGCACGTTTACTGCGACATTTTTGGAAATATGCAACAGAAACACAAAAGTTGCACTATGTTGCTTTGGTGGACTCGCACCTTAATACGTCCCCGCAGCTGTAAACAGATTTGGACGGCTATATGCCGATACGCGTCCGCAACGGTAAAAAGCATGAGTGGCTGGTTACCGACACTTGACCACAAAGTTTTAATAGCACCGTAGCATGAGTTTCAAGATTATCTTATTTGTGACCCTTTATCTTTATTGAACCATGTATAAACAATTTTATCCACTGCATTTAAAAATATGTCGCATCAAAAAAGAAACAAAAATAATACCCGGAGAAATATTATTTATCGTACATATACGAATAATTTTAATTGAATTGAACAATTATTAAATGATATTTTATACGAAGTATAATGTCATGAAATATATTTCATAAAATATTATGAAAAATGTTCAAGTACACGAAAATGAACGGAAAATTCACTTTACAAATCCTATCTACAAAAGCTATAAGAAAAAGAAGACGAGAGGTTGACAAAAAATAAATAAATAAAGTGAATGATTAAAATATGAGTATTTTTGAACGTATCAGGATATAAGAAGCCCATAAAATTTTTTTGAAATATAAGTGAAAATACAGTAAGAAAAAATTCAAAAGATTTTTCTGCAATTGATGCACGTGAACATAGGAAAGATTTCCTCGATAAACTCAATTTTTTCGAAAAAAGCCGAAACACGTATTTTCTACTTTTTTTGCTCTTTTAATTGTCATTGGTCTCAAAAAAAATATGCAATAGTTTTTTTCTTATAATGATTTTGTGAATTTCAAACCTTATAATTTTTTAATTAATTATCCCAATGAAATGTAACAAATTGCATTTTTCATCATTTTTTATGTAGATTATTATCCACTTGGTTTCATTTCAAAAGATCAATTGCAAGTATGTGAAAACCAGCAATCACCCTTAGGAGCAGTCAATTTTGAGGGTTAATTTCACCCCTTAGAAATGATTTTCCGCACATAAAAAAAAAGATGTATCTCTTAGATTTTGACGTAGAATAACATATATCAAAATGAACGAAATCGGCGAGGTACACCTGGGACGGTTTCTTTGTAAATTGAAACTTCCAACATCATCACATCACACACGGAACATATCGAAAATCCGACGGATTAAGGATCCAGTTATTATTAATATATCGTACAAATATTGAAATGTACGGCGTGTAGGGTGAAAACGTTCAGGATATCTTTCAGCGTATGTCTCTAGCTCTCACCGAATTTCGTTCGCATTCTCCATAAATGAGAAGCATATCAGTTTGTTCTTCAAAGGAATACATCTTTCACATTCGCTTGATTCGACAAGACGGTCTTAAGCCGCGTTGTAGACTGCGCGAGCCGAGCACGAGCCGAGCGCGAGCCGAGCCGCAGCTTTAAGATCGTACAGACATGCAACAGAACATCGTAACGTACGTAACAAGTCCGGACGCCACTTCGCAAAAGCCTAACAATGTAACAGCGTAACATCGCAGCGTCCCTTCAGATGTCAGTCTTTCGCCGTCGCATCAAAGAAATGTTGCGCGTGTACACTCGTGCTCACGGATTCTGTCGCTAGTGACTTTTTAAAATGTCAGTTTTATACGTACTGATTAATGATCAATTAATCCTCATGCTCATCTCAGGCATTTGTCCTGACTAATAAAAGCCTGAGAACTGATTGATCATTAATTGGTACGTTTAAAACTGTCATTTTAAAAAGTCACCAGCGACAGAATCCGTGCGCACGGGTGTATGTTACACGAGACGTTTGCAAGGCTGGACGAACACCTTCCGTAAGTGTAAGTTCATTTTAATTTTTTGAGCTTTGTTGACCTTCAAAGACCTTAATGTTGCATATCATTGGATTCGTCTCGATAGCCGCTATCGGAAAATAAGTACCAAAATATAGCATCCTATTTAAAACAACAAAATATTGTGCCCTATAAATGGCGATTGCTTGCGAATTAATTTTGAAATTCTTTCAAAGTTGCAAACTGAGGAACGTACATGTTACAGCTTGGATAAACTCAAATTGGACGATACTTCTGAGCAACTTCAATTTCCAATAGAGTTTCTCAATGGCATAAAGTTTCAGGTCTACCAAGAGATAAATTAGTTATTAAATTAGGAGCTATTGTCATGCTTATTATAAATTTGAACACTGCAACGGGTCTCATCAACGATACACACTTCAGAATGGCCTCGCTATTTAATAATACCATATAGTGCTCACAGTACTGACAGGAGCAAGTAGAAAAGTCAAAGTTCTTATTCCACGTATTAACACTCTCGCTGCCACGGGGTATTTGGAAATTTTACCTCCGTGAGCCAACATTTTTTTTGTAATATTTTCACAAAAAATATCTACTGGGAACCTATAAAGTTTAAATTTCACTTTTTTTTTTGAAAAATAATGACAAAAAAGTCTTGAGTATCGCTAGCGATACACGTGGCCTTTTTTTTAAGGAGGGGGAATGCTTTTTACGCACGCACCGGGTGTGGCAAGCACCCGGGCAGTGTAGGACTCGAGGACATCCCGCCGCAGTATGATTCCTGCGAGTGCACTGCGGGAGCCCCCCTACCCACTAAACCTAAACCTCCGTCCTCATCACCCAGATGACGAGAGCTCCTGGAAATGGCCGACGTGAGCCCGACTGCAGGAGTCTCCCTGGGCATGAGCTTGCCGCTCTCCTAGTTGTAAACGCCTGCGACCTCGTGTACACGTCTTTGTTCGACGCTACCTCTTCGGATGCTCAAGAGAACTTGAACATAGCAGCCCGGAGGGCATTGGCAAAAAGAACCAAATACCCCTGGGACCTCATGTTCGGGGGGGGGGGGGGATCAGGACAGCACAGGAGACGTGGGGGTAACACTACCCACGGCTCACGGGCTGACACGATGCTACTCCTCCAAAAAATAACCACTGATACTTCCATTCCGGATAGTCATTCCGAGTGGTAGCTTGCGCCGGCTGGGGACAGGAATACTTCCAATGGAGTGGTGGATTGTCCCACATCCCAGCTCCCAGTGCCACCACATTTCTGCATCTAAACAGGCCAGGTCGCAAAGTGCGGGGACCGCACCAAACCAACACCTGCTAACCAGCCCTATCCTCTCAGTTAATATTCATACTAACCCCCATTCACTCACTAATCTAACACACACTCCCACACCCAAAACGGCCATCTGCCTTCCATCCGAAGTCCACCGGGCATCTGCCGATAACCGAGGCACTGCTAGTGGAGTGGTGGGGCAAGCCCCACTAACCCGGCCATTAACCGGCAATGCGGCCTCCTTAATATGCGCAAAGGGAATCAACGATTGCGTCCTTCCCGCTCACGGGTCCTTTCGACCTCCTCTTTCCTAGTAAGTTGAGCAAAGGCTCGTGTATACCCCCACTTCCCCCCCCCCCCGTTGGAATTTCTGACTCACATATTTTTTTGTTGGTATTGCCATGTAGTTTAAGGTTTTAGTTGTTTGCCTCTTGTCAATTACAGCATATCCCGGAAAAACGTGGAAAACTACAGTGTTCCGTCGCTCTGAGCGACGGAATTCGGAAGGTCGACTCATACCCCTTAATAGCGTCTGTAGATCACAAGTTCCAAGTTCTAGAAATTCTATTGACATCACAATAGAACAGACAATCAATTGATATGCCAAATGCACCGGCGGCATAGTGCGTTATAGCAGAAATTTCCGGGCATATGCACGATGGTGTATTACAAGGTATGAACGTGCTAAATATGTAGAATTGGCATTTGAAAAAGCAAGTATGTTACATACATCAGATTCCTCTCACCGAGGCATGCAAATAGGAGAAATGAAACGAAGTGAGCAAAGTGTCTTGAAAGTAATTGAAGCTATTGAGTAATATATCAATCCGTTTGAAGTTGACGACAAGGATTCTCTGTTCTGTTTATCATCTGGAAGGCCTGCACCTGAATCGGTGGAAGAAGATTTACTCAATGTATATATTCTGGGGAAAGCTGCCTACAACACTTTCATACAAGACAGATTTATTTTAAAGAATAAAAAATTTCATGAACCACTGAAGAGACAAAAGCTTAAAAGTTTTAAGAGTATTCAAGAGAAGATAATTGTTACGTCTTCTCAAAACAGATTAGTTGAGATAAGAGCAGAAAGAAATATTTTTGGTCGAGCTTTGCTCCTGTCTCAGAACGTCAAATTAGCCTAGAGATGCTGTTATCCTATCCATTAGGACCAGTACCATGGGCATTAGCAATTGCTGATGGGTGTCCTACAAAAACAGACAAGGCCAAACTACTCCATGCTTTGGAGTTCAAGGGTGCGGTAAATGAACCTCCTAAGGTTGAAGAATGCATTTATATGATTGATGGCATGGCTTACTTTCAAGCTCTCAGTAATATTCCAGAAACCTTTGGTGAGCTCGCCGAGATAGTCTTAAGCCGCTTTCCAAAATGCAAGAGGATAGATTTCGTGACGGATACTTACGCAGATGTGTCTATTAAAAACACTGAGGGACTAAGAAGGGGCCGTGGAGATACCTAAGACCAAGATTCCTCGGGATTGGAAAAAGTTCCTCAGTAATGGCAAAAACCAGGAACAACTTGTCAACCTTCTACATAATGAATGGAAACAAGACATATATGCCCATTATTTTCATGGTAGAAATCTTTACTCATCACATAATGATCAGTGCATGTTGTTTACTAGCGAAGACGGTTCAACTGTGAATTATACGATACAAGAAGAGCTATGCTCTTCACAAGAGGAGGCGGATACTAAAATTACATTACATTGCTTTCATGCTTCTCAATCCTGTCAAGACAATTTGCCTATCAGAATTAGATCACCAGACACAGATATTTTTATGTTGTTATTAAGTTACGCCAACGAAATTGAAAACGTGTTACTGTTTGATACAGGAACTAGAAACAAACGAAGGGTCATTAATGTCACCATCATTTCTCGGGATTTAGGTGTAGCAACGAGCCATGCTATGTTGAATATGCATGCATTATCCGGATGCGACACTACCAGTTCATTTGTTCGTCATGGAAAGTTGTCAGTAAAATCTAAATTGGAAGTTTTCGAAATTCGTGCCTATCCTTAGATCATTAGGATCATCACTTACAATTACAGACATGTTACAGACAGGCCTAGAGGAATTCGTCTGTTGCTTGTACAGTGATAAGGGATACACAGATATAAATAAGCTACGGTACGATTTGTTCACATAAAAATACTCTCCCACAATGACATTTGCATTGCCAAATACACAAGGTGTCGAATTGAGTCTACTACCTCATTGCAAAGCTTCACTTGAAAAGCACATCAGTCGTGCAAACTACCAGTGCCTCAATGGATAGATATATGGGGATGGGAAGATATATGGAGCAATGCATATGTCGCTAAATCCATACTACCAACTACAGTGGGACATGGCTGGAAGATGGAGAATGGACAACTGAAATTTGATTGGATTAAAGGGGATCCGTTGCCGCACAAATTAACCGACGTTATGGAAAGCTTTCATCTAGATGAGTTTGAAGATGGAGATGATCCAGAAGTAGTTAACTTAGCCGATATAGTACATGAGGATGAAGAAGGAGACTGCTGATTACAGATGCTGTTATAAAATGAAATACTCTTATTTGATTTTGAGGTTGAAAGTCAATTTTCATTATTATAACTAGAATGTTTTCGTTTATATTCACATAATGAGAATTTTGTGTTAAGGTTCATATTTACAATAAAAATGGAAGAATATGTAACTAAAAACTCAGGGAAGAATTCCTGCACAAAATATTATTTATAAACATACCTTCTTCAACGAAAAATTTTAATGAAATGAGAATTAATTGAAAAGGAGTCATTTTCTCCGTGTTTTCGTGGTTTTTCATGTTTTTTCGGGATATGCTGTAATTGACAAGAGGCAAACAACTAAAACCTTAAACTAGATGGCAATACCAACAAAAAAATATGTGAGTCAGAAATTCCCACGGGGGGGGGGGGAGGGTTTCATATTGGTAGCTCATGGTCTAAAGGGCAGTCTTGGCAAACCGTGCCACTGCTGCCCATGTCTCCTTGCTGTCCAGTATCCGGGGCAACATGGCCTAGAATGTCAAATCAATGTCACCACCAATGATGGCGCGCAACGCCCTCCTCTCATTCTCCCAGGCAACACACCCTCGGAGAGTGTGCTCCGTGGAGTCAAAGGCCTCGTCACAGGGGTGGCATCGAGGGGATCCCTCTCTATTGATTCTATGGAGGAATTCCTCGAAGCAACCATGCCCTCCTATGAGCGAGGTAAGATAGAAGTTCATATTGCCATGCCCTCTATCCAACCTATCAAAGACTGGGAGGATGGCGTTGCGCACCCTACTCCCGTGAAGGGTCTCACCCTGCAGTATGATCTGCCATTGGGTCCTCGTGAGTTGTTTGGCCGCTTTTACGACCTCCCTTTTCCCCTCAGGAGCGTCCTCACCGTATTCTCTGAGGACTTGAATCCTCTCGTAGACCCGCCTAAGATAGTCCGCCAGTAGATGCACCGGCGGGACCCTTACAAGTAATAGCGCAGCTTCCAGGGACAATGTGCGGTATACACAGATGGTCCGAAGAGCCATCCGATGCTAGCGATACACGTGGCCTGGAAATAACCAAACTTCACACACTGTAAAAAGAAAACAGTCAACTGGTCAACATCATTAGTTGATAACACACCCAGACAAAAAAAGAGCAAGGTGCTCTAACTGTTTCAAAAAATATGGCAAACAATAATCGATGGCAAAAAGAAAATTCCCACCCAAGAATAATCATCATTTGTGACCTTTGTGTAGGAAATCCACATATCTGCAAAGTCTGCTTTAACAAAAAACTTTAAAATTTTAAATTTTCTGTGTTAATTAATGCTTTAATTATAAACCCTCTGATTCTGTGGCTAATATATATGGGAGGCCAAAACTGAAATTTGGGTTTTATAGTGTGAGGCCAACAGTATTGATCGCCCATGCAAGTGGCTGGTGTATTGCTAGCGATACATGCTCGCATATCGTCGGTTAAATATGTTAACCTGCTAACTCACATGCAGTCAGATTTTCAGGAGCGAGAACAAAACTGTCTTGATCAATACAAAAGTTCTTATATGACAACAGATTTTAACACAATAGTTGTCAGTATTTCTCTAACCGTCTTTTAAATAAAATGTATGTAAATTATTTAGTCTAGTTTAGCCATGAAGTTGCTGAGTATCAAAACATCTTAAAATCGTAAGATATGGAGTTAGCAGGTTAACACATTTAGCCGACGATATGCAGGATGTATCGCTAGAAATACACGCGGCAGCGAGATTGTTAAACTTTCCCCTTCAGAATAAGTATTGCCATTTGCATTCGAGCGTATGCAATTCCCTTTAACATTAGCATTTGCATTCACTATTAACAAAGCACAAGGCTAATCCCTCGGCAAAGTCGCTATCTATTTACGGCGACCGGTTTTTTTCATACGGTCAACTATACGTCGCACTTAGTCGTGCCAAGTAATTTAACAGCGTAAGAATATTTATTAAGCCTGAACATGACCAAATTATTGCACCGTATGGAGACATTTACGCATAAAATGCAGTTTGGAAAGAAGTTTTCTAATTAAATTCTCGCGAATTACAAGGACGAATGGACAAACTGTCGCGAAATGACCGCAGGTTGCTAGTAAAATATTTATTACGTATAAGGACAAATATTGTAAATATTTATTACTGAGTAAAAATCAATATAGTTATACGTACCTATTTAATAAGTGTAAATAACTCTAAAGTTATTATTAATTAATAAACAAAGTTATTATGTGGTATTAAATGGTTTGGTATGCAAAAAAATCAGATTGCGCCCAATGAGTCGAATGTAATCCTAGATATGTATTTGTTCACCCCAAGCCGGTCACCTATCCAAATACTGACCCCACTGCTTGCTGCTTAACCTCTTTGATCAGCCGCTGTCAGTGAGTTCATGCGGCAGCCACTTTCCTTCTTTTTCAATCTTTCCCATGGCATGTAAACGTCGTGAAATTATAAATTCGTATCGACTTCAAGCTGTTGAGCCAATTCTTTGGGCGTTTAGGGTTTTCTTCCAATAGAGCTTGCAGTTGTTCACCTTCGAACTTCTTTGTTTGACGTGGCCGTTGATTGTCGTGAACATCACAGTTTCCACTTTTGAAGCGACGAAACCAATCTCTACATACTGTTCCTGATGGAGCAAATTCAGCATAAGTTTGCGCAAGTAATTGATGAGCTGCAGCAGCACTTTTTTAATAAAATCAAAGTAATGTAGAAGTACATATCGAAAAACAACTTGTCGCGTTCCATTTTCTTCGGCTATAGACATTAGACTGATTCAAAAAAAGCTCTTTTAATGAATTCCCTTGGCGGGCACTTAAAACTGTTAAGAATCAGTTCAGCGCGTTTTTCTTCTGGCAACGACTGTACAGTCATGATCTTGTTCTTGACTGTACGTACCCGAAAGAGCTGTGTCTCGTTCGGAGAACTTCGGTTCTACTCGTGCCTCGGAGAACTAGCGAATCCGCGAGGCAACGACCCTTTCTTCTCTGGATGCCGCGATCGAGAGTCAACGCGTTTTACGTCGCGCTGTGAAATAAATTCACCTTTTGTCTAGCAGAGAGTGCGGAGTATTTATTTCAAACCACCGACTCCCCTTCCGCCAGCAGTCACATGGTTTAATAAAAACGTTAGTATTTAACGTAACTGGATATGTCGCCGGGTGCACATTCTCCTTCAATATTTAGGGGTGTCTCAATCGCTTTTTCTGATTTCCATTTGAATAACACAGTGAAATGATTGAATCGTTGGTTTAGTTCTAATTCCTTATACGGTAAAAAAATTTTCCCGTGAAAAATTAGAAAAATTTAGAGTTTTAGGTGTAATTGACGTAAAGAAATATGATTTTTAATTATTAAATAGAATTAAATGATAATTTAAAATAATATTTCTTTACGTCAATTACACCTAAAACTCAATTTTACTAATTTTTCACGGGGAATTTTTTTTACCGCAGAAGGAATTAGCACTAAACCAATGATTCAACAATTTCACAGTATTATTCAAATGGAAATTAAAAAAAGCGATTGAGACACCCTTAAATATTGAGTGAGAATGTACACCCGGCGACATACTCAAAGTTACATTAAATACTAACGTTTCAAGTGCCCGCCAAAAGAATTAATTGAAAAAGCTTTTTTTGAATCAGTCTAATAGACATAGACTTATATTAATCAAAAATGGCAGTTTAATGGCTGAATCTTAAAGAAAAATGTCCATAATTTAAAGTGATACAAGAAGTATTAGTCGCTGCGCATGACATAAATACTTAGAGCCATCTACAGGAGAACAGTGGCTGTCAATGTAACCTCCTAATACGAAGGAAGCATTTTAAAAATGCGTAAACAAAAAGCGGAGCTTCTAGTACAAAAAAAAAGGTTATAAAAATTGAAGAAGCAAATGTCTTTTCTGTCATCATTTTTCGAAGATAAAGAGAGGCATGAAACATCTACTTCCGGCCAACATGAGGAAGCATATACTTCTGAAAGTGATGTTGAGAATAACGATGATGAAAATAATGGTAATGGAATTAAGCAGACAGCTGTGTGGCGTGCTCTTTTCAGAGCGCGTACAGCGCGTGTCTACGTGTGTCGCGAAAATCAAGCGATGACAGGTATAGTCGTCAGACATAAAGTAGTGTCACTGTTAAACTAATGGATCAAAAACATTGGCGTTATTTTATAAAACGAACAATTTTCTTACTAAAATATATAAATAATATCTAAAATACTACCATTTCTGCATGACGGATATAGACGTCAAACATAGCTGACTGGTTAACCCTTTGAACTCCGGCGATTTTCGTACGTGCGAATCAGAAACTCGAGATGTTTTCGCGATTATCGCGAAAATCTAATGTGCACTGTGAAAAGATTGTATAATAAACTTTGTGTTACCAAGTTTTTATCATACAAATTTACCCATAAAAATGACTATACACTAGGGTGGGCCAAAAAAAACTTTTTTCTTAAATTACTATGAAAACATTGTTGAGGATGACGAGAAAGAAATTCTGCTGAAGTTTCAGCTCTTAATATTAATATTAACAACTACCTCATCGCAAATTTCTTTTTCCCATTTAAATAACATGGGAAATTATTTGTTTTAACTTTCGATTTTTATAACTTGTTAACGGATCAGCGTATTCAAATGATCAAAACGTATTCTCATGGGAAATCGGATGACCTACAAAAAAGGTATCTTATGATTTTTTGATAAGTCTACTGGTTGGGACGTTATTCGAGGTCAAAGTTGTACTGGTGGTCAATTTCACGGTTTTTTTCATTTTTGACACGAATTAATTGTTCAAAAATAAACTAAATCTTTCTGTTCTTGGAACACATGCTATGTATTTTCATGAAACATTGAAGTTTTCTCGAAATTCCCAGTTAATTGATAAAAATTATGTTTGTAATCTACAACAGTTCATAAAAAATCTGTATTTTAATCGATTCGTATCGATCATATCATTATAAGAATGAACAATTTTCACTGCATATAATCATGTACTCATGTAAAATCAAGATTTTGTTATTCTGAAAAAGTTTTAAATTTCTTTTTCATGAAAAGTAAATCAATGAAAAAAAATAGCTTTTTAAATCGCATAAAAATTAAAATTTAATTAATCTGATTTTTTTATTTTTGACTAACAAATGTTGCGTCCATGAAAAATCATAAAGAGGATTATTATTCATTTCTAAAAATGGCTTGCAGAAAACAGAATCATAATGAATTCTGATAATAATTACTCTGGGGAAGTTATTGAACTTTGAATATTTGGAAATAATTAAAGAAAAATCTTAAACAACTGAAATAAAAAGAGGTTAAAAAATTATTTCGTGTCAAAAATGAAAAAAAAACGTGAAATTGATCACCAGTTCAACTTTGACCTCGAATAACTTTCGAACTGATAAATTTATCCAAAATTCATAAGATACCTTTTTTGTAGGTCGTTCGATTTCCTACAAGAATACGTTTTGATCATTCGAATGCTCTAATCCGTTAACAAGTTATAAAAATTGAAAGTTCAAAAAAAAATTTTCCCATGTTATTTAAACGGGAAAAAGAAAATTGCGATGAGGCAGTTGTGTTAATACTAATATTAAGAGCTGAAACTTCAGCAGACTTTCTTTTTCGTCATCCTCAACAATGTTTTCATAGTAATTTAAAAAAAAATAGTCTTGTTTTCGGCCCACCCTACTATACACGAATAAAACAGTTATATTGACTACAGATTTGATTCCCTTTACACTCGAGGACATTCCCCGCGCGCGAACCAGCAACTCGAGGCGATTTTATCGGTCGTTTTCACGCGGAAGAACCTATATTTCAAGCGAATGCTAAGCTGAGACTAACTACGCTGAATAAGAATGCAGGCCGAGCCTCGTAGCACACTTCGAGTATCGACGAATAACGAAATAAACATATCGAGTTTATAAACATGGGAGCGGTGCCGCTCGAGTGGACGTGTCAAACCACCCGGGCGAGAAAACATTCTCGCACGCGTGGAGAATAAACATAATATGATATTATCGAGTTCGTAAATGCCAGAGAGGCGCCGCTCGAGTGGACGCACCAAACCGCCGGGCGCCTTAGAGGCGCCGCTTGAGTGGAAGCTAGATACTACCCGGACGCCTCTAAAGGTGCGTATACATCTGCGAGCTGAGCGTGAGCTGAGCGGCGCCGAGCGACTCACGAGTCGCTCATGAGCCACTTGTTGAAATTAATGCTTCCCACTTGAGACTAACGCTTATTCGAAGGATCTCTGTTAAAAAACAAATACTGTGACTTGACCCCTCGCAATCCAGACCTGTAGACTAGGGCGACGTGTGAAAGAATACTTAAACCTAACATCTTCAGATAATATTAAATAAGTTTATTGAAGAGGTGACAAGGATTGATTTTTGTAATAACTTTCCTCAAATACACCAACATTAAAAAAGTACGTTATCTTTACGTCGTTCACCTGCGTTCTCACAATAGAAGTCAATGAATTTAATACTTGCATGTGCATTATAAAAGAGGAAAATGTATTTCATCAAAATTTTTAAGAGAAAAAACCCCTTCAATAAATAATATAAGGTGAATTGAAGTATCATAGTTTTTTGTACATTACAATTTTCAAGAAAATAATAGAATAAAAATGAAAACTACATAGAACAGTAGAAAACAATATTTATATATTACATTATTTATTCTAATTCCTTAATGTTAATATGATAAACCACATATAATTCATTATTGAGATTAATGTATATACAAGGTGTAATAAGACTGCTAATTGGGATGGCCTTTACATTATTTATTTGATGACATTTGTGGAAAAAGCCGGAGCTGTTGTATCTAAAATTATCAACTTCTGCTATGTATATGCTGTCATTAACTAACTTTCGAATCATAGCAAAGTATTCAAATCTACAGTGACGATTAAGTTGTTCACATCGACAATTACAATATTTGACGAAGCACCAAGTCGAACCCATTTTTGTAACTCCATCATCATAATAGTTGCAAAAAGTATAGGACTAGTTCATAGATCTGTTAAATAATGTTTAAAAAATTCGGTAATTATTTTCATTCATCTCATAAGGAAGAAAATTATTAAAGCACTGCAACAATTTGAAGTAGCAAAATTAGCATTGTCTTCAGTGTCAAATGAATATAAAAATTTCGGCCTTTGCGTTCACCAGAAAAACCGACAGGAGACGGATCACCATGAGTGACTCGTGAGCCGCTCACAGTGAGCCACAGGAGGCGGATCGCAGTGAGCGACTCACGAGTGGCTCAAAGTCGTTAGTTCAGCGCTCTAAACCACGTCCCAATCAAGCGAGCGCGAGCCGCTCGGCTCGCAGATGTATCTGGCTGGTCGTTGGAAATTCCTTGGAAGCATTCATTTAAATGGACGGCTCACGCGCAGCTGACGAGTGACTCGTGAGCCGCTCGGCTCACGCTCAGCTCGCAGATGTATACGCGCCTTAAGGTGCCCCCGGAGTGGAAAGGGTAATATTAGTAGGTTGCATTGAAAGCCGCTGTTCTCCTGTAGATGGCTCTAACTGCTTACGTCATGTGCAGCGACTAATACTTCTTGTATCACTCAAAATTATGGATATTTCTCATTAAAATTGACTCATTAAACTGCCATTTTTTATTAATATAAATCTATGTCTATAACCTGAGAAAATGGAACGCAACAACTTGTTTTTTCTATGTATATTTCTACACTACTTTGATTTAAGGAAAAGTGCTGCTGCAGCTCATCAATTACTTGTGCAAACTTATGCTGAATCTGCTACATCAGAAACAGTATGTAGAAACTGGTTTCATCGTTTCAAAAGTGAAAACTGTGATGTTCACGACAAACAACGGCCAGGTCAAATAAAGAATTTCGCGAAGATGAACAACTGCAAGCTCTATTGGAAGAAAACCCTACTCAAATGCTCGAGAAATTGGCTCAACAGCTTGAAGTCGATAAATCTATTGGGTCTGTGCATAATTCCGTAGCGAAATCCCGACAGATGTCGTTCGCAGTTGTTTTTCCGCTCTCACATGTGTCAAAAGTATGAAGTGTCGTACATTAAATGAATGCTGAAATTTGTGCCGACATCTTAAGAAAGTATTCATCGAGATCCGTGACGTATACGAAGTTTAATTATATTTTGAACATGGAAGGAAAAGGCGTGTATTTTCGGTGCATTTCGATTTTTTATTTTCGAAAAGGTAAAAACGCATTGTAAACCCACAAAAAATATGCGCCGTGTACGAAGAGAATGCCGTAAGCGAAAGTGTGTGTCGGAAGTGGTTTTTCGTTGCGGAGATTTTGATCTCGAAGATGCTCCTCGCTCTGGTCAGCCAGTCACTACTGATGTCAATCAAATCAAGGCTTTCATCGACTCCGACCGGCATTTGACGACTACAGAGATCGGACATAGCCTCAACATTAACCAATCAATTGTTTTGAGGTATTTCTGGAAGCTTGGGATGGTAAACAAGCTTGATGTTTGGGTGCCGCATAAACTGAGCGAAAGGCATTTCGAAATTTGAGGAAAGGCATTTTTGAGGCGAAATAGACCGAATTTCTGCTTGCGACTCGCTACTCAAACGCCATAAAGATGAACCATTTTTAAAGCAGATGATCACTGACGATGAAAAGTGAATTGTCTACAACAATATCAGCCGAAAAAGATCATGGTCGAAGCGCGGAAAGGTTCCTCAAACGGTCGCAAAGGCAGGATTTACCCGAAGAAGGTCATGCTCAGTATCTGGTGGGATTATAAGGGAATCCTCTATTATGATGAGCTGCTGCCACCCAACAAAGGATTGATTCCACCAAGTACTGCTCACAACTAACTAAATTAAAGCAAGCAATTGATCAGAAGCGGCTCGAATTGGTGAACAGAAAGGGCGTTGTGTTCCACCAGGACAACGCTAGGCCACACGTTTCTCTGGTGGCTCGGCAAAAATTATTGCGGTTTGGGTGGGATGTTTTGGTGCATCCACCGTATAGTCCGGACCAAGCACTTTCAGACTTTCACTTGTTCCAGGCGCTACAAAACAATTTGAATAACAAAACCTTCAGTTCCCTGAACGTCCTCAAAAACCACTTAGATGACTTCTTTGCTCAAAAATCTCAGGACTTCTATGAAGGAGGAATAATGGCGCTCGTGAAGAGATGGCAGAATGTCATTGAACAGAATGGAACATATTTAGTTGATTAAAATCGCTTTTTTTTTCTAAATATTGCGTTTAAAGTTTACTCAATTTTCGCTACGGAATTATGCATAGACCGAAAACAATTTCACAACACCTACATGCCATGGGAAAGATTCCAAAAGAAGAAAAGCGACGACAACGCTCGGCCTCGTGTTACTAAAGCCGTGAAAGGAACATTGATGGAGCTTGAATGGGAAGCTTTCCCGCACCCAGGGTATTCTCCAGACCTGGCTCCGAGTGATTGTTATTTATTTAGATCGATGCAACACGACTTGGAAAATACACACTTCCATAATTACTAAGAAGTCAAAAATTGGGTTGCTGAGTGGATTAGCTCAAAAGGTAAACAATTCATTTGTCGCGGAATTCAACTTCTGCCAGAAAAGTGGGAAAAAGTTATAGCTTCCGAAGGCAAATACTTCGTTTGAGGTACTCACACATTTTTCATATTATGACATAATGTTTTAAAAATAAGAAAGAAATAGCGGCTTTCAATGCAACCCCCTAATACTAGAGGCAGATTTCACGATATTTCCTCGGAGGAAACAGGCAGCTAGGGGAAATAATTAGGAATCGTTGGTGCCACTTATCGCGGGGGGGGGGGGGGGGGGCGAATTCACCGTAAGTACCCAAAAACTCTAAAAACGGTGAACATTTCCGCAGTTGTCGAACTGTCAAAGCTGTCTGTCCGTATTACATAAATGACTTTTTCGTTTTTAGATGATTTTGTTCAAAATTTTTTCATATTGCCTAGTAAATTATACGATATATTATAGTGGACAATCGATTCAGATTCGCTTATTTGTGCGAAAATATGTAGAAATATAGATATATCTCTCTATTCTATAAAATAGTTTTTCGGATCGACGACCGACCAAACGACCTACCCGAAACCCACCCCACCAATCGCCCATTGACGCATCGATCCACCTTATTGCCTACCGCGACGTCCTCCCACCAGTTGCGTCCCCCCCACCACGCGTCGGCCGCCAATGGGATGCAGTATGCTATCGATCGTCGATCGATGCGGTGCAAGCCAGTCGAGCAGAGGCCCGCCTACCCGTTTGGTTGGCGTTGCGAGCCAGTCGAACAGATTATTACATATCGTCGGCTTCACATGATTACCATGACGGAAAAAACTCTACAACAAGTCATGTCGGCCGCCAACGGGATTTAGTATGCTATCGATCGTCGATCGGTGCGTTGCAAGTCAGCCGAGCAGCCCAGCAGATTATTACATAGCGTCTGTTTCTATTACCATGACGGAAAAAACTCTACGACAATCTACCGTATGTATCATCCCAAATTAAACAAGCAGATATACCGACATTGCCGAAACTTTACCGACGGTCAAGAATGTTATAGTTAGAGTTGGCTTGAGAAGAGTGCGCTGTGTGTGCTGCGTGAGAGCAAAAAGTGTCAAACGTCTGATTTCCCGATAGCTCTCAATTCGGAAAATCGAAGTATTGAATAATAGACGAAACACTTCGATCTCTTGAATTAACAGCTATCGGGAAATCAGACGTTTGACACTTTTCGCTCTCACGCAGCACACACAGCGCACTCTTCTCAAGCCAACTCTAACTATAAAATTCTTGACCGTCGGTAAAGTTTCGGCAATGTCGGTATATCTGCTTGTTTAATTTGGGATGATACATACGGTATATCCTCCTCCTTCTCCTCCTCCTCCTCCACCACCACCTCTTCCTCCTACTTCACCAACTGCACAACAGGAGTTTATTTCTTTTGACCGGTTTTTGCCAGAATGCCATAATATAATTATATACATATACATAATACACACGAAAGAATGGTCAGTGCTCATTTACGTAGGAAATGGGCGTTCGGAATTAAATAAAAGCACTGTGTTCTCACTGCAAAAAATATTCTTTATCAGAATGCGCTTGGAAGAAACTCTTTCACACTCTCCACGGAACTAACTAAAAGGGCATACGGGGATCATGATATAGACCATCGATGACTGGTTTCTTTCTTTCGTCCGCAGTAGAAATCCGACACTGCGTCGCCTCATGAGCGGTGGAATGGGGCACGGTCGAGAGCGTTGAGTGAGGCAGGGTGGAGAGCGCTAGAGTGTGTATTTCGTTACACGTCGCGCGATTTCACTACCCTCAGCAAAGAAGTTTCACTTTAAACAGTTTTCCTTCAAAATATTTCCCGTCCCCTGCAGCGCGTCGGTCACCAATTGGCTGTAGCATACTATCGGTCGTCGTGCGGCGCGCTGCAAGCCAGCCGAGCAGATTACTATACGGTAATTTTGTATTACATCATGGGTCGCCCATGATTACAATTGACGGATTCAGAGCGTATTAAACGGAGAGGACAACAACGACGTGATGCTGCTGCAACACGAAGAACGGACGCGGATGCAGAACGTATTGAACAGATTAGACAGCAACGACGGGATGCTGCTGCAAAACGAAAAACGAACACGGATGCAGAACGTATTGAACAGATTAAACAGCAACAACGGGATTATGCTGCAAAACGAAAAACGGATATGGATGCAGAACGTATTCAACAGATTAGACAGCAACGACGGGATGCTGCTGCAAAACGTAAAGCAATTTTCGATGCTGAAGCTGTCTCTAGGCGACAAAAACAGCAACGTCTAGCTGCTGATAAGTGACGTGCTAATCCAAGTAGTGCAACACAAAAGCGACAGACTAATAATGTATTATATCATCAACAGAAAGCTAAAAAAAATAATTATGTGTGGTTACTCTACTGGCCAGGTGGTTCAACCATTAGATATCGGTGACTTGAATGTCGCGTGTTCCCATTGTGGCGCTCTAACTTTCATCGGTAAGATGTCTCGGTCTAAACATAGCTGCTGTCATCAAGGAAAAATTAAACTCTTTCCACTTGAACCCTATCCACAACAAATTAAACAGTTATTATTCGGAACCTGTGCTATTAATCGTCATTTCCGTGAAAACATACGTGTATATAACAATCTTTTTGCTTTTGCGTCATTCAACGCCCAGAATATTGACCTGCGCGAATCTGGTCCTTATTGTATGCGGATCGTTGGTGAGGCTAAGCTTAAAGTCACTACATCTCTCATGCCGACCTCCAAAACTCCGCAATTCGGACAAATTTATATTTATGATAACGGTGAAGCTTTGTTCACTCGAGCTGCTAACATCAAGCGAACTGATGTGTTGGAAATATTACAACCCATTATGAATAAAAATCCATATGCAGAAAAATACCGCAACCTTTATGATGTTCAACAAAACAACGTCGATCAAGAATATCACCTTTTCTTCTACAATCGTCCTTCCGACCATCCACGAGTTTAAAATAAACCAACGTGTCATGAACTTGCAGCAATTATATCTTCAAAGTATGGTGGTATAGAAAGAGCGGTCGATGTTAGAGTTTATCCCAAAGCTGAATACGATTCTAAATTTATATCTTCCAATTCGCTGCACAACGATCGGCTATTGTTTTCATTGTTGTTTCCTACTGGTGAGACTGGCTGGAACTATTAACTCACTCACTCTGGCAGCCATAACAAACTGATAACCCCATCTCAATACTACGGATATCGACTTGCGATTCGACCAAATGATATGAATCAGTTACTATGGTCTCAACGCTTGGCTCAGCACTATATCATTAACGCCTATCTCAAAATCGAAGGAAACAAACTTTTTTACCTGAGCTCAAACCAGAATCAACTGCGTACGGATCAAATGCAGGGACTTATTGACCATATTGAAAACCGTGCTCTCAATTCTGCAGATAAAATTAAAGTCGGTAAAGCTGTTATTTTAGCGTCTTCCTACCAAGGAAATCCACGAGCCATGCAACAACTATATCATGATGCTATGGCTATTTCGTGAAACATCGGTCGTCCGGATTTATTTATTACTATGACCTGTAATCCAAAATGGCCGGAAATTACTCGATTCTTGAAAAACTTTCCACCGTGGACAACTGCAATAGACATTCCTACTTTTGTTTGTCGATTATTTTACCAAAAGTGTGTAGCACTTATTTCGGAATTGAACTCTGTTTTTGATCCGACCCGTGCCTACGTCTATACGATTGAATTTCAAAAACACGGTCTGCCACATATGCACCTTTTGGTAACGCTTAACAAAAAACTTCTGACGGCCGACGACATTGATCAATTTGTTCGAGCAGAAATACCAAGACGTGAAGACGATCTAGATTTATGGTTCAAAGTGATAAAACATATGTCTCAAGGGCCGCATATGAAAGATTCCATGTGTTGGAATGCTAAAACTATGATCTGCAGTAAGAAATTTCCAAAGCCGTTCACCGACTATACTGATATGACTAAACCTGTATTTCCGATCTATCGGCGAAGAGACAACAGAAGAGATTGTCATGTCTATCACGGTAAAAAAGGTAATCAGTTAGTACCTGTCGATAATTCTATGATTGTTCCGTATAATTCCTATTTATTACGTCGATTCAATTGTCATCTCAATGTCGAGTATTGTGCTTCCATCATGAGCATAAAATATATTTACAAATACATTCATAAAGGGCAAGACAGAGCACGAATAAAATTATCAAAACATGAATTAAAGGACGAAATTCAGTCCTACTTGGATACTCGGTATGTTAGTGCCATGGAGAGTGCTTGGCACATAATGGAACTACCGCTGCATGCTCGAAGCCACGCGGTCGAACTCATGCCTATTCATTACCCGGCCAACATCAAGTTATGTTCCAGGAAGGCAAGGAACATGAAGCTATTCAGAAAATACCGAAAACCAAACTTCTCGCTTTCTTTGAGCTCAATAAAACTGACGCGAATGCACGACAATACACCTATCCACATATTCCGTTACATTACACATGGAGGAAACAGACGTCTAAATGGCTACCGAGAAAATATAACTGCAAAATCGTATCACGTTTAAACGTCGTTTCTCCGCGCGATATCGAAACATTTCATTTGAAGTTTCTACTCCGCCAAAAAACAAATATTACTTGCTTCGACGACTTGCTAACGATCGATGGTATTAAACAGGTAACGTTCCAAGGAGCTGCTCGAGCCGCTGGATTAACGAAATCTGACAATTTCGTTAACGAAGTTTTGAGTGATGCTGCTAACATTATGATGCCATATAATCTTCGACACTTTTTTGTTTATCTCTTGATTTGTGGCGATATCGATGGCGTGTTATTATGGAAAAATTTTAAAGGAAAGCTTGCAGAAGATAGTAATGAAACAATGGCTCTCTGTATTCTACAAAATTTATTAGAAAAGGAGGGTATGACCCTGTCTCAATTCGGTCTTCCGAAATCTGTCGATGGTCAGGATATTATTCAAGATATAGCTGCTGATAAAGATTTTTCATTGGAGGAACATAAAAGATTTTTCGATTCTATGCTCACCCGGTTGAATGAAGACCAACTGAACATTTTCAACCGAATCAAGAAGTCAATCTGTGATGAATCTTCTGAAACACTATTTTTCATCGATGGACCTGGAGGCACCGGTAAAACATTTTTCTATAAATGCTTCGTTCATTATTGTAAGTATTTAAAGAAAAATATCGCAACGATTGCCTGGACAGGGACTGCTGCAATTCTTTTTCCATATGGCAGAACGGCACATAAGGTTTTTAATTTACCTTTGCCTGTACTAAACGATACTGCTACTATAAATTGGTCTTTGAAACTAAAGAAATAACTCGCGCAAATCGATGTATTCATATGTGATTTGAAGCGTCTATGATTCTGCATAGTATACTAACCATGATTGACCGGACGTTCAGAAATGTATATGCGTCCGACCTGTCGTTTGCGGGGAAAAAAATGGTACCTATACAAGGAGTGTTAGGTAGGTGTCCGCCTCCGATTTCGATCTCCTTGTAATATGTTGTAGTCCACTAAAAACTAAGAGATACGTATTTTTTCTTATCAGCCCATAAAGGGTTTTAAGGGGTGAAACCGACCCCCAAAGTCAGGACCAACATCGGGTGGTTCTGCAGTTTCAGGTAGAAACACCGAACCTACGGGAACGAGATCCATGGCAAATTATTCATTATAACGAGTAATGAAAATACACGTTAATCTGCCAATGGAGGTGTAAGGGAAGGGGGTGAACTACCCCTTCAAAACCAATTTTCTTGCCGTGATAGAAAAATTGTAATTTCTATTTTGATCGGACCATTTGCATTTTGTAGAGGGTAAAAAATTAAGGAACACGTGTTTTTGCATTTCAACGAAATCCCGCTCTAAAGGGATTACTTACCTCCTGTGATTCTGAACTCGATTATCGTGCTATTATAACTGTAACTGCAGTTTCAGGTAGAAACACCGAACCTACGGGAACGAGATCCATGGAAAATTATTCATTATAACGAGTAATGAAAATACACGTTAATCTGCCAATGGGGGTGTAAGGGAAGGGGGTGAACTACCCCTTCAAAACCAATTTTCTTGCCGTGATAGAAAAATTGTAATTTCTATTTTGATCGGACCATTTGCATTTTGTAGAGGGTAAAAAATTAAGGAACACGTGTTTTTGCATTTCAACGAAATCCCGCTCTAAAGGGATTACTTACCCCCTGATTCTGAACTCGATTATCGTACTATTATAACTATAACTTTTTCTTTCTAGTGTTGCATTAGTACTTAAATAATCGAATTTACGTCAATATTACGGATTTTAATTCCATTTTAACATTTAAAGATCGGTGCTATTTGTATACATGTACTTACATATAACCTGATGAATTTCATATGTCAGGTATAATAGTCTCATTTGCGCCATTTCTTGGCCCGTATGTATGATGTCATTTTATCTCTAGCAGATTACTTTTCATTATCACGTTTCCGGCATTTAATTCAGAGGTGTGGCCCTTACGCATATTGTCCAAATATAGTCATATATATTTTTATGGCTCAATAAACAAAAAGAATAGATATCTCTAATTTAATCCTTTACTGCGACATTCGTCCGTAATCAAAGGTATCTGATGATTATTTTTATCTTATCGGATCTTTGGAACAATGGATTTGTAGCTGACGGAATTCATTGCCAGAATACGGTGCACTCATGCTATTGATGTTAAATTTAATATCATTTATTTTTATTAACAAATTAAATGAAATACATGTATCTCTTCCAATTAATATAAATACTTTGTGACATGCTATTAGGGTTTATAGGTTTCACAGTAGTGATACTCATCGAAAAAGTGTTAAAACCTAGTGATTTCTTACACCAAGAACACCTTACTATTGCTACTTCCGTACAGCCTTCAATTTCACATTTCGGTAGAGAATAATCCCCAAATGCAAAAGGAACAGGATTATCAAATTGTTCTGGTTTTTCATTTGTATAATTGCTTTTGAACCAAGCATACCGAAACAAGTTTTAATACCGTGGCGAAGATAATTGATTATGTACTAATGATTGTAGTTTAATTATATTATTTCTCAAATGTGTAAATTGAGATCATGATTAAAAAGCAAAACAGCATCAGAAAAATGTCGAACGTAATTTTTCCACACTCTGAATCCGAACACATCGAGAGGGGTTGAATTTTTCCTGTTGTTCCTGCCGGTATGATTTTTGTCGTGAGAGTTTTTCCAGGAGGTGTAGCTGCTTTCGCAGCTTCTGGCCAATGACCAGTCCAAGAATCTATCAAGAGTAGACTCTTTTGACCAACACTTGGGAAGAAAACCTTTTCCAACCAGATTTTGAAGTGGTCTGTAAGAATAGATAAGGCATTGTAAAGTATCGTTATTAGCATATCCATTTTTAACTCAAGATTATGTTTACATTATAGCATGTTTAATAAATTACGTAATACCTGATGTAAGTTTTCCAGATTTCGATGCAGTTACGTAAACATAGGCAGGTTTGAATAGGTTGCTCTCAACTATCGGGCCGAAATTTCCCGATTTCTCCTTCATAACCATAAAAAGCGGTGATAGTAATTTTCCATCTGCCGATATCGTTGGTTCTATAGTGTAACTGTGAGTTGTTGAAGAAACTGATTGTACAAGGCATTCTACTTGTTTTGTTCCCTGAATGGCCAATGTTCTGCCCGAATGAATTTCCAACTGGAAGCCACTTTGATCAGCATTATATATATTATTTACACCGTATTCTTTTATAAGAGATTTGATATCTTTTACAAAATGTTGAGCACTCTCTTGTAGATCTTCTTTTTGTTCCAGAGTTTTTCGGGTAATGAACTTCTTAGTTTTGCGCGATGTAATACGGTGTACTTTTTTAAAATTCCATAACCACCAACGAGAAGCTTTAAATCGGAAATCTTTATATCCTATTTCTTTCTGTGCTTTTAAGGCCCATCTTCGAAGATCCATATCGTGAACAATTAAATGAGAATCTAGAGCAGCCTTCATATTATTCAAGGTATATTCGGAAATCCGTGCCAATTTTTCCATATACGTTCCACCTTGATTAATTTGGTGTGCCCATCGATGCAATTGTCTGGCAGATTTCACTCTCTTGAAACGATGTTGTACGGTGTTATAATGGACAGATTTTTTCTTTTCTTCCCACTTCTCCAAAATTCCACTGCATTACTTTTGTACTCGTAACTCAAGTCTTCGTCATCACTGGTGCACCTGTCAGGAGAGTGTTCAGGACTCCAGTCCAAATTCGTCTTATCTTCAATCGCAGTTGATTCCCATTCTTTAAAAGGTTCTTGAAAGTCCAGAGTGATTTCTTCCACAACTTCAACTCCATTGTATTCATTCATACCATCGAATAAAATTCTCTCGAAACTATCTTTCAATTCGAGCTCCTCATTGTTTACAGGACTGTCGGGGATATTTGCTCCTTCAAACGTAAGCAGCAAAAGACGTATAACGTTAAGTGGGTTAACTTTCATTATCACACGAGAAATGTGCACAAAAGAAAGACCGTTCTCCGTTAACGAACTGAATTGGTACTGACAAAAAAATACTTATCGTGGGTGATGGGCACTATACTTATAAGTGCCGATAAGATCAAAATAATCATCAGATACCTTTGATTACGGACGAATGTCGCAGTAAAGGATTAAATTAGAGATATATATTCTTTTTGTTTATTGAGCCATAAAAATATATCTGACTATATTTGGACAATAGGCATAAGGGCCACACCTCTGAATTAAATGCCGGAAACGTGATAATGAAAAGTAATCTGCTAGAGATAAAATGACATCATACATACGGGCCAAGAAATGGCGCAAATGAGACTATTATACCTGACATATGAAATTCATCAGGTTATATGTAAGTACATGTATACAAATAGCACCGATGGTTAAATGTTAAAATGGAATTAAAATCCGTAATATTGACGTAAATTCGATTATTTAAGTACTAATGCAACACTAGAAAGAAAAAGTTATAGTTATAATAGCACGATAATCGAGTTCAGAATCAGGGGGTAAGTAATCCCATTAGAGCGGGATTTCGTTGAAATGCAAAAACACGTGTTCCTTAATTTTTTACCCTCTACAAAATGCAAATGGTCCGATCAAAATAGAAATTACAATTTTTCTATCACGGCAAGAAAATTGGTTTTGAAGGGGTAGTTCACCCCCTTCCCTTACACCCCCATTGGCAGATTAACGTGTATTTTCATTACTCGTTATAATGAATAATTTTCCATGGATCTCGTTCCCGTAGGTTCGGTGTTTCTACCTGAAACTGCAGTTATAGTTATAATAGCACGATAATCGAGTTCAGAATCACAGGGGGTAAGTAATCCCTTTAGAGCGGGATTTCGTTGAAATGCAAAAACACGTGTTCCTTAATTTTTTACCCTCTACAAAATGCAAATGGTCCGATCAAAATAGAAATTACAATTTTTCTATCACGGCAAGAAAATTGGTTTTGAAGGGGTAGTTCACCCCCTTCCCTTACACTTCCATTGGCAGATTAACGTGTATTTTCATTACTCGTTATAATGAATAATTTGCCATGGATCTCGTTCCCGTAGGTTCGGTGTTTCTACCTGAAACTGCAGAACCACCCGATGTTGGTCCTGACTTTGGGGGTCGGTTTCACCCCTTAAAACCCTTTATGGGCCGATAAAAAAAAATACGTATCTCTTAGTTTTTAGTGGACTACAACATATTACAAGGAGATCGAAATCGGAGGCAAGTTCTAAGAGTGGTCAAAAAAGGCGGGCGAAAGCAAATTTATGAGGCGTGCTTGAAAAACAGTCCCTTATGGCACCAATTTGTCAAGCTCGATTTGAAAAAAAAACATGCGTGTCGAGAATGATTCTATTGCTTTCTCTCAATGGCTTCTAGATATCGGAAACAATAAAATAAAACAATTAGACATTTCGAATGAACTTCTTTGTGAAGATTTGATTAATGAACTTTATCCATACGATGTCAATATCGAAGACATGAGTATCGGCGGGGGTGAAGCCGATCGAGAAAATGTCAGTTTGCAATACCCGCCAGAGTATTTAACGTTATTGACACAATCGGGGATGCCACCCGCTAAGTTAGATTTAAAGAGATAGGCTGTATCATAATGTTACTTCGAAATCTCTGTATTACTGATGGTTTATGTCTCGGTTAGTGGTTCGGAAGATTACAAGGAATATTCTCATGTGTGAAATTCTGACCGGTGACAAAAAAGGAGGTGTCGTTCCAATTCCTAGGATTACTTTTGATACCACAGGTGATATCGACATGCCTTTTATTCTTAAACGAACTCAATTTCCCATATGACTTGCATTTGCTATGACCGTTAACAAATCTCAAGGACAAACATTCGATAAAGTTGGTTTATTTGTGACTGCAAAAGAAACGATTTTTACTTATGGATAACTATATGTCGCTCTTTCACGTTGTCGAAACAAAGCTGGCATTAAGATAGAATGTAAGTTACAGCAGAAAATCATTAACAACATAGTATTTGAAGAAGCATTGCATTAAATGTCAATATATCTCAAATCTCAAGTATATATTTTTCTTACAAAATTCATACCTACTTTTTTTAAATCTTATCCTGTATCCTAAATCTTATCCTGCATCCTATTACCCTAGGCCCGTTTACCCGTTTGGCCGGCGTTTTGTCAAATTCGAACGACGCGAAGCGTCGCGAGATAAGTCCGTTGACTGACCTCCGCGCCGTCCCCTACAAACTTGGTGGAGCGCCGCGACAGCGGCGCGGAAGCGATAGCCCCCGGGGGTTGATGAGCGAAGCGAGCAGGGGGCGGACGCCCCCTAGAGTGTAGGAATATAGATATTCAAGAAATAAGAATCCGCGATTACAACAATAGCTACAGAAATGCCCTTTAAATGCCCTTTAAATGCCCTCTATCAACATTCTTGCAATTGGCAGTATTAAAAAAAGTTCGCGAAAAGTTCTCAGTTAATTTCTAATGCTTTTTTTGCATCGGAATCATTTTAAAACCATTTGACATGATATTTCACAGGTCGGAAATAGGTTTTCATAAAATATTATAACTAATAACTGCCGATAACTGTCATGACTGAAAATGTTTGAAATCGATTTGACAGGCACCAAAACTTTCAGTTAGGTTAGACATATTGTGTACCTACTTACGGAGAATAAAAGGTAATTTCTGACCTATGGTTTTCTGCGCACTATTGATTCCAATAAACAGGGTGTTTCACGTAATATAGTAAAGGGGGATGTGGCCTAATGGCCAATACTTGTCCCGCTGACCAATGATGGATTGACGGCATAAGTATTGACTGACAGCCAAGTTCCCCTTACCCTACTCGTCTCCTGATAGACGACTCCGCTGACTCCGCTCGCTGCATCTAAAGGGGCAGAGCGAGTGAAAGTGATCGATAATGACGATCGATAATTATTTTTAGATTACGAAATTCGCGCAGTGCCAGTGAAGTGCAATCAAGTAAATCGGAAATAAAAAAGGTGTGAGTGCCGTTGTACTCACGGAGGATGTGTAAACATCTTACAATTATATGCGGTTCGAGTTTAATTGGGGAATATGACGTCGTAGTTCGACATAAAGAAGTTTAATTTTTTCTATAATAAAATATTTATTATTATTATATTAGATTTATAACTTACTAGCAGCCCGTCCCGGCTTCGCACGGGTAGATTGTGGATTGATTTTGTCCGTCCACCATTGTTTAAATACATTTTTAATACAAAACTTTTAGTATTTTTCCCGGGCTACGCAATGGTCATATTGGATTTGACCTTGACCATGACCTTCAAGGTTATATCAAGGTCAAATTAATTTTTGTTTTCACGTTCAAATGTGTCCTTGACCATTTTTGTCATGTTACCTTTATTGTCAGCGGAGGTCAAATTTAGGTCAAGTATAGTTCGACTTTTTGAACACCTTGTATAAGATTTACTAACTCAGAAACCTTCGCGGATATGCGTCCAACTGTTCCCCAAATTTTCATCGCAATCGGATGAACGGTTTAGGAAGGCATAATAATCATCCGTACCGGTACTTTTTGAACACCCTGTATAAGATCTACTAACTCAGAAACCTTCGCGGGCATGCGTCCAACCATTTCCCAACTTTTCATCGCAATCGGATGAACGGTTTAGGAAGGCATAATAATCATCAGTACCGGTACTTTCTGAACACCTTTTATAAGATTTACTAATTCAGAAACCTTCGCGGGCATGCGTCCAACCATTCCCCAAAGTTTCATCGCAATCGGATGAACGGTTTATGAAGGCATAATAATCATCCGTACCGGTACTTTTTGAACACCCTGTATAAGATTTACTAACTCAAACCTTCGCGGATATGCGTCCAACTGTTCCCCAAATTTTCGTCGCAATCGGATGAACGGTTTAGGAAGGCATAATAATCATCCGTACCGGTACTTTTTGAACACCCTGTATAAGATTTACTAACTCAGAAACCTTCGCGGGCATGCGTCCAACCATTCCCCAACTTTTCATCGCAATCGGATGAACGGTTTAGGAAGGCATAATAATCATCAGTACCGGTACTTTTTGAACACCCTGTATAAGATTTACTAACTCAGAAACCTTCGCGGGCATGCGTCCAGCCATTCCCCAAAGTTTCATCGCAATCGGATGAACGGTTTAGGAAGGCATTTGATATTACCTTAAAGGTCACGGTCAAGGTCAAATCCAATACGACCACTGGGTAGCCACGGGAAAATCCTTAAAGTTTTGTATTAAACATTTTTCTCTAAAATGTTTTCCCGTTGAGATAATCCAGCTTGCACGAATAGTATGCGCAGTAGCGCCACACACACACTGACGCAGTCACATGTACACGGCTTACGTCTGACGCTCGATTTCCCAGGAAGGTCCCACCGTAGAGCCATAGCATAGATGTTTACACATCAATAAATAATCGTATCGTGATAGGGCGTGTGAGAAGCATCTTCAGACATGAAACCTTACAAAGAATCAACATTACACTATGTAAGTAAAGGTGTCATGTAATAAGTGTCAATAATTTAATGAATTTCAGTTAGTCCCACTTTAGATTTTTCGATAACGAGAGTGAATGAAAGGAGCGGTAGGTAACTACTTTAATTGCAATTGTACCATGTTTTTCAGAGTGCTTTCCAAGAAAGCGTTCTGATATTCATTACCAGTTCTGCAATCATAGTCATTTTTGTCAAAGACAGCTTTAACTGACATTTATTGAATTAATGATACTAAATAACTTCATTTTCCTTCACTCGCACAATCTAATGTTGATTCTTTGTAAGGTTTCGTTACCAGTTCTTTTCACATGCCGTATCACGGTAAGATTATTTTACTTCACTGCACTTCACTAACGAGTGGGGTAAGGGAAACTTGGCTGTCAGTCCATTTTTATGCCGTCAATCCATTATTAGTTGACGGAACAAGTATTGGCAAATTAGGCCACATTCGCCGTGACTATCTTAAGCGGAACACCCCGTATTTCATTGTGATATAGGTGATTCTCTGCAACAGTTACTTTTTGCTGTCACCGCATATTTAACATTAATAGAACAAATAAATATTATTTCATTATGTATATTACAAAACGGGATTATTATTGTCAACTCATTTCGTATATAACTGCAAAAAAATATTCCCATTTTTTTAAAACTACTGTAAAATATTGAAAACGTCATATCCTCTGGCTGTCACCACTGAAGCCGTATAAAATGTTATAATGATAAAAAGCCATATTTATGAAAATGTAGCCTAACTTTCATTTTCTTTATTTAGTAAAATCGTTGAAAAATATTTACCCTATTCCTTGACACCAAAATAATAAATGTTTATCTTCTTCGGTTTGCTAAACTATGTCACCAAGTGCAACCATCAGTCCTCTGTCTAAAGTCACAGCCTGCCGTATAAACTTATAGATGACAATAGCATCTAAAATATCGATGCAGAAAGACAAGAATTCTATGTCGATTTCTATTCAGTAACTGGTTTTATTCAAAGTAGTGCTGTTTTTGCATTACAATTAAACATCAACCGAAGTACAAGGTGTCACACAGTAGCAATCAGTCCTCTGGTAAGAACGTCATTCTTCTGTTCTTAAGTTATTTCTCTGCATGCACTTTTTAAAGAAATTTCTTTAAAATGCAACAAATTTAAAAATTAAATATGTTCCATTAGAAGACTTTCCATTTTGATTGATGTTTTATTGAAATTTTATAATTACAACAGTTTTGCTGTTCCTATTTATTTTTTAAAACACAATTTCCAAAAAGTAATCTGTGGAGAATCACCCATATCTTGTTATTACACAGCATTATTACTCAAAGCGTGGATGATGCGAGAGAAGACCGTTTTTCTGACACCTAGTGAATATTTTACTTTAAACCTTTCGCGCGAGTGCTACATGTCACTCATACCCTGTCAGTACTAGAATGGTATACCCAAGGAACGTGTGAGTGCAAGTGAGAACACACGGTGACGGCATAAGAACTTGTGTATCTCGAACTTGTCCCGAGAATTGTGTGCAACAGAGAGGCTCTTATATCGTCACCGTGTGTTCTAATTCGCACTCACAGGTTCCATAAGTACTCCATCCTCGTACTGTCTCCATAGACGTAATGATCAATTTTTTTTCCGATTTGAATATCCATAATATATATTTTGGAATGATATACTCTTGAGCGTTACTATGCCAATGAGTTTCACTATTTTACTGACATTGAGATCATTCTCAAATGTCTAGAACTGACAAAGGGCCCGTTGCCTTTTTCGAGGTTTTGGGCAAAATGTAGGTTGACATTACCACAGCTTATTCAATACCAGCTAGTTCTCTCTCGGCGGCTTCCTTTGATTTTTAGAAGTCAAGCGACTCTAGTGAATTTTTGGCAACATTCCTGTACCTGTGCCCGTAACACGTGCAAACAAAGTGGTGGGGATTACGAACGCGCGTTTCATACGGTTTGACACAGGGCCGTATTCATTGCAATTTATAGGTACCGTGTTCGTGACTGGAAGATGGTATACAAAAAAGTTATAATTAACAATGCACTTCTATGTCTACGGTACATAACGATACTTCAAACAATATTTTGTCACACAGTGCCAAATACTCAGTTTTACAGACGTCCTCGACGCATGTGAAATGACGTTTTACGCACTAATGTGTGAAAGGTTGCGCAGTGCGTGAAATAACCTGCGCAGTGCGTGAAATAACCTCACAGTGCGTGAAATAAAAGTGGCACACTCTCTCGAGATGATATCACTGCGATTATTACTTGAAGTTAGCAGTCAGTGTGTCCAACGCCACGCATTCGCAGCACAACTCTATGCAGCTGACGCAAAGCCAACCTAACCTAACTTAACCCATTCACTGCCGCTGTCGCTCGGATGAGTTGCGCGGGTGCCGCTGTCGCTTATGTAAGCATTCTATTCCATTTAGACTTGAACTGGGCACTGCGGTTACATGTGTATGTTTAGGCTGGCACTTAAGTAAAGGTACTTTGACGTAAACGTGCACGTGGTTCGGAATTTTGACGATTTTTATATATTTTGTTAATGTTAGAATTATTAACTTGAAATTGGCATGGGGAAAAATGTATCTAAATTAGAGCGGCAGTGAATGTGTTAAAGTTATTTGTTTATTTATTTCTTTTTACTTTAAAAAATACTTTTTTGTAATATGGGGGGCTCCCCCCCCCGTCAACCCCCCTGCCAACCACCCGCCCCGAACCCTGTCAACCTCGTATTTGACACTTAGTAACAAAAAATAGAATTCGTCATTCGGGCGTTCGCGCCGCTTTTGACTCGTGTGGTTGAATCGTCACACTCGTTAAAAACAGAGCTTCACGCCCTCATAACGAAAATAACTATTAGGTTTCTCGAATACTTACGCTAAAATCGGGCTGCATTGCGTTCCGCGGGCCACCCTCAGGCATGCAGATTTTCTTTGGCGGCATCCGATTTTTTTGGAGTAGAAGGGCCACAGGATGGAGGGCGGTTCGCTGCCCTAGGCCGCGGGGGGATCTTGATGAAATAGTCTGTTGTGGCTGAAGCCGGGGTTCCTGCACCTATGGGGCGGGAGGATAGGGGGTTTTAGTGTGTATGGGCCCCGCATTATACCTAGTGGGACAACCTGAGGCCCACACTACTACGGGCGTTATTGCCCTTAGCCCGAGGTGTGCGGAAAAAATTGCCCCTCTCACAAAAAGAAAAAGGAGATACACCTGACAGTACGGGATCTTTATCAAACGATAACTCCCAATAAAAAAAATAAACACTGAAGTAAATTTTCCTGCATGCCTGAAGATGGCCTGCGGAACGCAATGCAGCCCGATTTTAGCGTAAGTACTCAAGAAACTTAATACTGCTAAAAGTATTACGGTTATCAATTTGCTTGTTAACTCCCTTGCGATTTCTACCATTGAATAATAAGTTTTTAAGCCATTTATTTCCAAGAAACGCTGCATTATTATGCGCAAATGGTCGCGTAGAATTGACGAAAAATAGTATGAGTGTAAGGTGAAGTGGGGTAAATGTGATAATGGGGCAAATGTAATAATGGTTCATAAATTTAATGCAAATTTATTACTAGCGCTGCCATTTACCTTATAACTCTTTAAGCTTGTATAGGAATAAGCGCAATATGATAGTCCGGGAGGCAGCGACATTTTTACCGTGGTCATTTCACCAAGGCTGGTTTTCATTCACATGATAGATTCCATACTGTGTGTGAGCGAAATGCTTGTCAGCTGCCGCACCGGCGGTGGGGGTGAGTACAGTAGAGCCTCAAACGCGTAAAAAAACTAGAGAAATAAAGTGATATCACCAAAGTTGAATTTTTGTTTATGGTTTATTTACATTATGTAATTATACAAAATCGTAGTCAGCTGGACATATTTCGGGGGGAAATGTGTCAGCTGGGACAATAAGCATGCAGCGCACCGGCTAAAGAGGCTGCGCATTTATAATTTCAGCTGACGACTTTTCCCCCGCAATTCAGCCAGCCGATTTTTATTTATATCTAGTACGAATAATAATGGTTCGTGTAATCAAATTTCAGCTGCGGTAGTATAAAGAAACATGAAATTTATTGCTACACAATATTGAATCTATCATGTGAATGAAAACCAGCCTTGGTAAAATGACCACGGTAAAAGTGTCGCTGTCTCCCCGACTAGAGGTTATCATGGAGAACTACACAGGCACACAAAAAAAAAGTTCCTGTTCCCGGAACCAGACCAGTATATCTTTATGTTTTTGAGGTCGCTAAATCCGAATCCGGTATCCGTTTGTCTCCATCACGTCACGTTCAAGGTCATTTCAAGGTCAAATCCTGGAAAAATAGTCAAATCGATTCAAATTATTATTCCTATATATTTTTGAGGTCGCTGAATCCAAATCCGATGTCTGTTTGATCCGACAAGGTCAAATTCAAGGTCATTTCAAGGTCAAATGTATTTATTCTCCCAAAAATGAATTTTTTTTACTGCAGATTCTGAAAGAACATTTTTCTGACCTGAGGTCCATCGAATACTCCCGCGCCTACTTTAGCATCAGATAGACCTGGAAATTGATCTCGTAAGTATTTGTAACAATCGCTTTCTTTATTCAACGCTTTGACGAATTGTTTCATGAGTCCTAACTTTATATGTAATGGAGGTATCAATACCTTCTTTGAATCTATCAACGGCTGCTGTAAGATATTGTCGGATCCTACAACGAAGGATGTTCTAGGTTCCCAAACCTTTTACACGTAATGATTTTGTTTATCTATACTATCCCATTTACAAAGATAACACGGTTTTTTTGTATAGCCAGATTGCTGTCCCAGAATCATTGTGAGGATTTTTAAATCTCCGCAAACTTGCCATTTGTGGTCATCATATTTTATTGCTGCTAATAGAGTTTTCAAACATTCATACGATTTATTCATAACAGTCGAATGCGCAACTGGTATTGGTGCGTATACATTAGTATTGTGGAGTAAGACTGCTTTGAGACTACGTTTACTAGAATCGATAAAAAGTCTCCATTGATCAGCACTATAAGTATCGGGCTTTAATTCGTCGATTAATCCTTTGACATTATTACAATAAACGAGAGACTTATTTGAATTACGAGAGAAAAAGCTCCTAAATTTTTTTTCTCTTGTCCTGTAAAACGTTACCTGCGTTTTCTTCTTCAGCAGATTTTTCTTTTTCAACGTAGAAGCACAGTACTCGGCAACATCTTTCGGCAATCCGATGTTACGAATGAAATCGTTCAGTTCTTCCTGTGAGAACAATTGAGGCTTTTTATTTGTTACAACCCGTTGGAACGTATTCATGAGAATCATCTTCAGTTTCACTTTCTTCATCATTCGTTTGGCCATCTTCGCTGCCACTTTCATTTCCGCTCATATATCTCTCATCGTCATTATTAGTTTCATTTTCACCCGTGTAACTTTCATCTTCGCTATCAGTTCCACTCATATAGCTCTTATCTCTATACTTATCATTGTACTGTTCATCCTCATTCATACAATCTCTACGCTGATCTATATTTTCTCCTTCAACGTTTGCTTTAATCTCGTATATTTCCATTCCATCTGAACTAAAATTCCGTTTGTTTGTATTGTCCTCGTTGGAAATAACAGGTAGTATGACACTCGTAACGTTAGCATACTTTATATGTGATTTATTTTTCATATTGTACCCAGTTAGATATGTTTTACAGAAATAACAATCTTTTCTAGATTGCGCTTTGGTCCAATGTATTGGTATAAAAAAATTGAGATATTTCTTGTCTCGAGATTTATCATAACAATGAAACATTGTGTTACAAGAAGCACAAATGATGTGTGGTACCCGATCATTACCTTCATCTATCATGTTCAAATCAAAACAATCCTTATACATATTCCTTATACGCTCTGAAATACGTTTGCGATTCTTTGATGCTTCATACTTACCACAAACATAGCAAAATGAATCTGGATTCTTATTGCATATGTGATCCGAACTTGTAGTGATAGACTCTACAGTAGCCAAGTTTTCCACCAATGCAGAGCTGCGGTCGCTTGATGACGACGATTGCGGGCCCGCTTGCTTACCCAGACCAACCGCCGATACTGGGGTTCCTTGTGAGAGCCCCTGTATCGTAACACATTTCCGTGTGCCTGCCATGACGGCTTGGACGCCTTCATCCAGGGATTTTGCCGGAAAAATAAACAATAAAAAAAACCGTGTCCCGCCGGCACCGCGTGGAGGTACTCTGGGTGCAGGCACACCACACATATTCGCTGTATCAAATTTACAACAATGAGCTCCAATTCACTTGAATTGAGAGATCACGTGACTGGATTTCAAAATTTATTTTGCGGTACGAGAACAGTTATTCTCGCTCGGAACTGAGTGAGTTGATGCTGGAAAAAAAAACTTGGCAGATCTCCAAACAGACCTCCGCGTCTTTTAAACGTCAAAGACGTGTACCGCTCAACGGATCATTCGGTCATGGACGCCGATCCGCGGTAATGCATTGAAGACACGAGAGAGCTAGGAAACCGCCATAGGCGACAGCCTTTCAACTGACCGCTCCGTCACGGCCTCTCTTACTACAGACCCGAGCCGGCGCGATCGAAGCTCCGCTATCCACTCCACGCGCGACCCGGCGCCCTATAAGTAGAAACACGTCAACCGGCACTCCCATGGAGGGGGTCAGCTTGGACTTTAGATTAGAACATTTTTGCTAGATTTGACCTTGAAATGACCTTGGGGGTTATGTTATCAACAAAATTGAATACAGAATCTGCAGTAAAAAAAAATCATTTTTGGGAGAATAAATACATTTGACCTTGAAATGACCTTGAATTTGACCTTGTCGGATCAAACGGACATCGGATTTGGATTCAGCGACCTCAAAAATATATAGGAATAATAATTTGAATCGATTTGACTATTTTTCCAGGATTTGACCTTGAAATGACCTTGAACGTGACGTGATGGAGACAAACGGACACCGGATTCGGATTCAGCAATCTCAAAAACATAAAGATATACTGGTCTGGTTCCGGGAACAGCTTTTTTTTTGTGTGCCTGTGTTATCTATTCGCCGCTTTCACTTTAAAGTCCTGGCGATTTACTCTTTCCACTCGTACCGGGATTGCGAATACAATGATTTATGAAGCTTACCCCGGGATCTTTCGTTGGCCTTGGTTGCTCAGGTTCGTTTCTCTCGGTCCCTTTTCCTTCCTTTATAGCTGCTTATGGATGAACGCTGGCGGGAATAGGGAACTTGCACATATTTTTGAACATCATAAATGGATTGCGCACGTAAAAAATTTGGGACGTGTTTTTTTATTTTTTTTTTCAGGCGCGAAATTAAGCCGTAAAAGATTAATGAAGTTTGCGATAAACTCCACCTACTTGAAACAGCCGGTCGAGCGGCACGCCCCGCGCCGTAACGTCACTAGCCGCTAACGGTTTGCCTGCGCTAGATATCTAAGGTTCAATATCTCGAAAACTATTGAGAAGTTATCGAGACATACTGCGGGAAAAATGTAGAGAATTTCAAGACGAAATGACTGGTTTTTATCTCATTTTGTCACGATGAATAGTTCTCGAGATATCGCATTTTGTAAATAAAATTTATGTACAAAATGCGATATCTCGAAAACTATTCATCGTAACAAAATGAGATAAGAACCAATCGTTTCGTCTTGAAAATCTCTATATTTTTCCCGCAATAATCGATAACTCGATATACTCGATAACTTCTCAATAGTTTTCGAGATATTTAACTCTAGATATCTAGCGCAGGCAAACCGTTAGCTGCTAGTGACGTCACGGTGGGGCGTGCCGCCCGACCGGCTGTTTCACTAGAGAGGCGTGGCCATGCTACTTTTAAAGTAATGTTTTTGGGGTAGAAGTTTTTTTATCAAGTTTTTATTATTGGTACTGTGTTTTGAATAACTTTAACTATTATGTTTGCTGTGTTTCATACAAAATACAATTTTATGCAAGTTCCCTATTCGGTTGCCGAGGATTAACACATTCGCTGCCACTTGTAGATTGATTGCATCGCACTCAGTGCCGGTATCAGACTGAATAATGTAATGTGCACGATAATGTGTCTCCGGTCGGAGCCGGCGGCAGCGAACGTATTAAGGGGGTATTCTTGTGTAATCGGTCACAAAAATCGAAAAAAATTTGTCTCGCTTAATCGCTTCTATAACATCTCTAAAAAACGTGTGTGAGAGGATTAAAAAAAATTCAAAGCCGTTGAAAAGTTACAGATGTTTATAGTAGCAGATGCGCCACTTGTGTTACGTATAGTCTAACTTTCAAACATGTTTTTATCAAAACTACATTTGTTTAATTGGTTGCCACGATATCTCAAAAAGTATTGAACCGATTACGCTCAAATTTTTATGATATCTTTGGTACATCCACAGTTGTAGCCCGAACTAGAATCATTGTTATATCTGTCATAGTTTTTTTGTTTTTAACTCAAATATTCAAAAAAAATGACAAAAATCGGAATTCAATATTCAAAACACCACCAGAAGTGCAATTTTTTATATTTTGACTTCATTCTAGTTCAAACTAGACATACTAAACGGTCAATCTACCCCAAATTGCACCAGGAGGTTTCTATTGATATTAGCTTGCATACATAATTATTTCATATTTAAATCTTGGAAATCGATTCGTGACCATACTACTTTAACAACTTCTAACAGTGTAGATGTTTTTCAACGCACGAACCACGTACGATTGAAATTCATTCACGGGTGCAAAAACATAAGGAAACTGTTAAAGTCGCCAACGTAACCCTGGCGTCGTGCTCGCCGTTGAATAAATAGTCGACGCTTGGTTATAATTCCAAATTGCACTGTTAGTGAAGAGCTAGCACTCTTTATGTTGTGTCAAAAACCTAGAAAGAGGCACCTTAATGAAGGGGCGTCATTAAATTCTGAGGACTTTGATAATAGCTTACAGGAATGTTTATGGTGTTAGTCAGGATATATCGATTCACCAGATGAAAATCGCTCAATTAGTATTCGATCTTCATTGGTTATTATTTAACGCGTGCCCTCCATCTATACTTGTGTTTGACACACTTTTACTAACACTAGGATGCACGACGGTGGTCTGTCAGTGCACGCAAAAGTCATAAATGCTTGTAATTCTTTAAATATATTTTATTACATATTGCTGTTCTAGGTACCTTTCAAGAACCTAAAGGGTCGTTATTTGCAATATCTACATGTTGACAAAATTTTTCTACTTGGGTGTAATTCACGCTTTTGTCTGACCACCATCGTCGGAAGGTGTAATTTTATTTGTATGGTAGCAAGTGGTTCCATCTAAAGAATATCTAATAAACCCAATTCCGAAATTGCTAAACAACGAAGAATATTTGTGAAAAGTTTGGGAAAGGAATTGGTAAAAGACCAAATATCTTCAAGAGCCACCTCATCGGGACTACAAACATAATATATTCGCAACGCGGTTGCTAGACACTCTTGAACCAGAGTTCAAGATCAACCTGATCCCCTATCTAACAAAAGAGGTCACTGCAAATACTGCAAAAGGCGTAAAACCCGCTATTTTTGTAAATTCTGCAAATGTTGGCTCTGCATGGAGCATATTTTAGCCTGCTGTGAGGAATGCATAGAGCAGCGCAGCCAATAAATCAGGTCAATATTTAAGCCGCTTTAGTTTATGCGCGTATGATTTTTCACCTATTTTGCTATTTTTTGTAATGCTGGAACTATATTTTTGAAAAACTAATGTTTATTTTTAGAATTATAATGATTTTCTATGGTTTTGTAACACTTGAAAATAAAGGTTCCCAAAAGTATACTTTTGTTGTACTATGTATTTTTATTGTAAATTGTAAAATGAAAATTCATTGGTAATAAAAACTAAATTTTTGCCGATTTTAACAGATAAAGGCAAAAAAACGTACGCAATATTTGGTCCTAATAGACCACCGTCGTGCACTCTAGTAACTTTTAATAGTACGGGAGCCAGCGACAGATTTTTTGTGACAATTTCCGCAAAGTTTAAAACCCGTTTATTTCGTAATTTGTACCCCGGAGATGCAAATTTCACTTTTCTGGCTAGCTTTCAGCGGTACAACGCTCCCTAGAGGGCTTCAAAAACTACAGAATAGGATAAAAAATGTCTGAATCGAGCAAAGCCAAACCTTTTTTAATTTAGTTATGTAGACCATAAATAGTCATAAAAAACTTGTCTGGCATCATTCCGATGGTGCAAAAGCTTTCTGTTTGACCAACGAACACTGCAGAATAGAATCTAAAATATCTGAGTCGAGCAAAGGTAAACCTTGTTTTATATGTTTATTTAGACCATGAATAATTTTAAAAAAATTGTCTGGCATAATTCTGACGGTGAAAAAGTTGTCTGCCAAGCGATTAAAGTAGTGCGCGCGATGTCGGTCGGCCGCACGCGCGCCATGGAACTGCACGCAAATCCTGGCTGTACCTATGCTAAAGAAATACTTCTGTTCGAAACAATTTTAAAACGCAAACTCTATGACACAAACGATTGACACATTGATAACGTGTCCTCGTTGGGATTTTTTCTAACCATATATTATGTGTGTTTAAGAGAATAACTATTTTTATTAACTTTGTAGACAATAAATAAATGTTATTGATTTATTGAAATTTAAATTTTTTATTTACACTTAGATATAAATTAAATACAATATTTACAAAATATATGTGGGTGATTCTACAAAAAGTGGGTAACTCGATGTCATCAGTCAGTTGATACGACATTTTAAAACATTTTGTAAATATTTTAATGTATTATAAAAGAGTAAAAACCCCTTTATTTGTTCACCCAATTTCTATTATTTCCTCTTGAAGCAAATTTGTGAAATAAAACAATAAATCCTCAAAACGTCAGTTCTTTGGCGTGTCACAATCCCAAAAACACGCAATCAAGTATCTGTATACTACTATATAACCACTTTTTTGTAAATGTTATTATTTCACTACAATTCATAATATATTTGATAATGGATAATGCAACTTTCGCCATAACATCCTCAGATCATTATTTTTTTAAAATTAGGAAACTTTGTCATAAGTTCCATTCGTCAGTCCGTTGTGCGATATTCAAACTTAAAATTCCCGTAAAATATCGCCAACTCACGGTTGAATCCTATACGATTTTTAATGTTGATACTTAAGTGAGCTGTAGATAGTGCCACTTGTACGGCAGCCATTACGACGATAGTGCTAAAAGCGAGGTAAGCGTGTGTACATGTGCCGATCCAGTCAAAATGTCAGTACTGTGGCGAGTTTCTATTTTCTTAAATACCTATATTTTGTTTTAATTTATACGTAGTTGATTATGATTTATTAAAATGTAGCATCCCACTAATTGAAAATATCGATAGAAATATCAGTTTTAGTTATAACCTCAAACGTATATCTATTTCATCAGTACTTTGGCGTCAGTCCCATGTCTGGTAATTGCGCCAGAGGAGTAACGAGTTTCCAGGGTACTGATGGTTTTTACTTAAAATCTTTTTTATTTCAAATGTTACAGTTTGTAAGCATTAGTATTATTAATTTCAGACTAATACATCATGCCGCCACCTAAAAAAAAAAGAAAAATTATCTCGGGAAGATGTGTTGAAAAAAAAGAGAAGCCGAAAAGGCTCGTTTGGCCAGAATTAAGTGACCCTGTTAAATTTGCTGAATATAAAGAAAAACAAAGGTATTTAAATAAAAAGAAGAGAGTAATTAATAAGTAGTAAACAAAAAAATATCTTAGTTTTTGTTTTAAATTTTTAAAAATTGTTTACTAGTGAACTAATACTAATCATCTACTAGTGAGTAATGACAAAAATCAAGAGTGTAAGAAAATTAAGTATTAAAAATGTCAAGACTGTTTTAAAGACTGAGGCATCCTTAAATTATTATATTGTTAACGATAATCTTAAGTTACTCATGTGATTTAAATCTTAAGATATGTGCCATTATTAGATTTTAAGAAATATGATACAAAAAATGCTTAAAATGACAATAAATCTTATGTACTTCTTATAAAATTGTGTATTTAATCAGTACTCTGTTATCCTCGTCAGTCCCCTGGTAGTCAAATTTAAAAAAAATGGAAATATCTTAAAAACTACAACAAAAAGTGACTGGCCCGATCTAGGTTAGTATATTAATTAGATTACCTATCTAAAATACCGAAAGACGTAGCTATTTAACTTAAAAACTGTAATAAACAAAATACCCCTTAAAGTTACCCAACTTTTGTAGAATCACCCATGTAAGTAAAAGTCAGGATATTTCAATGGTCATTTTTTGAAAAGCTTATCGTATTAATGGTTACATAACTAGTGAACTATCGGTTTCATCGTCGTTATCCTCATCATCAGAGTGGTCCTCGTTCTCAGAATCATCAGACATCTCATACTCTCTTTCCATGTCATCGTCTGTAAGTACATGGAAACAAAATATAATTATTGGAATATATTAACTTATATACAATATTTACAGCAATATTAATGAATTGTTTGGTTCCAATATTCAAACATTTATTTGTTTAAGAAACATATTTAGCGAAGTGAACAATTAATTTTTTTTTATCACTACCTTTATTTTCAACAGCTTCCAAAGTTATGTCCTGAACTGATTGTGGAAGCTGTAAACCCTCAAACCATTTGAATGTTAGCTTTCCTTCAGATTCTTCCCAGCCGTAATCTTCTGGGGAAAATGTAGACGGTCGTGCAAGATGGCAATGCCGCCACAAATTAGCAATGTATGCTGTTCTCTTTAAATGCATTCGCAACTCTCTGCTGCATGGCGGCAATGCAGATCCATCTACTTTATTGGAATGCAGCTCCAAAATTTCTTTTTTGTTATGTACTTTATAAATGCGGTTAAATATCGCTAACCGTATTTCATTTATATCAGCAATTATTTTAAATCCATACATTTTCTGCATACATACTCCCCTCAACGGTATTAAAAATATCATCGCCGCAGGTTTCTAAATCACTTAACTTAATAAAAGCATCCAAATATTTGTCATCTTTCATTAATAAGGTCAAAGGACGAGTTTTTCCTTTTCTATAAAAGGCGGGGTTGTAATCAAAACCAGTAAGTGCATGAAATGCAGGAAGAGCACTACACACTTTATCGCCTAGTTTTTGGGACCCTGTGCCAATTATGAACTTTCGCGAATATTATTTATGACTCAAAGGGTCCCAAGGAGTGTCGAATTTCTCCCTAACACCGGTCTACGGCCCAAATGCGAGGAGTTCATAAAAATAATTATTCTTAAACACACATAATATATGAAGGGTACAAGGATGAAAGGGGGAATGTCAAAAAAAACAAATTTACAGCACAGCAAATTTGCGCGCGGACATTCCCTCTACATATTTGCCTGTTACGCTAAAATTGTAAACGTCTGTATCTCTTGGCTGTACCTTTTTTTACCTGTAATCCTTTCAGGGTCGCCACATACTCTGGAATTCTGGAAAACCTGGAAAAGTCCGGGAATTTTTCAAATCTAGAAAAAGTCAGGGAAAAGTCAGGGAATTTTGCGTAAAATCTGGAATTTTCATTTGAACGTACCTTGTATTAAAAAAAATTTTATTTAAAGTTCGATTGTAAGAAAATTCTAAAGAAACTATGATTCGTTGATGACATGTAGTCCATTGAAATTCAGACTAACGAAAGGAATTTCTTTTTTGGATCCCCAAATTGTGACAAAATCCAACTTACGCTACAAACGACTGCAGTTAACTTTGGAGGTTTTCACTGAGTCTAACTGGATTGCAGGTATCACTGCAGATAAAATAGATAAACAATTCAAAGCGGTTTGTGCTACTGAATTATTTTCCACAACATTAACGAGTTCTTCTGAGACCAGACTGGATCACCTTTGGGTACATGAGCTAATACCCAAGACGTCAGACTATGAGGAACTTCGATCATTTCTCAAAATGGTTTTCATTTTATCACACGGAAATGCCTCGTTGGAAAGAGGTTTCTCAGTCAACAAGGAGTTTTTGGTCGAAAATCTGAGCAAACAATCACTGGTAGCCCAGAGACAAGTGTATGATTCAGTTACTGATCTTGGTGGGATGGAAAATGTAAACGATATGGTGAAGCACTAGAGAGAAAAAAATGCGAGACAAAAAATCGTGAAGAAGAAGAAAATGAAAAACGACTCACAAAACTGAAGCTGAAAGCACTGGCCGCTGAGAAAGCGAAAGTATTGCAAGAAATTCAACAAAAATTGTCTGCGATAGACGAAGAAATGAGAGAATTAAAGTGAAACAACAGAAAAATTGGTTTTACTTTTAAGGAAACAATGAAATTAAATCTTTGCCAAAAATGAATGTTTAAAAAACTGACATTTTTGTGATAAAAAATATATTAATGCTATTTCTAAGAAAAAAAGTGTTCTATGTTTGTATTAATAAAAACATATATGAGGTTTGAATATAAAAAAATAAAGAATTTTGCTTATTTTTCGGTCTGGAAAATTCTAAAAATCGGTCTGGAAAACCTGGAAAAGTCAGAGAATTTTGTCAGCCAGATTCTGTGGCCACCCTGCCTTTGCCAGCTGAAAGAATGCGAAAATTTTCGACTAGATGATGTAGAAATCACGAATTGGCTAAAATGTGACATTCTCCCTTTGACACGTCATCAATGTGTCGATCGTTTGCGTGCAGCCCCATGACGCGCGCGCGGCCGACCGACATCGCACGCACTACTTTAATCGCTTGCCAGACAACTTTTTCACCATCAGAATTATGCCAGATAATTTTTTTAAATTATTTATGGTCTAAATAAACATATAAAATAAGATTTACATTTGCTCGACTCAGACATTTTAGATTCTATTCTGCAGTGTTCGTTGGTCAAACAGAAAGCTTTTGCACCATCGGAAGGATGCCAGACAAGTTTTTTATGACTATTTATGGTCTACATAACCAAATTAAAAAAGGTTTGGCTTTGCTCGATTCAGACATTTTTGATTCTATTCTGCAGTTTTTGAAGCCCTCTAGCGGAGCGTTGCACCGCTGAAGGCTAGCCAGAAAAGTGAAATTCGCATTTCCTAGGTAAAAATTACGAAATAAACGGGTTTTCAAGTTTGCGCCAAATTGTCACCAAAATCTGTCGCTGGCTCCCGTATAATAGGTCGTACATCGTAGTGTTAAAACCGCTAATTCGTTATCGGTTTTCAATAGAAATGACCAATGGCTTAGTTTTGTGTCGAGCACTGTGTCAAGCACAAGGCTGGATGGAAAGCACCTAAAGTCATCTAATAAACATCGAATTATCACAAAGCATTCATATTTGTTGTACTATAGTGTGCTTTAAATAAATTTTAATATTTCCTGAAAGACAATAAGTCGAAAATACGCCATATATCTCACGCGTCTCGAAATAACTCTATGTAGGTAACAGCTACAACGCTGGAAGACAAATTTTTTGGTTTTAGCGGAGTAATCTAAATACCGCTAGCGAGATCGAATTTACTGTAAACACATATAAATGATTCTAGTACTGCTTGAAATATTGTGACTGTCAAATTTAGTTAGCAATCGGGGATTGTCATGGAAATCGCCTACGATTTTCTTAATTTAGTAATGTAAATAATTAAAAATAAAAAACTATGCCCTAGTGGCCTAGTAATAGTTATAAATACGATCGATTAAAATTTATTTCGGTGCAGAAAAATAAACAGGGAAAGAAATATTTCGGGACTATTGATTTGTATCCATTTTGCCAAAATCCAATAATGCTAAAAGACACCCCTTATTGAAGTAGCATCAGAACCGAGGACGACACAATGTTGTCGTTTTCATTTCGAACACCTTCATGAACGTTGTACTATTTATTCGAAAATAGCGGATCAAGAATCGGATCAGGTTTTTCTTATACATTTTTTAACGCTGAATACAATCCTATAGTCAAAATTAGCATATGACATCTAGTACAAAAAATATTTCCATCTAAATATTGAAAAAGCATCATTTTTGTAACATTTAATTCAAAATTTTTTAAAAACCTGATGTGATAGCTTTATTTTATAGATAGGATCGTTGTCAGTGTCAAAAAATCTATAACAATCACTTGGTCCAATTCTTGATCGAGATTCAGTATAGAATTGTGTTATTTTGAAATCTAGTTTGTTATTGATTAGGTACTCCTAAGTCCTGCCGTCAACTCCACCTGGGCCACAGAGATCCCTTCTTGATATCCGATCTGGATTTCTTGTGGTTTTACCAGAGTATCTGTAGTTCTTACGCGTTAAGGGTTATTTGGATCCTTAGGTTTTCTATTTGGAGGTCCCTTGTATTGTCATCTGAGATCTCACTTGGGGGCTAACCTGAAACACTAAGGTTCCTAAGGTATTTCTTAGACATTCACTTAGGTTCTCTAGGGTTCCCCAGTTAGGAACTTTTCATAGGATTGTCAAAGAATTAGAGGTGGTTTTAAAAGATCATGAGAATTGCTGATATTTTTTCTCATTCTTCTTTAGGCCCGATCCCCGATTCATTACATTCCAAAAAGAAGGTTCCGTCGGTGTCCGGTTAACCGGTGGAAATGAAACCGGAGTCTTCGTTACAGCAGTCCAACCGGGAAGCCCTGCCTCTCTTCAAGGTTTACAACCAGGAGACAAGATTTTGAAGGCAAGTCATATTTGAAAGATTTGAAAGAGTCGAACATATTTTCTAATGTATCTTAGCACTCGCATTCGCAGGTTAACGATATGGACATGAAGGGTGTGACTCGAGAGGAAGCCGTTCTATTTCTTCTTAGTCTTCAAGAACAAATCGATCTCATTGTTCAACACAGACGTCAGGAGTACGACCAGATAGTTGCTTCTGGCAGGGGAGATTCTTTTCACGTCAAGTAAGCATTGTGCCCTTTTTTTTTAGGAATTTTTAAATGTTGGACAACATCGGCTAATTGTTTCTTGGTGGTTTTCTCTTTTCAGAACGCACTTCCATTATGAACAACCTGATAAGGGAGAGATGAGTTTTCGCAGTGGAGACGTTTTCCATGTGGTTGATACTTTGCATAACGGCGTGGTCGGCTCTTGGCAGGTCTTTCGAATAGGAAGGAACAACCAGGAGGTTCAGAAAGGTATTATTCCAAATAAAGCGCGTGCCGAGGAACTTGCAACAGCCCAATTCAATGCAACGAAAAAGGAAATGAGTGCCAGCGAAAGTAGAGGAAGCTTTTTCAGGAGAAGAAGGGGCAGTCATCGACGATCAAAGTCCCTCGGAAGAGTGAGTAGTATCGCGTATTTTATACTAGTTTATAATATGAATTTGAAAAAAATAACAAATATTGAAAAATCTTTTCTTTTATTGCAGGACCATTGGGACGACGTGGTGTTCTCTGACAGTGTTAGCAAGTTTCCGGCATACGAGCGCGTAGTCTTGAGGCATCCTGGTTTTGTAAGACCTATTGTTCTATTTGGTCCCGTGGCAGATTTGGCGAGAGAGAAGCTGCTCAAAGACTTTCCTGACAAGTTCACATCGCCTCGTAAGTTCAATCTCACAAGAAGCAAATAAGTTTTAGCATTTCAATTCATTATATCGAGGGTTAAAACGCAGGACCTCGTAACCAACATGAAATAAATGCAATACCGCTTAAGAAACTCAATTTTTGAAAAAATAAAATGTTATGGTAGTTTTTTAAACTGTTTCCTCTCGTAATTGTTTTGAGATACTTTATCATCGAAAACATTTTTTAATCACTTTTAGAATTACAAAGTCATAGTTTTTAGTCTCTCCTGTAAAATTTCCTTTTCGTCAGTTCCGAGGTCCTGTGTTTTGACCCTCGATATGCGATTTGCCATTTCGAATTTCTGAATTTGAACTATAATTGGTATTGAAATAAACCTATAATTACCAAATTTCATTGAAATTAGATAAGTTTCGGCGCTTGGCATACCGTATGTCCAATGGCTAGTCGAGCAGGTGCAGCGACCTGAATTTTTCTGAAATTTGACTTCGGCAGTGTTTTAGTTAGAGTTGGCTTTGGAAGATGGCGCTACGTACGAGCGAAATATTTGAAATGGTAAAAGCGGGAGGTAGATAAATGCGGGAGATCGAAGTGTAACCTCAAAATTGTGAATGTTTAAATAATGGTGAGTAATTGTTTGAAACGATAAGACATAATAATTATGGTTTCTTTTCGATGTTCAACCAAATAACACGACTGATACCTAATTGCAGAGAGAAACTGATGCGACTGGCAGTCGTGGCGAAAGGGGCTACCGTCAACGTGGTCCTCGCCAGAGTGGTCGAGCTCTGCCTCGGCGACGAAAGGTGCAATTGAAATGAAATTAAAGTCTGAGCAAGGTGAAAATTGGAAGGCATGAAAAGAAAACGCGGCAGAGTCGTTGACAGAAGGAGTGTGAGTGAAGTGCGAAAGAAAAGTGCAGTGACGCCGAAAAACCATGTGGAAGACAGTGACGAACAGCAGCAGCAGGTCGACCAGCTGACGTCGGCGTCACTGCACTTTTCTTTCGCACTTCACTCACACTCCATCTGTCAACGACTCTGCCGCGTTTTCTTTCCATGCCTTCCAATTTTCACCTTGCTCAGACTTTAATTTCATTTCAATTGCACCTTTCGTCGCCGAGGCAGAGCTCGACCACTCTGGCGAGGACCACGTTGACGGTAGCCCCTTCCGCCACGACTGCCAGTCGTATCAGTTTCTCTCTGCAATTAGGTATCAGTCGTGTTATTTGGTTGAACATCGAAAAGAAACCATAATTATTATGTCTTATCGTTTCAAACAATTACTCACCATTATTTAAACATTCACAATTTTGAGGTTACACTTCGATCTCCCGCATTTATCTACCTCCCGCTTTTACCATTTCAAATATTTCGCTCGTACGTAGCGCCATCTTCCAAAGCCAACTCTAACTAAAACACTGCCGAAGTCAAATTTCAGAAAAATTCAGGTCGCTGCACCTGCTCGACTAGCCATTGGACATACGGTATATGTCGTACCTAAAAAGAAAGGTGACCTATTTCTCGTAGGTAATACGTGTTATAAAACATTTGTTACCCAGATAACTTTTTGCCAGAGATTTCCTGTCAAATTGCCGACAAGGTGTGTCCTCATCTGGGTCAATGTTTCCAATAAAAGCAGACGAAAAAAAAGCCATTGACGGCAACATTACTGCAATATTATTGCAAACAACCTTGTTACAGTAACATATTGTAGCAATTTTACAGCACTCTTACAGACGCCCTAATTATGAAAAATAAAGGGGTATACGGAATAGAAGAATTAAATTATTTCACATGTATTATATATGAAGGGTAATACAGAACTAAAGTATTTCCTTCCATCAACATGTTCCTCATTAATTGTTAAAAAGATGTTTTATTCAAATTCTTTCTACGAGTAATAATTTTTGAGTCATGTACGATTAAGTTTGCCCAATAGCAGCTTTAGCTGACAGTCAGTCCTGTATAATATTTTGCGGGTATTCGCATAGTAGCATATCTTTACCGGCAGCTTCAAGATAAAAGAGTTTTACAGGTTGAAAGATTTGAATCGATGTACATATAGCATCAATGATTCTGATTGGCTCGCTTTGGGTGACGGTACTTCTATCGAGTCGACCGTAACTGAAAGATTCGAGTGAATCTTAGTGTTTTGCCATGAAGGCTAAGTTTAATTGGTGCTTCATGGCAAAACAAGAAGATTCGCTTGTACCACTCAACTAAGGTCGACTCAATAAAGAACCGTCACTCAAAACGGGTTGATCATTGACGATAGGTGTATAAGAGGTATTCGGAAAGTTTTGCATTTTTTGCTGACTGGTTGACTACGAATCACCATCTGTAGTCCTCCCGATAATGATTGACTGGACGCGGATCCGCGTTTTATGCAGTCAATGTTTTAAAGTATTGAATCATTCGCGCAAAGGGTCTAGCCGGATACCCATATGAAAACTGGCCCCGCTTGAATTCTTTTCCCATTCAAGTATATTTTATGTTTATATATAAGTAAGCTCTAAGTAAATTTTTAGATCAAAAAATATTGATTTAATTAAAAGATATCGTCAAAAAGCCAAAAAACAAAAATATTTTTTACCTCGAGAACTACTCGACTGATGTCGCACAACAAAATATATATTATGCACCATCACATGTAGCTATTACACATATAAACGACCACACATATTACGGTCGGCACACCGGGCTGCATGGCGACAGGCGCATACAGGATTCAGTTCGGAACATTCCGCCCGCCTCTTCGTGTAGCGAAGATTACTCTACTTAATATAGACTATAGATTATGACGATATAGAGTTTGAATATCTCATGTTCCGACTGAATACTGTGTTTTATATTACATCGGTATAATTATTGATTACCTATCTAATCGTTCATTGCATATATAATTCGGTTTGCTATTTACGTTTACATTGAGTCGGCCGCCCGCCGTAACGGCTGTAGTTAACGAGGTCTATTTGTATAAAATAATTTTGTAGTTATAAACGTTTTCTAGTTAAATAGTTATAAATGAATATAGTGTTAAATGAACTACCGAATCACAATATAAGTGAACAGAAAGGGCATCTGCCACTCTATACAATAGTTAACAAATCTAAGAGGGTAAATGCCACTAATTACAACAAGTTGACTAGCTCTTACTAGCTTACTACTACTTACTTACTCTTACTAGCTACTCACTAGCTCTTGATGTTCTTTTATCCATTCTCCAAGTTGATGGGCAGGATGACGATCTTGGTGATGGGGCGAAGTAAGTCTCCGTGAGCGGTCCGTGGCAGTGCCTTTCTGACGTGACCATACTTATCAGGATAAACTTCCAATATCCTTGCGTGTGGCCATTTCGTTGGTGGGCAAAGTTCATTTTTAATTAGAATCATCATGCGAGGTTTGAGAGATGGTTTCGGTGTTGACCAACGATGAAGCTTTTGCAATGATTGTAGATATTCATCCTTCCAACGGTTCCAAAAGTATTTTCTCATGGCTGTAACCTGTTTGCACCTTGATGTTGTTGCCTGAGCTTTTGTTACAGGTGATTCTAGTATGGTAACGAAAGATTCCCCAATGAGAAAATGACCTGGAGTTAAGGGGCACAAATCAGTTGGATCATTGCTGGTAGCATACAATGGCCTTGAATTTAATACGGCTTCAATTTGGCAAAGTAAAGTTGACATCTCCTCGAATCTGAGAGTGTCATATGAAAGAAATGCTCGTTGTAGACGTTCACCAATGCGAAGGCAATTCTCCGCATCCAAAAAAAGCCTTAGTCTTAGAATTGATGACGTGCTCTTCACTGGTTTTGACTGTGATAAACAGATGATTTCATCCTTTAAATGGTGCATTTGAGATACTCGGGTGAGTATTATTAACGCTTGTTGATATTCTTCGCCTGAAAGTGGCTTGATATCTGATGAACTTTGTGTCGTTGACGATTGAGTGTTGCGGCTATTGCAGGACAACCTCGATCTTGCATCTGATGTAAAGCGAGTTATCCAGGCAACAGTGCGTATTAAGGTTGTCAATGACGAAGATCGTGTCAATAAGTCCCATTCTGGTTCTTTTGATTGAACTACGTGGATTGTTCGACGTTCTTCTTGACATTCTTTCAACTCTTCCGTAACGTGAGGCCAATGATTCATTGATTTAGTGATCCATTCTTGGCCATGCCATCATAGTTGATAATCCTTTAATTCCTTTGGAGACATTCCACGAGTGGCTGCATCTGCTGGATTTTCATGAGTAGACGCATGTCCCCATATCTCTGGTGAGAAGGCAAATTGGATCGCTGCGACACGATGAGCCACAAACGGTTTCCATGTTGACGGGTATTTTTTCAACCAAGCTAGACTTTGGCGTCCGTCCAGGCGTGAATCGGGCAATCAAGCTCTAGTCCAGCTAGTACCATCTGTAGCAATTTTGTGAGCAGTAGAGCTCCACATAGCTCGAGTCGTGGAATATTCGGTACCGCCATTTGATAAGAGCCACCTTTGATTTGCTGACTAGCAAGGTTGATGTGTGATTTTGCATATATATATGACTCCGGCGTATGCCCTTTCAGACGCATCTGAAAATCCGTGAATGTGAACGACAACTTTTTGTGATGTGCAAGCCCAACGGGGTATCGAAAGTTTCTCAAGTTTGGGCAAGTTGTCCTTAAACCTCCTCCATTGATCTGCGACTCTTATAATTTGTTCAACTTTGGCCGGATTCTTTCGATATTTGCACGGAATCTCATCTAGCTTCGTCGACACAGGATCATCCCAATCCAATTCAGTGATCCAAAGGTCTTGAATAATTACCTTTGCGGTGATGAGTACTGGAGCGAACCAAGCTGGAGGATCGAACAGTTTCGATACGCTGGATAGTATTGTCCTTTTCGTATTCCGTTGGCACCGAGTGGTTGAGTCGTTGACTTGGATCGAGAATGCGTCAGTTGATGGCGTCCAGATGAGTCCAAGTGTCTGTAGAGTTTCTTCCAGTTGGATTCTCCTTGGTTTAGCCTCATTATCTGGGCATAATTCCGGATAATTGGATGACCACTTTGCCAGTGGTAAGCACGCTTGATTTAGTAATTTGATGAGCTGTTGTTTGGCAATCAAAGCATCATCAACTGTGTCAGCTCCGAAGAAGAAATCATCAACGTAACTTCCTTTGCTGACGATGTTTGCTGTGATTGGGTATTTGGAGCCTTCATCTGCGACGAGCTGCTTAAGTACCCTTAATGCAAGGAATGGAGCTGCTGTGAGTCCATAAGTGACAGTATTTAATTCAAATGTTTTTATTTCCTCAGATGAATTAAATCTGAATAGTATTCGCTGGAAAGGCTGATTATCTTCGTGGACTGATATTTGTGGTACATCTTGACAATGTCTGCTGTGACTCCGACCTTGAATAGTCGCTACCTAGTGAGAATTGGCCATATGTCCGACTGCAATTTCGGTCCAGGATACATCAACGAGTTTAGTGAATGCCCGCTGCTTGTCTTTTGCGATGCATTAAACACCACCCGAATCTTCTTCTCTGGGTCGTTCTTCTTCATTACTCCGTAGTGTGGAATAAAGTACGATTGCTGAGCAATTTTCTTGGGGTCACTGACTTCATGCATGTGACCTAAGGATCTATACTCTTCCATCAAATCTTGATACTTAGATGAGAGTATAGCATTTTTTTTTCATTTTGAACTCTGAGGCAAGATATTGTGCTAGCGCCTTAGAGCGCGATTCGCGAAGTAACTCGAGAGCCTGCGGCTTGAGCGGTAGACGAACTTCGTAGCGACCATCCTTGAGCCTCTTGTGTGTTTTCACAAACTGTTCTTCACAACCTTTTTCGTCCGGGATTGGGATTTCAATGTTACTGAATTTTTCTACCTCCCAGAACCATTTCAAGTTGTTGTTGAGTTCTTCCATCGTTTGAATGCGGTTGGATACGACACGAGAGCATTGCGACGAGTCATGGCCATATTTCCCGTGAACTGGTCCTATGAGTACGTATCCGAATGGTGTACCATATGCCATAGGTGTCCCTGGAGGATGCAATCTTTTGTGATGGTAGTTCGTTAGACAGCCTTTTGACTACCAATGCTGTGAGGTTGATCGAGAAATCTCGATCTATACAAGATTCTACTGACACGTTGACTGCGCTGCTTGCTTTAGCGATCTTTGTGCCATCGAAGCTTGATATTACGGTTGAAGCCGTTTTTCGCTTCAACTTTAATGCCTGAGCAGCCCATTCAGAGATGAGTGAGGTATCGGCTCCAGTGTCCAGGAGTGCCCTGACACAACAGAAGTTGCCATCACTTGAGGCAATGGCAAAACGTGCGGTTACAAGTAGTACAACTTGGCATGATTTGACTACTGCTACAGATGCACTTGAAGATTGCTCCTCATCCGATGAGTCTTGCGCATTTACTTGATTTACTGCTTTAGGTGCAGATTTCCTTTGTCCCTTAGGGACTGGCAATTCAGTCGAGTAACTGTTGTGTAGAGTCGTGTGGTGCTTCGACGAACATAACATACAACGCCATTTGCTTTTACAAGCCACTGACTTGTGTTTGGGAATTAAACAGTTCAAACAGAGTTTCGTACCTTTGGCTGTGTCCTTTTTTTCTGCATCTGACATTTTGCTATAGCTGCTGCATTTCCATATGAGATGCGGCTTTGAGCACAGTGGACATTGGAGTGATGATTTTTTCTTTCCATCTTCTGAATTCACCTGACTGACGGTGGTGCGCTTGCCTTTCTATTCATTTGATTCGGGTCTAGGCCATGCAAGAAGACAATGCCTGTTATCTGTTTTCCAGGAACGTAATAAGCTCTTTGAACTGTGGAACGGCCGTTTTGTCGACCAAGGATTTCTCCCAGTCTAATTGTGTGGCTTGGTCCAGTTTTCTCGATAGTAGAAAGACGAACCATTCATCCCATTGTTCAACAGGCTTTGCTAGTGATCCGAATGAACGTATTGTTTGTTGGAAAAAATCAATAAGTCGCTTGATTTCTGCCGATGATTGTGTAGAAGCGCATGGAAGATCCCCTAAGCTTGCCATGTGATGCTGTGATAATAGCCGTTTATTTCCATATCGATTCTCTAATAACTTTCAAGTCCCTTTGGTGATTATTCGCCGTTAAGGATGTATTTTTTATGAGCGCTGCTACATCACCTTTTATATGTCGTTGCAGATACATAATTTTTTGTACCTCTGGTATAGTTGGAATGTCGTGTATCATAGATACGAACTGATCCCTGAAGCTTTCCCATTCCGATAAATCGCCAGAAAACGTTGGAATATCAAGTTTCGGTAGTCGTGCCGATGCCGTGATTGGAAATAGGGGTCTTGCGCTCAATTATTAAATGGAATGGTTTTGCTCAGAATAGATGCGTATATGTGTAAGGTACACGTCCCCGAAACCATTTTTCAAAATATTAATTCGTTAACGAACTGTTGAGGTTTCTAAAATCGGCTTGTCCCTTTAAATATGACGCGTAGCGCGAACGCCCTGTGATTGGTCTGACGTCACAGCGCTGGAAATATCGCCACGTGCGTTTAGTTAGTATGGCTTCTCGCGGCTGGCAGCTTCCCGAACTTCGTCGTGGTTCGATCCATGCTAGTCCCTGTTTCTTATTTATATTATACTTATTTATACTTATATAACTGGACCTTTAGTTAGAGAGCTCAAGTACAGACTGACGAAAAGTCTAAGTAGGGCGGTGGTTACAGCTTCAATGTAAAAGAGAAGGAAGGAAAGAAGGGGAGACGTCGTTCGATGTGTTTCGTTCTTAAAAGAGCTGGCTTTCGGCGATCGGAACGGTGCGAAGGAGTCTCATATTACAAGACGCAATAAATTAAGCAAGCCGCCGATATGGAGAGAGATGGTAGGGGGCAAAACGATTGCACGTGTCGTCAGTCTGTCTTCCCGTCTTTTATAGTCATTTCGTTGTGTGTAGGTATGTCTCGGTTACGACTGGCCGATGCATAGACAATGCATTGACGAGGATTGCAACCGGTCGATGCATCGACGACGTGGCAGCGTACAGACATTCGTTGGTTTAGCTCCGAGGAGTCGAGATCGCTCTCCATACGCATATATATTATACATATACTCGTGTTTGTCTTCTCGCCTTCGTGTGCTAGTGTTATTTATAAGTATTGTTATTGTAAAAGAATGAAGGCTGAATTTGTTAAGGGGCAGTCAGACAATCTATCCAAAATAAACTCGATAATGGTAGCCCAGTTTTTTGCAAATAACTCACATTTCACCTCAGTTGAAATACGGGGCGTTAAAGCTGCAAGGTAAAGTGAATGATTTGCATAAAACAAGCTTTGTTTTTATTTGTGTAGAGTAAGCCACCTAGTTATTATTTTTATCCACACTTTCCGGGTTTTTTCGTCCTTGGGAACATTTATGAACACTTTTTTCGGGGTTCACAATACTCGTGCTCTTGCACTTTGGCACAATACACCATTTGTAAGTACTAGATGACCCTTCCATAGTGTTAAAATACAAAAACGAGTGTAGAACCAGTCGTTATTGAAGGCGATCAACGGCGCGTTATGGCGTGCAGCTGCTTGCAACCAACACTGCCGCCAGCATTTACAGCGTTGTGACATCACACATCCCCTCCACTACTATAGCGGCGTTTTAGTGGGCGGTTCCCGCGCTTGAATTTTAATGATTAATAACAACTACACCTAAGCTCGTATAAAGGAAATATTTTGGAAATCGGTTTACTGCGTGTTCACGATGCCGTCTGACATATTACTGAAAATTGCGCAAGACCCCTATTGCTGAAGTCCTGAAGTTCCAGGATTGTGAGGATCTGGAACCGTTGCCGCATTCAAATTTGCCAATTGTTGGTCGATGTAGTCTGTCATTTCGAAATAACCATCCTCGGTGATATCAAATATTTTTTCCGTAACATACGCAGATGATTTAATCTCCCTGAATATCCTGAGTCTTCGATCAAGTGTCAGAAATTCCTGCCAGTAGTTGTCGAGTACCTTTTTCCTATTTTGCAACACGACTTTGGTTAAGTTTGCCCTTCCCATTTTGCCAATGTTGATTTTAGTACATAGAATGAGCTCCGACAACCTCCTGCTTTCCGCAATACTTTGCTCGAGAGTGGACATTTTCTCAGGGAAACACGGAAAGTCTTATTAGATTATAAAATTAATAAGATTTTGTTCCTATGACCGTGTATATTGACGTACACTGTTACAGGGATGGGCGTATTTGAATTAATTTTTATTCAAATGAAAAACAGATTTCATTATTTTTGAATAACGAATAAATTTTCATTCATCATTCAAACAATTTTGAATAACTAATAAATTTTCATTCATCATTCAAAGAATTATGAATAACGAATAAATTTTCATTCATCATTCAAAGACGTTGAATAACGAATAAATTTCCATTCATCATTTAAATCATTTTAAATAACGAATAAATTTGCATTCATCATTCAAAGAAGTTGAATAACGAATAAATTTCCATTCATCATTCAAATCATTTTGAATAACGAATAAATTTTCATTCATCATTCAAAAACGTTGAATAACGAATAAATTTCCATTCATCATTCAAATAATGTTGAATAACGAATAAATTTTCATTCATCATTCAAAGAATCTTGAATAACGAATAAACTTTCATTCATCATTCAAAGACGTTGAATAACGAATAAATTTTCATTCATCATTCCATCATTCTCACTTGCTTGCTTCACCGGGTAGACGATCAAGGTAAATTCGAGTTATCTAAAGAAGGTATACTAACAGAAAAAAAGTGCTAGTGGATGTAATGCCTTTATTTATCTATACGATAAATCTAATGGAGTCTAAATTCTTATACCTACTACGAAATTATAAAAATATATCGAATTAATTTTTTAATAGCATTCAGATATGCTACGATACTATAATATACAATAAATCATAAGATCAAAGAATTGGCATTGAACCACAACCGTCATGTTCAATGCCACTTTTTAGTGGCATTCCATTTCGCTAGTACACGTATTTCAAAATTCTGGTCTGTAAGGCGATTATAACGCGGTAAATTATGCATAATTGCATATGAAAATAATCTCTCAACAGGCGCAGACGATGGCAAAGGCGTGTTATATTTTATAAATATTTTTTCACCGTCGGATAAACATTGATAGCTAAGAGATTACTGGTAACTGGCTCTTGAAGGTATCGCTTCACTTCAATTTGACCATCGGAATTTTCGAAGACTGATGACGATGTTTCACCAGTACTGCCTGAATCACCAAAATCAAAAAAGCTATCAATTTCATCGTTTTTTGGTAGCACTTGATGTTATTAAAGTTTTCACCTCAGTAGCAGCCGCCATCACAGCTGAAAACACTTTTTTCTGTGCAGCAACCGTCAAGCACCCTAGCCATTGAGTTTTAAACTTTGGGTGGATTGCGGCTGCGATAGCCGCCCAATGTCCGCAATCTTCAATTTCAAAGAATTTGTGAAATCGGGTCTCAACGCTCTGTACTAAGCCTTCAATGAGGCTAGCACAATAATGCAGTTTGCATCGTGACTTCACCGCCAATAATTTACGTCGTAAAGATACGAGACATGGCAATAAATATCCATAGTTGCAGTACTTCTCTCCTTGCAACTTATTAATTGTTTCAATTAAGGTAGTACCTCCACGAGAGCGTTGAATTAAGAAATGGTTGAAATTTGACATATATGTTATTTAATGCATTATCCAAACATCTGTGTAATTTAAATAAGTTTGACCACCCCAAACCTGAGATATTTAAACTTGAAATTGGCTTGATTTACACGTAACAGATACGTTATGATGGGCAAAACAGTACGTCATTAATTCTACCGTCAAAACTAAAATTAAGCCCGCCCGTTCATCCGTCTGTCAGCAAAAAAATCTTTTTTGATTTGTGAATAACTGCAATCATGAGAGATACGAGAAAATTAGACAGATGTTTTTTTTAGGTAATTGAATTTCTTACAAAAAAGTCACTTAGTCGTATTCTCGTATCATCTATAGGTCCAAAGATATTCGCGTCTGAATGTAAACAAATTCTTTTTCCAATTTTCCAATTTCTTATCCGGTTCAATCGGAAGTAGTAGCGAGCTCAATTAGCAAAATTCATCTTTAAGTTGTCAGGAATAAACCTGCAAATTTTCATATCAATCGATCTAGTAATTTCTTCAATCACTCCGCTTCAATATTTTATCTGACACGCGGACTAACGGACAGACAGACGGACGGACATTTCGCTAAAACCATATTTTTGGATTCCTAGGGTCTCAAAACATCAAGAAATATTGGTCTGAGCAATAGACAAATTGAACCCTAAACCAATGCTTTTCACTAGTACTTGGTTCGTTTTCCTTCACAATGAGAACTTGTGAAATGTTAAATTTTAATAACCACGCTTCTACCTGAGTACATAGAAATTCACGCCACTGTTTCGAAGAGTCGAACTGTCCTCAAAGTATACATATCGTGTATTTTTCTGTCCTCAAACTAGCGGTAATGTGTATGAATTGGCTAAATTTATAAGATACTAGCAGCCCGTCCCGGCTTCGCACGGGTAGATTGTGGATTGATTTTGTCCGTCCACCATTGTTGAAATACATTTTTAATACAACACTTTTAGTATTTTTCCCGGGCTACGCAATGGTCATATTGGATTTGACCTTGACCATGACCTTCAAGGTTATATCGAGGTCAAATTAATTTTTTTTCACGTTCAAATGTGTCCTTGACCATTTTTTTTATGTTACCTTTATTGTCAGCGGAGGTCAAATTTAGGTCAAGTATAGTTCGACTTTTTGAACACCCTGTATAAGATTTACTAACTCAGAAACCTTCGCGGATATGCGTCCAACTGTTCCCCAAATTTTCATCGCAATCGGATGAACGGTTTAGGAAGGCATACTAATCATCCGTACCGGTACTTTTTGAACACCCTGTATAAGATTTACTAACTCAGAAACCTTCGCGGGCATGCGTCCAACCATTTCCCAACTTTTCATCGCAATCGGATGAACGGTTTAGGAAGGCATAATAATCATCAGTACCGGTACTTTTTGAACACCTTTTATAAGATTTACTAATTCAGAAACCTTCGCGGGCATGCGTCCAACCATTCCCCAAAGTTTCATCGCAATCGGATGAACGGTTTAGGAAGGCAAATAATCATCCGTACCTGTACTTTTTGAACACCCTGTATAAGATTTACTAACTCAAACCTTCGCGGATATGCGTCGAACTGTTCCCCAAATTTTCATCGCAATCGGATGAACGGTTTAGGAAGGCATAATAATCATCCGTACCGGTACTTTTTGAACACCTTTTATAAGACTTACTAATTCAGAAACCTTCGCGGGCATGCGTCCAACCATTCCCCAAAGTTTCATCGCAATCGGATGAACGGTTTAGGAAGGCATAATAATCATCCGTACCGGTACTTTTTGAACACCCTGTATAAGATTTACTAACTCAAACCTTCGCGGATATGCGTCGAACTGTTCCCCAAATTTTCATCGCAATCGGATGAACGGTTTAGGAAGGCATAATAATCATCCGTACCGGTACTTTTTGAACACCTTTTATAAGACTTACTAATTCAGAAACCTTCGCGGGCATGCGTCCAACCATTCCCCAAAGTTTCATCGCAATCGGATGAACGGTTTAGGAAGGCATAATAATCATCCGTACCGGTACTTTTTGAACACCCTGTATAAGATTTACTAACTCAAAAACCTTTGCGGGCATGCGTCCAACCATTCCCCAACTTTTCATCGCAATCGGATGAACGGTTTAGGAAGGCATAATAATCATCAGTACCGGTACTTTCTGAACACCTTTTATAAGATTTACTAACAATAAGAAACCTTCGCGGGCATGCGTCCAACCATTCCCCAAAGTTTCATCGCAATCGGATGAACAGTTTAGGAAGGCATTTGATATTACCTTAAAGATCACGGTCAAGGTCAAATCCAATACGACCACTGGGTAGCCAAGGGAAAATCCTTAAAGTTTTGTATTAAACATTTTTCTCTCAAATGTTTTCCCGCTGAGATAATCGGCCGTACCGGGACTTTTTGAACACCCTGTATAAGATTTACTAACTCAGAAACCATCGCAGGCATGCGTCCAACCATTTCCCAAAATTTCATCGCAATCGGATGAACGGTTTAGGAAGGCATACGAGACATACAAACAGACAGACAGACAAACATTCATTTTTATATATATAGATAGACTAGCAGCCCGTCCCGGCTTCGCACGGGTAGATTGTGGATTGATTTTGGTCTTCACTTAATGAATTTTTAGCAGATACCTGTACTCATAGGTAGGGAGCCATGCTACGCTAAAAAAAACACAATTATTTAATTTAAATTGGAAAGTATATTTCTTTTATTAATTTATCTTAAGGCCAGCGGATAGACAATGTTTTTTATTTTTTTATTTGGAGTAAAAACGTGTACATTTTTCGGTGTGCCAACTCTGGAGCAAGCCACATACAATTGGCCGTGTGAAAAACATGAATTTTCCAAATTTAAGCCAGCAATAGTCAACGATTGAGCTTGTGCTTTGTTGATGGTAATAGCAAAAGCAAGACGCAAAGGGAACTGGAGCCGCTTGAATTCGAATGTTAAATCGTTGGAAATCATAGGTATGCGTGAATGAGGACGTCTTCGCCTTTGAATTTGCCAGTGATGATTGTTACCTCGATTAAATTTGGTTGGCACTAAGGGATTTTTCGTGTAGCTGATTTGGAATATTATGTCAGATGTAAGAGATTCCAAATGAAGGTCATGGTCAAGGTCAAATACAATATCACCATTGTACAGCCACTAAAAAATCCTAAATCCTACTATCAATAGTTATTTTCGTTATTAGGGCGTGAAGCGCTGTTTTTAACGAGTGTGAAGTTTGCCGCACGAGCGAAGCGAGTACGGCAATCACACTCGTTAGAACGGCGCGAAACAACCGAATAACGAATTCTATTTTTTGTCACTAAGTGTCAAATACGAGGTTGACGATTTCACGCACTGCGCAGGTTATTTCACGCACTGCGCAACTTTTCACGAATTGGTGTGTGAAAGATGATTTCACATGCGTCGAGGACGCCCATGAAACCGAGTATTTGACACTGAGTGACAAAAAAAGAATTTGTATAGGGCCCATAGCTTTCATGGTACAAAGCCGAACTGTACTTGACCTCAATTTGACCTCCGCTGACCATAAAGGTCACATGGAAATAATGGTCAAGGACATATTCCGGTATATAAAATAGAGGTTCGGATTAAAAAAAATCAATGTTACCTAGAAGGTCATTGTCAATGTCAAATCCAATATGACCATTGGGTAGCCAGGGAAAAATCCTAAAAGTTTTATATTAAACGTTTTTCTCAAAAATGATTTCCCGCTGAGATAATCAGCTGTGCCTGGACTTTTTGAATACCCTGTATTAGATTTACTAACTCAGAAACCATCGCGGGCATGCGTCCAACCATTTCCCAAAATTTCACCGCAATCGGATGAACGGTTTAGGAAGGCATAAGAGACATACAGACAGACAGACAAACATTCATTTTTATATACAGGGTGGACCAGGTTAAACGTCATTTTTCTATATGTGATAGAACAACCAAAAAAAAGTAGACTCATAAGAAAATTTTTTTCAAAAATGTTTCCTAACAGGGTGTCAAAGTTTCGAAAAAAAATGGTTTTCTCAACATAACTTCTAAACTACTTGATCGATTTCCATGAAATTTCGCACACAGGCTAATGTAGAACAGCTCTAAGCAATAATTAAATAATTTTTAAAAATTCTCCAGTGGCGTAGATACTAGGGGCCGGTACCCCCCTTTCCTCCACCCAATCTTCGGCGCCACTGGATATTTTGCAAAGAAAATTTAATTATTGGATTGCCCGTTTAATATAGAGAAAAAAATTACCCTTGCAAATTTTTGATTTATGGCTTCCCTTTTGAGATATTTATTTTAATTTATAGGGTTGCGAGCAGGCCAAAGCTAGGTTGAACTCCATTAATTGTGATATGTGATAGAGCAACAAAAAAAAATAGATTCTCATGAGAAAATTTTTTTCAAAAATGTTTCCTAACAAAGATATAGGGTGTCAAAGTTTCGAAAAAAAAAATGGTTTTCTCATCATAACTTCTAAACTACTTGATCGATTTCCATGAAATTTCGCACACAGGCTAATGTAGAACAGCTCTAAGCAATAATTAAATAATTTTTAAAAATTATCCAGTGGCGTAGATACTAGGGGCCGGTACCCCCCTTTCCCCCTCCCAATCTTCGGCGCCACTGGATATTTTGCAAAGAAAATTTAATTATTGGATTTCCCGTTTAATTTAAAGAAAAAAATCACCCTTGCAAATTTTTGATTTATGGCTTCGCGTTTTTGAGATATTTATTTTAATTTATAGGGTTGCGAGCAGGCCAAAGCTAGGTTGAACTCCATTAATTGTGATATGTGATAGAGCAACAAAAAAAATAGATTCTCATGAGAAAATTTTTTTCAAAAATGTTTCCTAACAAAGATATAGGGTGTCAAAGTTTCGAAAAAAAAATGGTTTTCTCATCATAACTTCTAAACTACTTGATCGATTTCCATGAAATTTCGCACACAGGCTAATGTAGAACAGCTCTAAGCAATAATTAAATAATTTTTAAAAATTCTCCAGTGGCGTAGATACTGGGCGCCGGTACCCCCCTTTCCCCCTTCCCAATCTTCGGCGCCACTGGATATTTTGCAAAGAAAATTTAATTATTAGATTCCCCGTTTAATTTAAAGAAAAAAATCACCCTTGCAAATTTTTGATTTGTGACTTCGTTTTTGAGATTTTTTTCTTTAAATTAAACGGGGAATCCAATAATTAAATTTTCTTTGCAAAATATCCAGTGGCGCCGAAGATTGAGAAGGAGGAAAGGGGGGTACCGGCCCCCAGTATCTACGCCACTGGAGAATTTTTTAAAATTATTTAATTATTACTTAGAGCTGTACGACATTAGCCTGTGTGCAAAATTTCATGGAAATCGATCCAGTGGCTTAGAAGTTATGATGAGAAAACCATTTTCTCTTTCGAAACTTTGACACTCTATATCTTTTTAGAAAACATTTTTGAAAAAAATTTTCTCATGAGATCTATTTTTTTTTTGTTGCTCTATCGCATATCACAATTAATGGAGTTCAACCTAGCTTTGGCCTGCTCGCAACCCTATAAACTAAAATAAATATCTCAAAAACGAAGCCATAAATCAAACATTTGCAAGGGTGATTTTTTTCTCTAAATTAAACGGGGAATCCTATAATTAAATTTTCTTTGCAAAATATCCAGTGGCGCCGAAGATTGGGAGGGGGAAAGGTGTTACCGGCCCCTAGTATCTACGCCACTGGAGAATTTTTAAAAATTATTTAATTATTGCTTAGAGCTGTTCTACAATACATTAGCCTGTTTGCGAAATTTCATGGAAATCGACCAAGTAGTTTAGAAGTTATGATGAGAAAACCATTTTTTTTCGAAACTTTGACACCCTGTATCTTTGTTAGGAAACATTTTTGAAAAAAATTTTCTTATGAGTCTACTTTTTTTTGGTTGTTCTATCACATATAAAAAATGACGTTTAACATGGTCCACCCTGTATATAGATAATTCGGAGACATATTAGAAAGTGCTGCATATACAGGGTGTCCGTAAAGTATGGAAACGGTTGATTATCTCGAAAAGTACGCTTCAGAACGGGAAACGAAAAAATACGTATCCGATATTTTTTTTAAACTATCAAATGATACCAAGATTGATCCCACACCCCAACCCCTGTGGGTGGGGCAGGGGGAAGCTTCAAAATCTTAAATAGGAACCCCCACTTTTGATTGCATATTCGCATTCTACATTAAAAACTACATAATTTTTATTTGAAACATTTTTTTCGATTCGTGGCAAATGGCGCTATAATCGACGAAATTCAATTTTTTCGGTTTTTGCAATTGAGAGTCGGTTTATTCGATTCTGTAATACAATTGCGATAGAAATTTACATTTTTTATTCTCATACTTGATATTTTTGTTAAAAATTTAATTTAGTTTTGCAAACTTGAAGTGCAGATGCGTTCTGTAACTGGAATTCCCCCGGCGGACGGTATATTCCGGGAATCGTAGCTATTCTTTCACTAGTAGTCCGTTTTAATGATATCCGTTAACCTGAGAGAGTACACGTAAATAGGTACCGCTAATTGCCTGGGGAGTAATTAGCTTATTTCCTCTAACGTAACTTAGTGCGTCACGGGGAATTCCAGGTACAGAACGCATCTGCACTTCAAATTTGCAAAACTAAATTAAATTTTTAAGAAAAATATCAAGTATGAGAATAAAAAATGTAAATTTCTATCGCAATTGTATTGCAGAATCGAATAAATCGACTCTCAATTGCAAAAAACGAAAAAATTGAATTTCGTCGATTATAGCGCCATCTTCCACGAATCGAAAAAAATGTTTCAAATAAAAGTTATGTAGTTTTTAATGTAGAATGCGAATATGCAATCAAAAGTGGGGGTTCCTATTTAAGATTTTGAAGCTTCCACCTGCCCCACCCACAGGGGTTGGGGTGTGGGATCAATCTTGGTATCATTTGATAGTTTTTAAAAAAATATCGGATACGTATTTTTTCGTTTCCCGTTCTGAAGCGTACTTTTCGAGATATTCAACCGTTTTCATACTTTACGAACACCTTGTATTTACTGCCCTTGAAGTATACACACTGTAATTTTTAGTCCTCAAAGTAGGTATAGTGTATATGAAAAGGGGCTAATTTTATAAAATATAGTTTGGAGACATGTTAAACATACCGTGCTGTACCGCTAATGTATAGGGTACATATATTTTCAATAAGCAGAAAATTATTATACCGACAGAACGTTCCCGAAATATCTGCTACATACGGAAAAACGCTGTAACTCAGTTATTAATAATCATATATCAAAATAAGTGATTACATGATGATTTGAACTTCATTCTCTATTGAATTAACATGTTAAAAAACATAGTCCTCAAACGATATATTGGTAGAACGGCAATAGTTGCATAAATTATAATAATAGGCGGAACTTACCTTCAGGTGAGATATAAAATTAGATGCCGATTTAATTGGTCCTTTTATAATTTTTACTTGCGGACATAATTGACACTGAGCAGCCACAGAGTCTTCATTGCTACTTTTAGTAAGATCAGGCTTAAAAAAGTGGCCGTCTAGATATGCCGTTGAGTTGCAAGCTACTTGCAAGTTAGAAATTATTTCACAAGATTGACTTGCCTCAGATTCAGTAACAATCAAATTTGACAACGTGTCAGTCATACTACTGTCTGATTCATTATCAGTTACTAGAGATGACATATCGAATGATTATCTCGATACTAACAGGTACAGTACAGCGCGATCACCGATTTATTCGTTTAATTCCAGTAATTAGAATTACTATAACGTCACACTACATCCAAGCTCAATGATTAGAGTCAGACTAACTAAGCCAGAACATGAAGAGGTAGACGAACGCTTCGATTTAACGTGTATGTGTATAGGTACAAAAAATGTAAACACAGCGTACATATATGTGTACTGCATTATTGTGCTAGCCTCATTGAAGGCTTAGTAGAGAGTGGAAACGACGGTGAAAATAATATTTATAGAATATAACACGCCTTTGCCATCGTCTGCGCCTGTTGAGAGATTATTTTCATATGCAACTATGTATAATTTACCGCGTTATAATTGCCTCACAGACCAGAATTTTGAAATACGTGTACTAGCGAAATGTAATGCCACTAAAAAGTGGCATTGAACATGATGACGGTTGTGGTTCAATGCCAATTCTTTGATCTTATGATTTATTGTATATTATAGTATCGTAGCATATCTGAATGCTATTAAAAAATTAATTTGATATATTTTTGTAATTCCGTAGTAGGTATAAGAATTTAGACTCCATTAGATTTATCGTATATATAAATAAAGGCATTACATCTACTAGCACTTTCTTTCTGTTAGTATACCTTCTTTAGATAACTCGAATTTACCTTGATCATCTACCCGGTGAAGCAAGCAAGTGAGAATGATGGAATGATGAATGAAAATTTATTCGTTATTCAACGTCTTTGAATGATGAATGAAAATTTATTCGTTATTCAAGATTATTTGAATGATGAATGAAAATTTATTCGTTATTCAACATTATTTGAATGATGAATGGAAATTTATTCGTTATTCAACGTCTTTGAATGATGAATGCAAATTTATTCGTTATTCAAAATGATTTGAATGATGAATGGAAATTTATTCGTTATTCAACATTATTTGAATGATGAATGGAAATTTATTCGTTATTCAACGTCTTTGAATGATGAATGAAAATTTATTCGTTATTCAAAATTCTTTGAATGATAAATGAAAATTTATTCGTTATTCAAAATTGTTTGAATGTGTGTGATGAATGAAAATTTAATCTTATTTGTTAGTCATTCATTTATTCATTTTTCTTATAACGCCCATCCCTGCACTGTTATTATGCGTCAAATTATTATAAAATTGAATGACGTTATTATTATCAAATTCAATTTATAGGTACGTTATATAAATTAACGTTAACGTCAGTTCGGAACATCGTGTATTAATCGCGGAAGGTTAAATGATCGGTATAACTCTTGATCAGACCAAATTCGGCAACGTTATAATACGACTATGTATACAGGGTCTCCACGTATGTTGTTGACATAGGACGATATGGCACGTAGCGTTTTGTAGACTCTAGGCTGTACGCTATTAGTCGGAGACGCAAGGACGACAAACGATTGGCTCTGTCTATCGCCGGCAGACGTCAATCGTCGTGAGAGAAGTTTCCTACGGCGTAAAAACCTAGCAGAGATGAGAAAGTATGGCGGGTGACGGGTACGCGTCTTTACAAAGTGGAATTTGTCGGAGTAATTGTATTTTTTGGAAATAAAACGTCGCTTTCAAAGTTAATAAAATATTTCCATTCGCGAAACGATTTTCCTCGCGTTTATTTCGATCCTCGGACGCGCTTGTTAATAAAAAGTAATAATTCAGTTAAATTGAAGTAATGAAGGAAGGGTAATAACGGGTCTTTACACGTACCCGTCACCCGTCATACTTTCTCGTCTGCTAGGTTTTTATGCCCTAGGGAGCTTCTCTCGTGACTATTATATTGACGTCTGCCGGCGATAGATAGAGCCAATCGTTCGTCGTCCTTGCATCTCCGACCAATAGCGTACAGCCTGTCTACAAAATGCTACGTGCCATATCGTCCTATGTCAACAACATACGTGGAGACCCTGTATACTTGTGAGGTATTTCGGAAATTTATTGTAACGTAATTGACCTTTAATAAATAGATTGACAAGACTTACTTCTAGCAGTTTCTTTCTCGATTTCCGCGAAAACTACTCATCGAAAGGTACCAACATTTGGTGTTGTTGTAAAGCATTTTTAAAGAGCTTTCCAATGCTGTATCACACATGGGGGGTTACTATTTAAGATTACAAAGTTGGGAGGCTACCCCTAAGAGGGTTGGAGGGGGCACGTCTCCGATTATGTCATTTTGGTTCACCTCTCCACTGCCGAAACCGTATTTTTTTTTAGAAAATCTCTGTAACTTTCTGAGATATTGGGGTGGCAAGTTTTCAAAATGTCACCCTGTATAATTTTTACAAGATAATTAGTATGGTGCAACAAGTCGAAATAAATTAATGAAAATGAAACCAATTATTTTTTGCTATATTAACAAATTCATGTCTTTTGATAAAATATGTCGTTTATCCCAATTTATTTGCACCCCACTTATGCAATACGAACGTAAATTCGAATTTATTATATTTTATTAGGTGTAGGTACAACTTTGCTTCCGCGGTTTTCCTAATGCAATAGATACCAGAAAATGACGGAAACAAAGTTCTACACATATTAATTAGAATTTTTATGCTATGTAACGACGCTACTCGGCGCTACCCGGGTAGTCGCACACTTCGGCACGCTCTCTGACTGGCCCCGCTCGGACAAGGTATTGAGATAATGAAATGTTGGGCGCCAGGTGTTCCGAAACACCAAAGAAAGTCGAGATCGATAAACAGTCAGATCACGTGAACCGGAAACGGAACTCCGCTAGCTCAGCCCCGTATCGGCAAAGGAGAGGGGCGGGGTCTCAAGACAAAGAAACGAATTTGAGGCGATTCATAACAAGAAAATAACACTGAGCTTTATTGGAGATCTTCTTATACACTACTAGTTAGTCTAAGAGCCTAACGGCTACGGCAAGGTCGAGCTTCAAGACAGTCCTTATCGCGAAACTAACAGGCAGAATAACCGACAATAATTCGCGGGAGAGATAGGAACGGTAGCCGCGACAAATTCGCGAGGGAAGAGGAACGTTAGCCGGAGGAATTCGTGGGAGAGATAGGAACGATAGCCGCGAGAAATTCGCTAGGGAATAATAACGTTAGCCGGAGAGATTCGCGGGAGAGATAGGAACGGTAGCCGCGACAAATTCGCGAGGGAATAGGAACGTTAGCCGGAGAAATTCGTGGGAGAGATAGGAACGATAGCCGCGAGAAATTCGCTAGGGAATAGGAACATTAGCCGGAGAGATTCGCAGGAGAGATAGGAACGGTAGCCGCGACAAATTCGCGAGGGAAGAGGAACGTTAGCCGGAGAAATTCGCGGGAGAGATAGAAACGGTAGCCGCGAAAAATTCGCGAGAGAGGTAGGAACGATAGCCGCGAAAAATTCGCGAGAGGGGTAGGAACGATAGCCGCGACAAATTCGCGAGGGACAATCAACCGCCCTGGACGGCTATTCTATAACTGAGTGAAAGCCTGTTCCCGTGAGAAGTGGGCGGAGTTCACTGGAAAAGTAAGGAGACTCCTAGTCGCTATTCTCTAACTGCGGGAGTACGAAAATCGGGTGAACGTAGTTCCTGGGAGAATCGGTCTGCTCGGTCGGTCTGGTCGGGACGGCGATTCTAACCTATGTATCTACTTCTGTGACAGTGTGCCGCAGTTTACAGTTGATTAATTTGCGTGTTCCAACAAACGATACACAGTAGTCCGGCGATCTAAGCAAACGCGGTCATGAGTATATTAATGACTTACATAACTGATTTGTGCGATGTAAATTTGTGTCTTAGTTATAAAAAGATATACTCTTGTATATAAGAACTTTTTCCAGAGGTGGTAATAGAATAAATATATGGTTAATTTTTGGTCTTTTATTTTAACAGTATATCTTTATAACTAAGACATAAATTTACATCGCACAAATCAGTTATGTAACTCATTAATATACTCATGATCGCGTTTGCTTAGATCGCCGGACCACTATGTATCGTTTGTTGGAACACGCAAATTAACAAACTGTAAACTGCGGCACGCTGGCGCAGAAGTAGGTAGGCTAGAGTCGCCGTTCTCCCGGGGAGCAGGCTGCTTCTCACGGTCTTGACCAGTAGAAGTAAGTTCACCCGTTTTCGTGCGATGGGAGCACTTCCGCAGTTACAGAATAGTGATTCCTTCACTCTCCTTGCTTTTTCAGTGAACATCGCCCGCTCCTCACTTAGAGAATAGCTGTTTAGGTACACGTTTCAACGGTCGGGCATGAGCTGGGCGAGGGAAGCTCTCACCCGTGGAACGGTCACTTCCCAGGTACGCTCACTCTCCCCGGAATTACAGAATAGCCGTCCTGAGCGGAGAACAGAGTCGAGCGCACGAGCTATTTTATACTATATCTTGCCGCACTAAGGGCACTCTTTTCTATTAATTGATAATGCGCTCGATAGCGCACGGAACGAAACGAAAACGATATTACCGCACTACCGACGCGCACTATCCTGCCGACGATAACGCGGGCTAAACTCGTCTCAGGGAATTCGGTCGCCTCGTGCTACCGAATTTCCCGAGCATCCCCTGATATTACAACTGCGAACTGAATCGCTAAACGATAAATGATTACTATTAACGCGCAACACAAGATATTACGAAAAGAAAACTCTAAGAACGCCACGGGTCCGTCACCCGCACTCACGGAACGAAACGGTAGGCCCGTCGAGGGCAAAGGAAATCTAAATCTCTACTATAGTATCGGCCACGTGTCGCGAACAAAGGAGCCGGCTTACCGGAACGGAGGATCTGCTGCTGCTATGGCGATGGGGCACGTGGGGTCGCTTCGCTGGTCCGCACGAGATAGCAAGAGTCCAGTGATCGCTGCGGCTCGCTAGGCGGCGAGGGCCTATCCCCACTCCTAGTAGACCCTTTCCGTGATTTTAATTGGTGATCGATGTCCCCCATCGATTTGCATGCGCGACGCTCTGGTTTCCGCTGCGCGCCCGCTCCGTCGATCGTCAATCGAAGGAAACTAGTTCCTTCCTGGTTGGCGCGGATGCGCGCGCAGCTCGCTGGATTCAATCGTGGCTCCGGAACTGTCCCCTCACGGATGACGGCTTATGAATCCCTCCGGAACATTCCCCTGCGGGATCACGCGGAGGATCCCGATACGAGGCTAGCTTCTGGAGATTCCTCCGGAACATTCCCCTGTGGGATCACGCGGAGAATCTCGAGGTGAAGCCTAGCTTCCAAGCGGTCCATCCGTGCCGAAGAAGCGGGGTGCCTGTCTAAACAGGGTACGTTCCTCGCCGGGTACGCTGCTCGGTTGCAAGTCCCAGTCCTGCGCCTGGCAGGGAAGTCGTGTGCATTTCGCCGCACGGCATCTGGCGCTCGTTGCAGCCCCTTGGTCCTCCAGCTCCAGCGTCTTTTAGGTCGAATTACTGATCTCGCTACGGTATTCCGCTATGTCGCCCCTACTATTACAAAAGTTTCTAACGCGCTAAAATTTCTTATACTAAATGCTATCCTGGGGATGGCGGGATCAGCGAAGCGACGTTAGGGAGTCGGCCAAATTGTAACGTGTGCACGAAGTGCAACGTTACAGCTAATAGTCTTTAATAATACCTTAACAGTTTGAATAGAAATAATTACTTTACAAAAATAATAGTATTTATTTAGAATTATTTATTACTGACGAGAATACAATTTACTACATGTAATATATGTACATATAAATCGAAATTAAATCAAATTAAAGGTATTATTTCATGAACTCTCTGATAGAAACTTCGTTTTAATATTCATCGCTTTCGTTATTTATTGCGGGTAGAAGATTTTCTTTGTGGAATAGTTCGCTTAATGTTTCTGCAGGTTTAATAAGCTTTGTTTGATATCGCGTAAATGACAAATAATAAATAATGGAAGCTATATGGGAACAACAACCGACCGTTCTTTTGCCGTTTGCACACTGTCATGTGTATCATAAGATCCCGGAATAACCGATAGAATAAGGTTTATATTCAATAAAACAGCGATATTCTTTACGGTTTACATGTCGTGATTGAACTTGCAATTTTAAAAGGCTTGAATTGTCTTTCAAATAATGAATATTAATCGTATTGTTATTATGTATCATCTCTGCTAAATAGGAAATGGCTTGAGAATATTGATAAGTAGGTACCCGCAAACAATATTTTCAAGTCTTTTTCAGTCATTTCAGGAAAATTTAACAAATCAAATATGGTAGATGTAGTGTTATCATTAGAAAGGTTGGAGATTCTGTGTCATTATCTTTTTTTGTATAGTAAACTTTAAGTTTACACGTATTACAGATCTTATCTCCAGGAGATATTTTATCATTTGAAAGAGAGAGAATTGCAGATAATTTCTTTTTCTTCTTCTGTCGCAATTGTCTCTTACATACAACGAAGTTTTTGAAAAAAACCTTTTGCACCCAATACACTAAAAATATAAATATTTGACAAATTACATGTTCGTTAAATAGTGAAGATATATTAAATACAGTTAAATGACTAGAAAAAATTTTCCTTAATGCATAAGATAATATATGGGGCATTCCATGCCAAGTCACCGAGTTTTTGACTCGACCCTCTTCGATTTCGCTCATTTTTTGATATGTTTTAGTACTTATTAAAAGCAACTTGTACACCAATGTTTAGCCTTTTATTCCACACTGTTCTTGAGTAATCGATTTTTTAAATTTTGAAGCAAAAAATGTTCAATTAATGATAGACTAGTAATAAATATCGATATCTATAAAAAGTAGGGTATCATTTTCTTTGTCTTTAAATGTAGTTTCGGAAAATAAATAAAAGAAAATTATTCGAAGTAATTATAACTTAGTTATTAACGTTTAAAAATTTTAATCGACATTTTCGAAAAGTCCGTACCTCTTCGATTTTTTGAAAAATTTTCCCAAAATTCTACTCCATATTATGCAACTAAGAGAGAGATGTGAGAGCCCTATTAAGCCCCAGTTTGAGATGTGATCACAATTTTTTCTATTTTTTATCGAATATTGAAAATTTAATTTTTTTCTTTTAGGATTGAAATATCTATAATTTCACTCTCTTGACTAAATATCATCCAAAAACATTAAAAACAATTTTATTGAAAGCGATCAAATTATTTTAATCAATTTAAAATATTTTATTTGGTCATATCATTTTACACTTCATATAATCTTTTTAATTATTATTTTTTCTCACTTAACGATTGCTTATTATATTTCTTAATTGTACTGTGATGTGTAAACTTGTCTGAAAGGGAAAACGACTTTACTTCCACAATAGGATTTAGTAAACGCGTAATTTTATGGATTTTCTGTGTCGCTGGTGTCGGTTTTGCATTTCTGAAGTGATCTTCCAATTTTTCTTTCATTGCACTATATTCTTGAATTTTTGAGAACCGGATATTTATATTTGGTAAATTTTTCGACGCCACTCGAACAATTGTATCGGTGTTAATATTTGTAGATGAGGTGGCAACTGCAGACTAATTCGTGCGGCCATTCTTTTAACTGTCCCGCCTATTCCATCACAAGGTCCTTTGCCGTGTGCCGTTGCAAAAAATTCCATTCCGCATTTATTCCATAGTCTTCTTTATAATAAGATAAATTAATGCAATGGTTATAATTCTTATATTGTTGAGGTGCACCATCTGAAAAGAAAAAAATGTTGTGAACTTCAGATGACAGAGATTTAATAAAATTGATAATAACCTCAGAATAAACATGAACAGCAATAGCATCATGATTTAAGCAATCAGAATAATATATCTTATAATAAATAACTACAGTGTATACCGTCGCTTGATCGTTATTCCAGTGGAATTCCGGTGCAGCATCCTGAGCGAACGCATAATTTTCAGTAAAATCAACAATTACTATAAATTCATGCTCTTTCAAAGATTCTTTAAGAACTCTCAAATAAGCTGCTTGCTCTTTTGCAATAAAATTATGTGGCAATAAAACCTTGTTTTTCACAAAAACAATTTTAAAAAATATAAAAAATATATAAAAAGCAATCGTTAAGTGAGAAAAATAATAAAAAAGTTATATGAAGTGTAAGATGATATGACCAAATAAAATATTTTAAATTGATTAAAATAATTTGATCGCTTTCAATAAAATTGTTTTTAATGTTTTTGAACGATATTTAGTCAAGAGAGTAAAATTATAGATAATTTAATCCAAAAAGAAAAAAAATTAAATTATCAATATTCTTTTCATAAGCTTTTAATAAGCTTTTAATAAGTACTAAAACATATCAAAAAATGAGCGAAATCGAAGAGGGTCGAGTCAAAAACTCGGTGACTTGGCATGGAAAATGCCCCGTATATAAATGGTACTGTAGCGGCCCGACACCAGGTGGCGCCGACCCTCTTGGCTCTCGGTAGTGGTCCGACAACGGTGCAGTTACTATGTAAGAACGTAACTGCCCGTCTTTCACGGAGGACCACAGAGCGTCTAAGACAGGAGTCGGCCTAGCCTTAGACGCCCTGTGATCTTCCGTGAGGGACGGGCAGTTACGTTCTTATAGGCTGGCCGCATACTTACTACTATCGGATCCGATTGTCTGAAACGATTGTCGGATCCGGAAATCTGAAGTTCAAAATACTCTAAGTTTATATGACCCTACCGCACACTGCCGATCCGATGTCGGATCGGACGTCCGAGTCGGATGCGACTTACCGTCGGAGGGCGGCCGCACACTTACTACTATCGGATCCGATTGTCTGAAACAATTGTCGGATCCGGAAATCTGAAGTTCAAAATACTCTAAGTTTATATGATCCTACCGCACACTGCCGATCCGATATCGGATCGGACGTCCGAATCGGATGCAGGTCGAAGGCGACCGACCGTCCTACCGACTATCGGAAGGCGCGCTCTTTACTACTGTTTTTATATACTACGCAGCAAACATACGATTGTGTTTCGGCAAGCGCAACGGCGCCTCGATACAATTTTCCAATTTCAGGGGGGCACGGGCACCCTCTGCCCTTCGCTATCCTTGGACAAGTTACCACCGTACCCCTCCCTCGCTAGTCGCCTTCCAAATCAGTCGTCTCAAGATCAGTTGTGGTGTGCGAGAGTCGACTTGTAAATGCAAACTGGCGAAATCATGTGTGTTCCGTCTCATGATAGACGGACATTACACATAATTTCGTACCGTTTAATATATCACGACCACGAAAATACCTCGACACCTATAATTAATATCGCCATCAGCGAAGCATATACGAAGCGTACCGCAGAATATATACAGTGCATTCACAGCGTGTAAGCACCTAGACAAGGAATGTAAACATTTGGACACGAAAAGTTGGACTTTCCCGATCGAGCCTCCCGTTGGGTTGTTACCAAGGACGGTTTACAGCCTTTTCCGACATTCGGATCCGATAGTAGTAAGAGTCTGACGTATTTTGTCGTATGTCTGCGGTAGTCTTCCGATCCGACAATCGTTTCAGACAGTCGGATCCGATAGTAATAAGTATGCGGCCAGCCTTATAGTAACTGCACCGTTGTCGGACCACTACTGAGAGCCGAGAGGATCGGCGCCACCTGGTGTCGGGCCGCCACAGTACTAAATTTATCTGTACTCATATCTGTACAAGGTTAGATCTCCTCGGGGTACAGGGGATCGGTCGCCCCTGACGATAGCGGATGAGATTGAGATCAAAGGGGAACTGACCCGACTGCAAAGTACTTACAAACTGAATGTGTAGGTACTGTATACACGTTATGCGACACTACATTGCATTACATTACATTGACGAACGCGCATTTGGTTCCGACTTATATAATGTAGCTCACATCTAACAGTAATTGCAAGACGGTGTGGGGGTTGTAACTTTCTATCCCTGATAAGCCAGGTATTAGGTTTTCCCGATCGGTCATCTATTGAATTCGTTATTTCTTCCCTTGACAAAGCTGACTCAGTATTTGAGGTCGTGCACCCGTTCACGGTCAATCGACGATCTTCCATCGCAGTTTCATGCACTAACTCCACAATTTCGTTAGTTGAAACAGTTTTTGAGCGCTCAGAATATTCATTATAAAAAATGCTAGTACGGCCACGTTTGTACTCAGCCACCCAATATTTGACGGTTGTGTACGAAGAGGACATTTCACCGTATATTGAGTCTAACTCGTCTTTTATTTCCTGAGTTTTTTTTCCTTTCAAATAAAGGAACTTGATCACTACGCGATACTCAATTTTTTCCGTTGTCGACAGAAAACATCTCCTGTCAACTTTATAAAAGTGCCATGAGTAAAGTACTGATCGGGATGACTTGAAATTTTTATGGGATACGTGTATTAACACCATTCATCAGATGGTAGCAAGAATTAAATTCTACCCTGACTGCTTGTCAACAAAGTCGGAAACTTTTCAAACGATCCACGTAATTTGTAGAGGAGCCGGAAGAATTCTATAACGTCGGATTAAGAAAGCTTGTGCGGCCCTTTTGTCTTAAAGCTGTCAATAAAAATTTGCTGCTCTTTCAATGCCTGCCCCCCCCCCCTTCCCTCGTATTATCTGATACTGATCACTACCTACTACTGCTATTTCACTGATTGTGAGCAGATTTAATTGTAAGCGCGGTCTCTCACGGGTCGGTATGCTTCGAGCAAAAACCGCGCTCGGTATCCGTGCAGCATACCGACTGGTTGTTGCTCTATACATTTTGTATCGATGCTCGCACACGGGTCGGCGTGGCATCGGCGCGAAGCGATTTGTACTCAGTATGTTGCGTGCAACATCACCAATCAGTCGCGTCTCGACATTTGCAGGCTGTAAGCATCTAGGCAGTCGGGCTTTCCCGGTCGAACCTCCCGTTGGGGTGTACCAAGGACGGTCTACACTCCCTCACATGTTTGTATTTTGTCTGCTTATCAATGGCTTAACGAGTCTGACTAGTTTTAGAAAAGAATTTTTTGACATTCTATACATTGCCTTAAACTTATCATTTTCACTCAATTCTCCTGCTGTTATAAATAGTCTGCTACCATAGTTGCGTTCAATGTATGCATGGACCCAAAATATATTTTTTCTTTGATTTCTTAAATAATTATAAATTACAATAATATCTTCATCACACGAATCACTAGACTAGACATGTTTCCTATTACTTTCCGCCGCGGAATAGCACGAAATGAAATGCGCCGGCAAGCGTCGCACCGCCAGCATACCGAGGCTGTAAGCGAGGCTGGCTAGTAAAGAATCGGTACGACATTTACCGTATACTTTTTGCGCCGAAAAATCACCGACCTGTGAGAGACCGCGCTAAATAACTCAAAAAATATTGCTTGTAACAAGAAGCTGAAGATGGAACATGTTCTACTTTTAATGATGAATATGCCCGTGAAATGAAATACGCGAGTTATGGATTAGCCTTTGTACGTCGGGTGTCACTATCAGTATTGGAAGCATTATTGTTTTTATCTCAACCGCATGCAGATAAAAAAAAACACAATGTCGCTCACATGGTATTTCAAGAGCGACAAGTGCACTCTTCCTCCATTATTTATAATTATATTAATTATATTATATTAACGGGTTGATTTGATTTTTAATTGTTTCATTTAATACATATATTCAGTTTTAATATAATTAGAAACAATGATTTTCGGATCCAGAATTAGGTTATAATAACTATTATTTCAATTTTACCATCATTATTCAGATATACTTTCTATGAATGAAGCGAAAACAACTATTGCTTCATATTTGCTGTTATCTCATAGCAGCATTTTATTAAAACTTGATTCAAGTAACGGTTGCTATCATTTTGCTGCCAATAAGGTGAAGTAACAATTTTATTTCAGCATATTGACAATAAGACTTTTGCAACAGGTTCTAAGACACGATTGCTCCCTGATTACGTCTACACATTTGTTATTTGGGTGCATGTAGGATATACCCCTTTCGACACCAAACTACTTTTGTTTAAGAAATTTATTCATGACTAGGGGGCTCCACCCCCTACTCGCTTCGCTCGTCAACCCCCGGAGGGCTATTGCCCCTGAGCCGCTATCGCTGCGCTCCCCCAAGCTTTTACAGCAGTATCACGTGGTTGCTGTCATCTCCGTTCAATACGTCGTCGTCGCCGTCCTCGCCGTCCTCGTCATCGCCGTCCTCGTCGTCGCCATCTTCGTCGTCGTTGTTCTCATCGTCGCCGTCCTCGTCGTCGTTGTCCTCGTCCTAGCCGTCCTCATCCTCGTCGTCATCGTCGTCGTCGTCCTCGTCATCGCCGTCGTCGTCATCGTCGTCGTCGCCATCCTCGTCGTAACCATCCTCGTCCTCGCCGTCGTCGTAATCGCCGTTCTCGACGTCGTCGTCATCGCCGTCCTCGTCGTCGCCATCCTCGTCGTCGCCGTCCTCGTCGTTGTCGTTCTCATCGTCGCCGTCCTCGTCCTCGCCGTCCTCGTAGTCGCCGTCGTCAACGTCCTCGTCGTCCTCGTCATCGTCGTCCTCGTCGTCATCGCCGTCCTCGTCCTCGCCGTCCTCGTCGTCGTCGTCCTTGTCGTCGTCGTCGTCCTTGTCGTCGTCGTCGTCCTTGTCGTCGTCGTCGTCGTCGTCGTCGTCGTCGTCGTCGTCGTCGTCGTCATCGCCGTCCTCGTCGTCATCGTCGTCATCGCCGTCCTCGTTGTCGTCGTCCTTGTCCTCTTCCTCCTCCTCCTCCTCCAACAACCGTCCGTACTTCGCGCATCCGTTTCGAAGTCGTCGGGGTTTATGGCGACACGGTTTTGTCCACGCATTTATTCGAAAACTATTTTATATAATAGAGAGAAATGATAATTATAGGAAACAAATAAGGTATGCGGCGATGAAAGATAATATATTGGACGCTAATTTTGTTCCTTAATAGAGATGGAGAGTCAAATGGAAGAAGGCAGGGAAAAGGGTGGGACGAAGTCATCGGGTATCATTCGACTAAGCGCCATTAGGGAAGTGATGGATAGAGGAAAACACGCTCTATTGGACATCACACCCAACGCAGTCGACCGATTAAACTACGCTCAATTCTATCCTATAGTTATTTTTCTCAAAGCCGAAACCAAACAAGTGATAAAGGAGGTGCGAGTGGGAATTCCAAAGTAAGTAGATGACTTTCAGACACCTTTTACATTCCCCCATTTAAAAAGGGCCTTTTTAAAACACATTTGATAACAGGTCGGCGCATAAGAGTAGCAAAAAGCTGTTGGAGCAATGTCAGAAGCTCGACAAGATTTGGGGTCACATTTTCAGCGCAGTCATCACGTTGACTACTCCGGAAGCATGGTATCGAAAACTGAGAGAATTGATCGATCGTCAACAACAGGGTCCTCTTTGGATGAGTCAGACGAAGGTAAGAGAACTACTGTTTTTCAACGTACGTAACGAAATTAATTCATGAGCTCTGCCTGGGTTGAAGATTTATGTACATAGATTTACATATGAATGCGGAACGTTCTTGCGCAAATGTGTACAAACCTGCGAGTCGATTCACCATATATATTATTGTTTGAATGTAGGGACGAGTAACGAAAACGCAGATCCCTATGCAGTTGGGGCATATAAAAGCGGAATGCATCTTATCTAGCTTAGATAGTTCCACGTTATACTTAAGGAATTTTTTATGTGTAATGTTGCAGCATGTAAGATTTGAACCATTAATATTCGTTTTATATGAAATGTTAGATAATTTTATGATCCTGCCGGCTAATGTGGTTTGACTTAAATATGATACAGTCTGTATCTTAATCGATTTTTTCGAAAATAAGTAAGACGAGTATAGCTTTAATACTCCTCATTCATTGTAAGGCTCTAACGAGTGATCGATGAATCATGAAGCTTTGCACTATAAAGTATTTTCGACTCTAAATAGTATAGATGATTTGTTTTGTTTCACTCATGCTTGTTGTAACTTTTGAAGGTACAAAAAATCGATGGTTTACACACATTCGCAATGATTATCACTGATTTTTTTATGTAACTGTTCATTGGTGTTGGTTGTAGCCTATAGAAATGGTGTCGGATCTATACCTTTCACCGTATCATTCCTACTTTCCTCCGACTTCTCCGGCTCTCTTCGACACGGGGGTGTACTACGAATATAATAATAATATTAATGTGCCACCACCTCCTCGACCACCATCTCCTGTCATTCTACCTCCGCTGATCCCGCCACTACCTCCACTTCCACCTCCTAACGTCATTCACGAGCAATTTTTCGGCTACATATAAAGAAAATTACTTCCCCTTTTCTCTTTTCATAGAAATTGTGCATGGGTTGGCGATATTGTTTTATTGCACATTACTTCGCGTACTTACGCACACGTATGTATATTATATTATGTATTTACGATGCATGCTGGACCATTGACGAGTCGAGATAACAATTATAGTAGAAGTATAAATCTCTTCTTGTGAAGGGATCTTCGTTGAGACCGACTCTTGTACGATTGATAGTTATAATACTAACTTCTTGCTTCTCTCTATCAGTCTCTCTTTTTCGCTTTATACATACAGATGTACGTATATCTGTCTAATCTATCACTAATAATCGATTTGATATAGGAAAAAAGTATACTCTCTTTCTCTCTCATTTTACATAATGTATGTTAAGGTTGAATCTTAATGTACACGTAAATTATATTTGTATATATTCGTATTGAATATATAATTGAATATATTTATATCTACATTCACCGTAATGAAACAATACTTTGGTAAATGATTCTACTTCAATATGCATGTAATAAGCAAGTCGGGAATTATAACTTGGAACATTTTTTGGCCCCTCTTTCCCCTCACCTATTGTAGTGGGTGTAATCCCGTCGGAAACTGAGTATCGTATAGAACGTGGCGAAAATTGATACAGTATAGCCTTTATATATCTTAATTAACGTCCTAGTAAAGAGATTCCCTTTTAATTTATAATACTCATAGACATTAAATCATTGCCATTAGTATTTAAAAAAAAGTCTTCCTCTATTAAATTGTGTATGCCATTTGCGTCAATCTTAATAAAATCTCAGAAAAGATTAGGTTTGCGAACGGCTGCAGGGTAAGAGTTGCAGTTATTGATACTTTGGGGGGGGGGGGGGTCTAAAAATTAATTTTTTAAAAATTGCCTTTTCTTATACCCTACGCAACAAAATTATCGCAACAACTTATTTTACTCTAAAAATTGTCGAACTTCGGAAGCCCGTAGCACAGCGACAAATCATCGGATCCCTATCTTTTTTCTTTTAAATTAAAGCTTAAAATCTTAACTTTACTATCCTAAAGTTTATTTTTCGATTTAAAGCAAAGATAGATTAAGAGACCCTGAAAATCAAGGTCATCTTTTGAAACTTAAAAATTTGCAAAGTGCGCATTGACATGGAGTTACAAACAATTTTTTTTTTCAAATTCTGATCACAGAAAATGAAAGTTCAACTCTTTACCTTTAATTAAAAAAAATTTTTACTTTCCGATTTTTCTACGCCATTCTACAGCGTTTTAAATAAAAAAAACTGAAAATCCCGGTTTTTGGGAGTATTACTCAACTGAACATCAATTGCGTTATTTTTTTTGAACTTATAAATTTTTGTTTCAAATTATTGGAGGTCGTATATTGCGTCCAGGTATACCTGGACTACTTCTTCAGGGATTTTGGTATCGAGATGGGGACATTGGGGCGAAGTTACATAGAAGCCGTTCGTAAGTTAATCGGGGCCAAGTTAGACGTTGATCGCAAGTTAATCGGGACATTGGGGCCAAGTTAGAGGTCGCCGAAAAGGTATTGCACATATGTTAACTTACTGTACAAGTGTACCTGGACGAGTTCTATAGGAAGTTTCGTGTTCGAACGGTATTTTCACTCCTGAACATCGAAAAATTTTGTAGGCCATCATCTGTTCTTTGAGAAAAAATTCATATGAAAGCGATGCATTTCGATGCCCCAATAAAGCCCATGCATTTGTCTTAAAAATATGATTATTTGTCGCGTTACCTGAGCCCTGTAACACGGGAAAAAAACAGGATTTTCAGTTTTTTTATTTACAACGCTGTAGAATGGCGTAGAAAAATCGGAAAGTAAAATTTTTTTTTTAAATTAAAGGTAAGGAGTTGAACTTTCATTTTCTGTGAGCAAATTTTGAAAAAAAATTGTTGTAACTCCGTGTCAATGCGCAAACTTTGCAAATTTTTAAGTTTCAAAAGATAACCATGATTTTCAGGGTCTCTTAATCTCTTGGTGCTTTAAATCGAAAAATAAACTTTGGGATAGTAAAACTGAGATTTTAAGCTTTAATTAAAAAAAAAAGATAGGGATACGATGATTTTTCGCTGTGCTACGTGCTTCCGAAGTTCAACAATTTTTAGAGTAAAATAAGTTGTTGCGATAATTTTGTTGCGTAGTGTAGTAAAACATTTAAAGAATGTTGTGTCCAAGTTTCAAGTCAATCGGAGCAAAACTCTCAGTCATAGACCTTTAAGTCTCCGCTCCTCTGACACTGCGGAGCGGCAAGAACTCGACGCTTTAAAGTAGTATGGTCACTCTCCAAAGTGATCGTTGAGTGTCCGTAAAAAAAGTCATTAAGAAACTATGATTTATAATTGAAAATTCTCTTTGTGAATTATAAAATTTATGACCATAAGAATTACTCGATTATTTTGATTATTTTTCACTTATTATTCAAATAATATGCCTCCTTTGACTAGCGTCTTTTTATGTGTGGCAACGCATATTACACAGGTTTACAAAAAAAAAAGTCCGGACTATTTGACCGGACCATGGTATTCCGAGGTATTTTTGCGTCCTGAATCCGATCCCGAGGTCATCTGAGCCCCATCACGTCAGAAAAACGAGATTTCAAGGTCATTTAGAGGTTAAAATGACCATTTTTTGGAACTGGACCCGGGACAATTTCTCAAGCGACCTGTTGCGTTGGAGAGGGTACCTGTTTAGGTCTTGAATACCTTCCAAACATTGGAATGGAGTCCTAAATCTCGACCGGGACTGTCACAGAACCACCCCAGTGGATAAAATGTTGCCATGATCGTTGTATCTCGCGGATTACGATCTCCCTGTCAAGGCATCCAATTCCGGCGATCCGTTCACTGTGACATATTGACAGTGGACCCAGCACTGACCCTAATGGCCTTAGAGCCTTGGAGTCATGCTCTGGGTGCTGCTCAGGGCAGTCCCATTTCCTTATTTATTTATTTCGAAATCTCGTTTTTCTGACGTGATGGGGCTCAGATGACCTCGGGATCGGATTCAAGACGCAAAAATACCTCGGAATACCATGGTCCGGTCAAATAGTCCGGACTTTTTGTTTTTTTTTAAACCTGTGTTATCAATGGGCTCGTGGCCCAGTAGAGAAAACCACGACACACTCAAACGTTTGAGTGTATCGTGGGGAAAACGAGATCTGAAATGCACGCTTGAACCCACTCCACAGACGCGACGTTGCCGCATCTACTCGACGCGCTATTTCCGAACACCGAGAAGCAGAAATTAGTTATAACTAAAGTATCAAACGGTCAATAATTTTCATCAATTAATCTTGGATTTTACATACAAATCCCCCAAGAGAAATGTGTCTTGCCCATAAGACTGGGTTATTTTCTACTCGGTAATTAATTTTTATCAGACCTAAACGGTCAATCTACCCCAAATTGCACCAGGAGGTTTCTATTGATATTAGCTTGCATACATAATTATTTCATATTTAAATCTTGGAAATCGATTCGTGACCATACTACTTTAAACGCTTGTTTCTCGAAACCAAGTTTTAAAAGTCCGTGGACATCGTCATTTAAAGACTACTGTACCGATTCTTTTCAAATTTTTTACACACTCTTTCTACATATAAAATACCAGACCCCTACGTTTTTCTTTTTCTTTTATTTGTTACATTAAGGGGATTTTACAACAACAAAATGACGGATTTTTCGCGTGAAAAATCGCAATTTTTACTTCAAACAACCACCAAACATTTAAAAATGGAAAAAAATTAAAGAAAAACATAGGGATCTAGAAAAACATCTGTTTTAAATAAATTGCTTTGATTTTTTGATTTGAGATAATTCTACGCTGAAATATAGTGTCCACCGCAAATCATCTTTTCTAAAAGGCGTCCTCGAAAATGCTTCGTCACCAGCTTATTTCTCTATATTTTTCTACAAAAAATTACAAAATGTTGTTCGAATGATGCCTTGTAACATGCGAAACATTAGAATATATCTACTTCAACAATAGCTCTAAACAAAATTCGTAAAAATAGAGTTATTTTCCACGCGTTATAGACCCCCCCCCCCCCCCCCCCCCTTAATGTAGAACAGTGTAAGTATGCAAGATATGATAAAGAAAGATCTCCGTTTAGGGAATGGGGAGTTTTTGATTAAGGAATGTTCTAAGCAGAGGAGAGCAACTACGCCTCTTGTGCCTCGCATGCTTGGCAAACTGCATAATAAGGTATATGCATGGATAGACTATTGAGAATAATGAGGTATACAAAACTACGGCATGAAAGGAAGATGCCTCAGTAAGTACAAAGGGGCTGTATTCATAGTTATAATTTACAAATAAGCATCAATTTCAGTTTGTGTCGGTTGAGTGGTATGGAGACTTCAGTCGTATTTATGTATTTACAAGTTTCGACTAGGAGCACCAGTTTAAATGTATGATATAAATCTAAAATATTTGTTTATATGCCAATAACTGTAACTCTTACCTTATTTACTTGCACTTTTATGCTTTTGCTCCATAATCGTACACTTCGTCGCAATCCACTTGCCTTGCTGTGTTCTTCAACGTTCGTGTAACGTGGCGTCCTATGTGTTCTGCGTGCGTAGCCGGAAGAGGCCCTCTCGGATGACTTCCTCTTCCCGATGACTTCACGCCTCTCCTACGCCTCCTCCCCGGAGAGTGACCTGGAACTAAGCCCTGCACCTCCCTTTCCCGGCGCCTTGGGGCCGCCATCTCGCCTTAAGAGCAATTCGGATCCGAGTATAGCAATGCAGGATGACACCGCCGCACCGCCGCCCTACACCACAAATTACCAGGTATAAAAACACTTCTTTCCATCCTTTCTATCGGCCTTCAACTCGAGTCTTATCACGTATTGTTCTCCTTAAACCAATAGGCTTTTGAGCAGCACAAAAGACGGCCGCAGGGAATTGCTGGAGACACCAAGCACAGTTTCTCTTTGCCGGGTCAAGTGACAGATCAGCCGTCAGGACCGCCCCAGTATACCACAGGTCCCCCACAACCTAGATCACCTCATCAAGGCCCCCCGGACCTGCCACCGAGAGTCGATCGCAATGTGAAACCACCTAATCAGACTCCCCGTGGAACTATTGGACGATCTGCTCATCAGGAGAGACTCGTTAACAAGACTGATTCTGTGCTCGATATGGGAAATTATATAAACGCAACGCCGCAGAAGGCAAATACTACGTCATCCTTAGAAAGAATACAACCGAAATCGGTGAGTCTAATTTTTTCTTTTTATCTCTCTTGCTCTCCGCTGACTGAAGACCTTGATTGATCTTCCACCTTTTTAGGGAAGTTATGACAGTATATCCTCGTATGACTCGTACAACGCTAACAGCAACGGAAACTACATAGCGACCAGTTTGAATGCCTCGACCGGCCGACTAGGGCCGAATGTTCCGGACGACCTGAAAAGCGGCGGTGCTTCCCTTTCGCCTCGTGCTCATGATCCATACAGATTTACAAGATCCACGGTTCAACCGATTCCTATTCAAGATACACAAACACGGACCGATTACGCCAAATACAGGTAAATGATTTGAGACACTAACGCGGTTCGTACTTTGCTGACTCTAGTATATGGATTAGTGGAAGAGTTCTTAGAAACGTTACTGTATTAGAAATTCGAAGAAAATTATCCCTTTTTTTAAACACGTTCCGTGCCGAGGCATTTTCGCTGTTTCGGCCGGTGAGTGCCAGGCCCCGAAATCACAGGTCTGCCTGTGTGTGCCAGGCTTATAACTTTGGTAAAGTTTGTCGTATTGGTTATTTTTCAATACCTATCAACTATGGTTTTACTTCGCGCTACCAGTGCCCTGTAACACAAGCCCTACAAGTGTAACAAGTGTACGGTACGAAATTTACCGTATTCTTACTGCGCCGAAACCATATCGACCCATGAGAGAGCGCGAAGACTTGTAGGAAATTCTACCCACGATGTCAGTTAGGTAGACATTTTCTTACAATTGTAGAAAAATCGGTGCCACAGACTTGTAAGTGTTCACGTTGAGTTACAGAACAGCTCTACAAGTGTAGAAAATTCTCCATAAGATTCTCCTATAGGTTACGATCTTACAAGTCCTACAAGTAATTTTCTACACTTGTAACACTTATAGAGCTTGTGTTACAGGGCCCAGGTGGTATGCCGCCCAGTGGCGACGCATGATTTGTTAAGTTTTTGTTCGTGTGCCGCCATATGGCAGCGCGTGGCACGGAACGTGTTAACAGAGTGACGATACGAAAGTCTCGACCATTACGCAAAGCTTGTAGAGTATATATTTCTAGTCGTGATACCTTTATTTAAATTGTCCATGCTCGTGCCCGTCTTTCTACTCCTCTATTATGTTTCTTCTTTTTTTTGAGCTCTCTAGTAAGCTAGATATTTTTCTTTGTCCATTACAGCCGAACGGGTGATTACAAAGTTGCGCCACCGGGTATTCAACAACCAGGAAAATCAACATATAAACCGGTACCACCACCGAAACCCAAGAATTACAGGCCACCGCAGCAGCCTATCTCCCAGGACGAGAACATTGGAAGTAATCTCTACCAGCATGCCAAAAGCTATTCGATTGCCACGACTCATGCTCATAACGGCGGAGTTATAGTAAGGGTCGACACTTGTTTTTCTCACCCTTCAATTTGATCTTCTTACTTAAACTCGTAACAATCGAAAAATGTAGGTTCTGACTGTGATATAAAAATATCGCCGAATGAGAAACTACGTGTTTCGTATCTAAATAGTAATAAAAATATTCCCTGTCTCTCATTCTTCGGGATTAGAGAAATGAATCATCAACGAAAGCTGTCTTCCGATTTCGCAGGCTGAAAATGGTAGCAATATACGACGCAACAGTGGCCAGTACTACTACAACATACCTCCGCCTCACCGCAACAGTGACGGCGGCTATCCAGTTAACTCTAATCTCAATCAAAGTCATAACACTCCACCAGCTCATAGTCATAGCCTCAGCCATACGCATCCTCATTCAAGTCCACCGATGACCCACTCTCATAGCAACAGCACGAGTCAAATTGCTTCGAGCCACGGGCATAATCGTACCAATGTCAATCAAAATGGTCACAATCATACGAACAGTCATGGGGGTGGAAATTCCATGCATAACAGGGAACCGAGTGGCCTTGACTTAGCCGGTAGCCGAGAGCAACGGGGTAGTGCTTTCGAACTTTATCGTAAGCCGTTACATCATCATAATATGAGGTAAGATAATGATACGCGTACAAAGAGTTATTGGTATGTACACTGCCCACAACTATGGAGAAAGGCAGTAACTGCTAACTGACAAACTTGTGGAAAATCAACTGTAACTTTGATGCCTTTAGCCGAAGGGTTTCCAAGACAGATTACTAATGAAACCTAGCTTTAACATTAAAAAGGGTACAAAATTTGGGTACAAAATGATTCAAGATATTCAGTGGTATCAAAAAACGCATCTTGGTTTGTTTTGCTAGTTACTGCCTTTCTCCATAGTTGGGCAGTACAGTCCTCTTCTTCTTTGGCGGTGAGTAATATATCACAATGGGGTGTTGGGACATTTGGAAAATAGTTATTTTCGTTATGAGGGCGCGAACGCCCGAATGACGAATTCTATTTTTTGTCACTAAGTGTCAAATACGAGGTTGACCGGGTTCGGGGCAGGGTGTTGTTCGGGGCGGGGTGTTGACGGGGGGATTGGGGGCGGAGCCCCCCCCCCCCCCTCCAAATTACAAACAAGTATTTTAAGTAAAAAGAAATAAATAAACAAACAAAGAACTTTAATACATTCACTGCCGCTCTAATTTAGATACATTTTGCCCCATGCCAACTTCAATTTAATAATTCTAACAATAACAAAATATATAAAAATCGTCAAGATTCTGAACCACGTGCACGTGCTTTGCTCAAGTGCCAGCCTACACATACACATGTAACCGCAGTGCCCAGTTCAAGCCTGAATGGAATAGAACGCTTATAAGCGACAGCGGCACCCGCGACAGCGACAGTGAATGAGTTAAGTTAGGTTAAGTTCTGGCTTTGTATCAGCTGCGAATGCGTGGCGTTGGACACACTGACTGTGCCAACTTCAAGTAATAATCGCAGTGATATCTCGAGTTTGCGACTTTTCTTTCACGCACTGTGCATGTTATTTACGCACTGCGCAAGTTATTTCACGCACTGTGCCACCTTTCACGAATTGGTGTGTGAAACGTGATTTCACATGCGTTGAGGACGCCCGTAAAACCGAGTATTTGGCACTGAGTGACAACAAATTTGTTAACTAATCAGATAAGTACGTTTTTTGTACGTAGCAAGACTGACTTCCTACCGACATTACCCCGATCTAGTCACTTCACTTTCGGATAAGCTGATGACATAAGGGTCGGCTTTTGGGGGAAACTTGCTCTACTTAAAGCAACCTATCTCCTTTCTTACCGTCTACATCTCATTTTCTCTCTTATTCCCTTTAAATCACTCAACGATGCATACTTACGGGCGCATCGTCAACAGATTATGCAAGGAGCGCGCAAAACTCACAATCAGTGGTACGCGACTTACTCCACGCTTAATTCTATAAACTATATATTTATAATACGCAATAATGCGGTCAGCGTTGCATCCAGCGGATGTAACTAGGAAAAATATACAGGCTGTTCCTAAATATCATGTACAAACGGAAGGAAGTAATTCTTTGGTTTATTTCATGAATAAAAGTTGATATAAACATAGGCCCGTAAAAGCTTCGTTACTGATCTACAGGGTGTTGAAATTTCAAAATTTTTCAGTTTTTTTTTTATAGCTCACGCAGTTTTAAAGATATTTAACTCAAATTTTGAATGTAGGTTATGCTGTAGGGCTTATATCATTGGGCATGTCAAATGGTTGTGAGAATCTACAGAGGGTTATTTTTTCAGGGGTCGTGCCCCATTTTCTCCCCCTGAACTTTTTTGCAGTGCGCCTCTCGTAGATTCTAAAATACAAAATAAATTTTCTGTTTTGTTTATTTTGGAATCTTGTAGTTTTTTCGTAGCTGCCACCGTTATCGAGAAAAAAAATAAAAAACGATTTTCTGTACCTAATTCGCTAGATGAAATTAAAATTAAAAAAAAATTAAAGCTGGGATAACACGGTTTTTGTAGCAATGATTTATTACAATAAGAAAAACCTAAAAAACAGTGTGCGTGGAGTCCACGCACGACAAAAGTGAAACTTAAACTTCTTGCTTATGAGTAAGTTATAGATAGAGATAAATGATTAATATTTTGTATTGAACGAGAAATAATAATTGGCAATAGTAAGGATGAGAATATGATCTTAAATGAAAAACCAATTAATGTTTTCTAATATATTTTACAAGAAATTCGTTATTAAATTACGGTAATTAGTTGCTCATTTTTTATGAATCTGTATCCGTATAATTTTCAGTTTAACCTCTCAAGTCTGTAAGTTTTTTTTACATTTTAAATCACACTATTCACACGAAAATAAAATATGCTTCTGAAGTTAAGGTATTTCTTCGAATAATTCAAGTCCAAAAGTTTCGGTCATGAGGACTTAGATAAGTAGAGGGCGGTATACAGTGTTCTAGGAAAGAAATTTAGTAGAGACTGTACTGCCACATGGGCTCACTGTATGCTTGGACGTATCTCTACACATACGCAAAATAGTGCGAGTGAATGTGGCAACACCGTAATCATAAGCCTGGTCTAGATGCACAGTCTTTGTCGTCAGTTTTGCATGATCAGTCTAAAGGCGCGGTCTCACGGAGTCGTGAACTGGGCGAGAGCACTACTTGTATTGTGCATGTGTCACGTCAATATCGGCACATTGACGTGACACATGCACAATACAAGTAGTGCTCTCGCCCAGTTCACGACCCTGTGAGACCGCGCCGTTAGACTGATTATGCAAAACTGACGACAAGACTGCGCGTGTAGACCGGGCTATAAGTGAGGTTATGTGACGATATTTTGTCGTTAGGGGCCATCCATATATTACGTAAGACATTTTCGGCCTCTTTTTGACCCCCCCTTTCCCTCAGTGTAAGATATTTGTACATACAGTGTAAGAAATATTCCCCCCCCCTCCCCCTCAAACGTCTTACGTAATGTATGGATGATCCCTTACCCCGTGTATTTGTTAATATTCGTTATATCGAAATTAAAATTGTTGAAACGATTAATCTCTTCATGCCCTTGGCCACATATGTGGACGTTTAGTTTTCCACAATTATAGCCACCGTCAATAATAAATAGAACAAAAACCCGACAACAACTTACTACAGAATCCCCCAATCAGAGAAGCAAGAATTTCCATTAATATAAATTGAATAAATCGCAAAAGAAAAACAACATTAAGTCATCTTTTTCTCGCCACAAAAAAAATCGTCCCTGAAGAGGTTAAGATAAAAAGGTAATAAATTTATTAAAGCGAGCGATTTAAAGAAACGTATTAACAGAGTGGCAGCGATGAATCATATAAATTAAAACCATGTTTTCCCGTGTTTAACATGTTAGCTGCCAGGTCAGTCACCGATGACTGACACTGAACTTTCGGTTCAGGCCGCGTCAGTCATCGGTGACTGACAATATAAAATAACGCACTTATAAAGGTTAGCGCTACTTGTCCGGCACGGCACGGCACGGCACGGCACGGCACGGTACGGCACGACACGGTACGGCATGGCGATGTCCGGCGATTCTTACCTGAATGTCCATAAATTTTATGACATGCCCGGCGATGTCCGGCGATTCTTACCTGAATATCCGTAAATTTTACGTCACAGCTCGGTGACGCCCGGCGATGGATGGTGGCATCGCCCACTTTTCCGGCGGCAACCGACAGATTCGGACCTGAATGTCCGTAAATTTTATTTTTATAAAATATATTATAATCAGGCGGTATCTAGCAGTGCAACAAGATGTACGACGGCAACAGTAGTTCTGATGAGGAAATTGCTGTTATGGTAGCATTGATGTCAGAATGAAATAGAAAGAAGAGAATGTGAATGCATCCTATCAATAAAAAACGCGCCAGTCTTGGAGAATTCGCCCGCCTGATCACGAGATTAACCCTAGATTCACGAGGTATTTCGATCGCGATGATAGTGAGTGGTAAGAAACGATATTCACAATTTCGTCTATTGTGCGACGGAACAAAGACTGTAGTCTTTATGACCGTCCCATCGTTTGACGGAAAGAATTGGAAGGGAAGAACCCCGTCCGCGACGGTCCCTGCCACGCCGTGCTATACCGGGCAAGTGAGCGGTACGAACCCCGTCTCTGCCGCGCCGTGCCGCGCCGGACAAGAGAGCGATAGTTTATTTATGTGTAATGCGGCGTTTACAGGCTGCCACTGCCGCTGCCACTCGCGCTGCCCACTTCCCTGCTCACTTCCCTGCCCTAAATATTTCTACGGCAAGCCCCGTTTACAGGCTGCCACTCGCGCTGCTCACTTCCCTGCCCTAAACACTTCTACGGCTATGCACATAGTGGAGCGGAGAGCAAAGCAGCAATGAAAGCGGAGAGCAAAGCGGTGAAAACAAATCTGTACTTTCTTATTGGAACACACATAGTAGAACACAGAGCAATACGCTGATAGTCGAGCAAAGCGAAGCGGTCACTACGCACATAGTGGAGCGGAGAGCAAAGCAGCGATGAAAGTGGGGAACAAAGCGGCTAAAACAAATCTGTACTTTATTATTGGAACACGTATAGCGGAGCGCAAAGCAATACGCCGATAGTCGAGCAAAGCGAAGCGTTCAAGCATGTTTATTTTCGTCGCTCTCATCGCGGCGAGCGCAAGGCGCCGCGACCCTGTTCTCCAATTTCAGGACCCTCACGGCGGGACACTGGTCGCGGCCGATGTGTCTCGGAAAGCGTGAGGTGCCTCGATCCTATTCTCCAATTTCGGGAGCCTCGCGGGAGGGCACGGGCACTATCCTCGGACAAGTGCAGAACGGCCGTACACTCAGCCCATGCACTTCGTACCTGAATTAAGTTTCCCCGATTGTCTATCGACTGAATTCGTCATTCGGTTTTTGGCGACACGGTTTTGTCCGCGCATTTATTCAAAAATTCTTTTATATAATAAATAGAAGGAATTGAACATATATTTAAATATGTTATGGACAATGGGGTTGTATCAATGATACCCTATCAGCATTTCTGGTTCGTTTCCTATACGTACAATCGACCCCCCGCGGCGATAGTGGTTAGTCGTCAATTGACCGCCCTTGATACCTGAGTACGGCACGCTAAGTAGGCACATGATGCAAATCGGTTAGCCGGTTCCGTATTCGCGTTCTGGCGATGCCTCTTCGAATGGGCACTGCGGGGGACGGTTTACGACGATCCTGCCAGTCCTTTGACTTCCGCTCCAAATACCGCCACCGAAGGGATGTGCGGCAGCGGCAGCGACAGTTTACAGACTCGCGCTGCTCACTTCCCTGCCCTATTTCCTGCTCACTACCGCAGATTTTCGAAGGTAGCGTGCCGGCAGTGCCAGCGGCAGTGGGCATGAGCAGCGCAAGTGACCCGTTTACAGACTCGCGCTGCCCACTTCCCTGCTCACTGCCGCGGCAGTGAGCAGCCTGTAAACGCAGCATAAGTATTTGATCTAGTCGGTATTTTGATGCGCCGCGCCGCGCCGTGCCGTGCCGGACAAGTGAGAGAGACACCTTTACGAGAATTCATAGCGTCACTGCTGCGTAATTTCTACCTCTCCTCTGCCGTCTCACCACCCGACCGTAACGTACTAGCATACTACGCTATGTACCTACCTATCCCTCCCCTACCGTCTTCCCTTTCGACCACTAGTACAAGCATCGGAGTAGTGTCGCCGTTGATGCACTCTCCTCCTCTGCCGGTCCCCCCACCACGTACCTAGTTATTCCCCTCACGTGATGCTAAATTTTCGCGACGCTGGAAAATTGTAGCCCCCTAAGCAAAGAAGTTTCACTTCAGTAATAAACATAACAAAACAACGTTACAAAAACTGCCGAAAGTGACCTCCTCCAACCCTTACACATGCCTCCGTTCTTCTTTTCATTGATTCCCGTACTCTTTGGAACATTCCCGGAGTATTTCTTACGATTTTTTTTCGATAACGGAAGGCAGATACGAAAAAACTACAAGAGAGACCAAAAAGTTTATAAACAAAACAGAACATTTATTTTTGATGTGTAAACATCTATGCGATGGCTCTACGGTGGGACCTTCCTGGGAAATCGAGCGTCAGACGTAAGCCGTGTACATGTGACTGCGTCAGTGTGTGTGTGTGGCGCTACTGCGCATACTATTCGCGCAAGCTGGATTATCTCAACGGGAAAGCATTTTAGAGAAAAATGTTTAATACAAAACTTTAAGGATTTTCCCGTGGCTACCCAGTGGTCGTATTGGATTTGACCTTGACCGTGACCTTTAAGGTAATATCAAATGCCTTCCTAAACCGTTCATCCGATTGCGATGAAACTTTGGGGAATGGTTGGACGCATGCCCGCGAAGGTTTCTGAGTTAGTAAATCTTATACAGGGTGTTCAAAAAGTACCGGTACTGATGATTATTATGCCTTCCTAAACCGTTCATCCGATTGCGATGAAAAGTTGGGGAATGGTTGGACGCATGCCCGCGAAGGTTTCTGAGTTAGTAAATCTTATACAGGGTGTTCAAAAAGTACCGGTACTGATGATTATTATGCCTTCCTAAACCGTTCATCCGATTGCGATGAAAAGTTGGGGAATGGTTGGACGCATGCCCGCGAAGGTTTCTGAGTTAGTAAATCTTATACAGGGTGTTCAAAAAGTACCGGTACGGATGATTATTATGCCTTCCTAAACCGTTCATCCGATTGCGACGAAAATTTGGGGAACAGTTGGACGCATATCCGCGAAGGTTTGAGTTAGTAAATCTTATACAGGGTGTTCAAAAAGTACCGGTACGGATGATTATTATGCCTTCCTAAACCGTACATCCGATTGCGATGAAAATTTGGGGAACAGTTGGACGCATATCCGCGAAGGTTTCTGAGTTAGTAAATCTTATACAGGGTGTTCAAAAAGTCGAACTATACTTGACCTAAATTTGACCTCCGCTGACAATAAAGGTAACATGAAAAAAATGGTCAAGGACACATTTGAACGTAAAAAAAAATTAATTTGACCTTGATATAACCTTGAAGGTCATGGTCAAGGTCAAATCCAATATGACCATTGCGTAGCCCGGGAAAAATACTAAAAGTTTTGTATTAAAAATGTATTTAAACAATGGTGGACGGACAAAATCAATCCACAATCTACCCGTGCGAAGCCGGGACGGGCTGCTAGTAAGTTATAAATCTAATATAATAATAATAAATATTTTATTATAGAAAAAATTAAACTTCTTTATGTCGAACTACGACGTCATATGCCCCAATTAAACTCGGACCGCAGATAATTGTAAGATGTTTACACATCCTCCGTGAGTACAACGGCACTCACACCTTTTTTTTATTTTAGAATCTACCAGAGGCGCACCGCAATAAAGTTCAGGGGGAGAAAAGGGAGCACGACCTCTGAAAAAAGAACCCCCTGTAGATTCTTACTACCATTTGACATGTCCAATGATATAAGCCCTACAGCATAACCTACATTCCAAATTTGAGCTAAATATCTTAAAAACTGCATTAGCTATAAAAAAAAACTAAAAAAATTTTGAAATTTCAACACCCTGTAGATCAGTAACGAAGCTTTTACGGGCCTATGTTTATATCAACTTTTAGTCATGAAATAAGCCAAAGAATTACCTCCTTCCGTTTGTACATGATATTTAGGAACACCCTGTATAATAAAGTATTGGTTAGTAGGAGGATTGGCGAATTTTCTCGGATTTTCGAAGCCAGTACTTTCTAAGATAAACTGCATGAATTGATTTTTCTCGAAGTCAACAACGTTTCATAGATTTGTTGCTCGGAAAATGTGGGTAAAAGGGAAACAATTTTGCTAAAATAAAATTTTTACTGCCTTTAAACTTTTAACCCTCCGAGAACATAAGGCGTCAATTTGACCAAAACCTCGAGTTTGATCGAAAATATCGTTAAAGTATTTTTTAAATTGGCGGATCTAGCTGTAGTTTTGGATACTAAGAATACGTTAACACGCTGTGGTTGTTCATAGAAATGCTCAGTAGGTGTTGAGCATCGATCAAAAAGTTGGTGTGGGGTCACTCTGACTTCATTGTGTACTAGCTGTCGGTTTTCTCTGCAAAGCGTTGATTTTCTACAAGTAAGTGAATTTAATTTTATGATGTAACGAAAGGCGGTACCGACGTTTTTGATAAGTTGTATCACGCATACGCTATTACTCGTGCAACGAAGCGTTTTTTTTCGGCATACTTGATCAAGCGCAAGTAAATGCAAGAATTTTGTATAGTTGCACGTATGCCAAAACAGATGAAACAAAAACGAAATTATCTGCTCCAGCTGCTATAAAGCAGCTTGTTTTACATTTCGTCGGTCTTCTCACGTAAGGGCGTGTGTCAGAAAATTGTAAAATTGAGTTAAGACCGCCAATAGGTTGCTTAAGCCTTATATTTTTATCACACGACCCGGCGTACCTCAACATTTTATACTTTTGCTATTCCCCATATATTTTTTTGTCGTATCTCAAAATAATCAAAATTTAAATCTCACGTATAGGCCTATCTTCCTCGGGGCAATATCTTGACCCTGACCTAACATTACGTAGGATGCATTTTATGTTTTTAGAGGATTGGGCTATTAAGAATGAGGGCAAGCCTTCCTTCACGACTTATCAGAGAATCTTTAAGACAAAAAACCTATCCTTTTTTTCTCCTAAAAAAGATCTCTGTACTTTATGCACAGTAGCCAAAAATGGAACTGAACAGGAAATAGAACAGTTGAGAGAGAAGTATAAAAAACATGTTTCAGAAAAAGATAAAGTAAGGGAAATTTTAAGGAAAAACAAAAACAAAAGGCAAAATAAGACCGAATTTTGCTATGTGGGTGTTTTGATCTTCAACAGGTGATATATTTACCCACCTGCAACGAAAATGCGTTATTTTATAAAAACAGATTGGCTAATTTTAATTTAACGTTTTATGATATTGCCAGTAGAGACTGTTTCTGCTGGACGTGGCATGAAGGCATTAGTAAAAGAGGGGCATCAGAAATAGCGACAGCAGTTTATAAAACTTTGGAGTATTATAATGACAATGGTGTAACCCAAGAAGTGGTCCTTTTTTCTGATGGATGTAGGGGCCAAAATAAAAATACTGTCATGGCTGCGATGCTTCTCTATGCTGTAGCTCACTTCGATAATTTCAAAGAAATATCTTTTTGTCACCCAGTGTCAAAAACCTCGGTTTTTCGATCGTCCTCGACGCTTGTGAAATCGTCTTTCACGCACTGAAGCTACTCAGTGTGTGAACAACCTGCGCAGTGCGTGGAAGTACCTGTGCAGTGCGTGAACACTTTTTTCTGCACTGGAGAAATAGTTGTGAAGTTAGCAGTCAGTGAATCCAACCGAATGTCCAACACTGCGCATGCGCCGAGAGACTACACAGTTGACAGAAAGCCGGTACACATAACCTCAAAACGGTGAGACAGAAAGCCGGTACACATAACCACAAAACGGTGAATTGTAGTTTTATATTGTGAAATAAATCAAAACTCGTGACAATGGATCCCGATTTTATTCAATAATGGAACCAGTGTTGGTTGACACGTTATTGCTTATCAGTGTCCAACTATGAATTTGTTGATTTTTTTGTTGTCCAAAAAATGCATATTTAATTTTGTTTTGATATTGATAAAAGTTTATAATTTTACTCTAACTTTCAATGTGTTGATTTTTTTCTTTCTTTTCTTTAAAAAATATGTTTTATGATCTTTTTTTGGGGGGGGGGGCTCCGCCCCCCCCCCTCTCTCCCCGGACCCCATCCGCGCCCACACTCCAACCTCGATTTTAACACTTTGGTGACAAAAAGTCAAATTCGATATTCGTGCATTTCGCGCCGTTTTTAACTCGTGTGATTGCCGCACTCGCTTCGCTCGTGCGACAAACTTCACACTCGTTAAAAACATGCGCTTCACGCCCTCGTATCGAAAATAACTATTAAGGGGGTATTACTGTCTAGACGCTTCAAAAATTCGATTTTTTTTTCTTGCATTTTCTTATAATTTGGGAGTTTGAGAATGTGTCTCAAAAATACTAATTTGAAATTCGTAGAACTCCTATAGTTACAGAGGCTTAAAGGCTGCGGTGCGTTGGAATGCAGCAGGTAGTCATCAACTTTAAACGCGTTTTTCTCGAAACGACATTTTTCAAGTCGGGCGCACGTTTTTCTCAAAAACTATTGGACCGATTGACTTCTGGTTTTGCACACATTTCGAGGGAACCTTCACCTATGGTCTGAACTAGAATAATACCGATAGCTTGAATATTTTAGCCCTGCTCTCATGTTTTAGTTGATAATTTTTCGGGAAAATTAAACTTTAATCTTCAAACAGCTGCGATTGCGATAAAAAATTTCGTACCTACTTAGTTCTAGTTCAGACGATAACTACATTCATATAGATTAAAAAAAAATTTGTTCTTCTCTCTCAGACGATTAGGACCGCCACAATATGGTCGCCCGATTGGACGAGCGTCTCACGCCACGATTTGCATAACAGCGCATAACTTGTACAGATTCCAATAAAATGTTTTATTAAAATTTGTATTGTTAGTTGAAACATGTCTTATTATGCGTCAAAAACCCCGGCACTCTGTAGGTTTGATAGTTTTCGCAAAATTAATTCCTAAAAATTACATTAAAAACAAGCGTCTAGACAGTAATACCCTATTAAGATTCTTCGAGTCCTTTCACGGACAAAACGAAGGCGATTCTGCGCATAGCGTAATAGGCTACGCTATGAAACATTCAGGAAATATCTACGTTCCTTTTCAATTACACCCAGTTTTTTCTCTGGCAAGATCGAAACAGCCGTACAAAGTAAGATCACTGAATAATGAAGACTTTTTTAATTTTAAACAGCTTTCAAAAGATGTAAGAATCTTAACCGTGAGGAAGAGTGATTTAGGAAACCAAGTGGACAGATATTATGGATATTATTTCCATAAAGGTCAAGAAAGATTCTCCAGATCAGATTTTTTCTTAAGAGAGCCACAATGAACAAAATTATGATAGCTTGTCACTAAAACGAAACCAACAACATAATATTAAAACGTATAAGCTTAGACGATTGAATGCAGGACAAAAGAAAATAAGTAAAGACAAGTACCAAGATTTGCTTTCTTTGTGTTCAGGAGTTACTCCTGTGATCAGACAAAAAGAACACCAAGATTTCTTTGAATCTCTGGCTCATCTTGATAAGTAATAATAATAAGACCTTAGTTTTTATGTTTTTTCAACCAAATATTAATACTTTGTGAAAGTTTCATTTTTATGTTTTATTTATTTTTATGACAGATGTAAGTTATTATTTTCACTGTTGTCAATAAATAACGTTATTTTGAATCGTTTTATATTGCCTCGGTAGGCGTATCTAATTTTTTTCCTGATAAACACGTCACACGTAAGGGCGTAACTTTTTAATTATAAGTACCATACACTATTGTATTGACAAATTCTCTAAGCCCACCAATGTTATTTGCTACATAAAAAAATCGCCAAGCTATAAAAATAATTGCAGGACTTATTCACAATGAAAAATCGTATAATATTTAAAATCGCTCTCCTGAGAAATCATCTAAACTGAGATACGCCCTTACGTGAGAAAACCGACGATTTGGTCACACCATACTTGCATAATAAGTTGAAAAATAAGATGCTGCGATCAGACATTCGCAAAGGTATAAGGTAAGGTGGGGTAAGAGCGTACCAAAAATAGACGGGGCAAGTACATTATATCAACACATCAACAAAAACTGTTCCGAACTGAATCCTATCATATAATAACACAGGCCGACAAATTTCTGACCCAGAAACGGGACCTTGTGTACTCGAAGGATATTGATACGCTGTATCCGAATCTGGCTTCAGATTTAACCCTATACGTCAGGTTTTCGAGATATCCTAACCTAAAAGTGCGAAAAACGCTTTTCTGCTAAATTCGGGGTTATGTATCATCGCGAATAAATTTTTTTTCTAAAATCGGATGACGCCTTTTTAAAGCAGCACTCTTACCCTTTAAAACCATGTCTTCAAATTTTGTATACCATTTTTTTCATTGAGATATCTATGATTGAAACTAGGTACTTTCGCTATTTCAATACAGCATTGGGTCACATGCAGTTTCCTTAAGGGGTAAGGCCACCATGTGCGTCAAGAAAGAAGGACGATTTTGTGCATTTTTTTTTAGGAGTAGTGTAAAAGCTATAGAATTTTCTTATAAAGTACTTTATCAAGTATCTTCAAAGCTACTAAAAAATATTTTGTTTTTAATTTTTGGTTAAGAAATGGCCGTTCCAGGGTCCGGTTTCTACAATGAATTTTTTGTGGAGGTCCAAAACGGGCGAACCGGCTGTACCCACAAGCGTGAACCTAGAACAAAAATCCAAAGATTTTTCTTTAATATATATCATAAACTAATAGACCACGTAGGGGATTTTGAAAATATTGATTTTTCGAGAAATGGTGAGTATATAAAAGAAAAGTTCACGTTTTCGCATAAGAATTTCATACATAATCGTTTATAAAACAAAAAGTTTACAACTTATCGAAAAACCCCTACGTGGTCTATTAGATTATATAGGTATAAAGATACCCTCAAAATTGCAAGGCAATCGATAAAGATTTGTAGCCGCTATCGGTTCGCCCGATTTGAAATTTCGTGTTCTGAGAAAAACGCGTTTAAAGTTTTAAGTAACATTTTACGGTCGAAAATTATAGTATACCTTTAATCCGCGATGCCTGCACCGTATAGTTGGCCTTCTATGTTAATGTTGAGTTCTTCTTCTTCTTTTCTGGCTGATTTTGCGGCAATTCGAGCTGTTTTTGCAGCCTCAGTCAGCGATCGGTTCGAAAAATCGACGCGGAGTTCGTCCGCCTCAACGCAGAAATTGTAGCAATTCCTTCCAACTGTCATGTCCAACTGTCGTATAACTTGCATTATACCTCGTTTAGCTTTATAGCCACCATATTTCGATTTATCACACATTTTATTCACTAATTTCAGTAACTCGTAGTAAAAAGATAAACTGATGAAACACGAAGCAAAATCTCGCACGCGGCGTCCGTCTGACAGCTAGAATGACTTTACATAAAATAAATGGCCGAATAGTACTGCTAATAACACGAGCCTCAACTCCGATAATACGTCTCAACATGCATTTAATTAACAGTTAGCCCACTAATCGGGGAGATCTCCCTATTCAATGTAGTTTGGCTCGCCCGAGCGCGGTGGAAACCGTATAGTTGGCTATGGCGCTAAGTGTTAATGCGCCGCGCGGCGTCTCTGTAAATTGACGTAAACGACCGATTCGAAATTTTTTTTGACTACGAAACCTTTTTTTTCTTATTCTTGAGGGTTTAAGGAAGGTTTTAAGCTAATAAAAAAAAATCGATTTTTGAAAAGTTCCATGGTGGCCTTACCCCTTAACTCCCAACCCTGTAACCTAGGAGTGTATAACCTAAGTCCATTAAAACCCAAAGGGAATAGCCGGATAAGCATGTGAAATCAGGCCCGGCCTGACTTTTTTTCCCCATTCAGGTATATATTGTGTCTATACATAACTAAGCTCTCTCTAAATTTTTAGACCAAAATATTGATTTAATCAAAAGTTATCGCCAAAAAACCAAAAAACGAAAATATTGTTTATCTCGAAAACTACTCGACCGATTTCGCGCAGCGAAATATATATTATGCACCGTCATGTAGCTATATTATAAAAAAAGTATTGGATTGTTTCGCCCATAAATAAAGAAAAACAACAAGTTTGAATTTTTCAATAATTTTTATTTTTCATATGAAAAATAACACCCCCGCCGTTTTTTTTTATACAGACTCAGGCATGACTAAACTATGATATATAATTTTTACAAGATGATTGGTGTGGGAAAACAAGTCGAAATAAATTAAAGAAAATAACACAACTTTGCTTCCGCCGTTTTCTTAACGTAATAAATAGCAGAAAACGGCGGAAACAAAGTTGTACACCTATTAATTCGAATTTTTACTTAACAAAAAGTAATAGTATTTATTTACAATTGTTTATTACTAACGAGAATACAATTTACTACTTGTAATATATTATGTACCTACATATAAATCGAAATTAAATCAAATTAAAGGTACTGACATAGAAGCTTCGTTTCAATCTTCGTCGCTTTCGTAATTTATTGTTAGTTGAATATTTTCTCTGTGGAATAGTTTGCTTAATATTTCTGCAGGTTTAATAAGCTTTGTTTGATATCGCGCAAATGACAAGTAATAAATAATTGCAGCTATATGGGAACAACAACCGACCGTTCTCTTGCCGTTTGCACACTCGCACGTGTATCGTAAGATCCCGGAATAACCAATAGAACCAGGTTTATATTCAATAAAACAGCGATATTCTTTACGGTTTATATGTCGTGATTGAACTTGCAATTTTTAAATGCTTGAATTGTCTTTTAAATAATGAATATTAATCGTATTGTCATCATCCATCATCTCTGCTAAATAGGAAATGGCTTGAGAATATTGATAAGTATCCGTAAACAATATTTCCAAGTCTTTTTCACTCATTTCGGGAAAATCAAACAAATCAGATGAGGTTATTTGTTGAAACGGTACTTTTCTGCGCTTCCAACCATCTTTCTCGACTTGAATACTAAGAGTATCGTTTAAATTACGTCTCGATTTCATATACTCCACGATTTCTTCAGATAATTCAACATCGTTATTTAGACGTTTGCCAAATTGATTATGTAAGAAACAAGCCGTCTTGTAAATTAAACTGGTTTTTGGAAGTATTTTATTGTCAAGTTTTTTATCTAAAAAAGTTTGAATTTTTGTTTGATAATCCCATGTATAGCTTCTACCGCCCACCGAACTTTAGTGACATACCGAGAGTGATTTGATTCTTCACACGGACAATTGAGCGCGTTTTCCTTTTAATGCAGGCATGTGTACTTCAAAACCTTGCTCTTCTAAATATTCTATAATATCCCGAAAGCCTCTATCAAGGACCAATTTATCTCCTCTATGAAGCAAGTTTCTTAATTCCGGCGAAGAATTTAAAATATCATCCAGAATCTTTGCATCATTGACATTTGCCAAATAAGGACCTAACATATCGACAATATAACCATTTGTCGTGCAAATTGTAAATGGCTTGCATAAAGGTACTTTTTTTTGGGCAGAGTATGATTTGCGCTGATACTCATTATTAGAACTTTTTTGATGTCTAATGTACGTACCGTCACAAATAAGAATTAATTCGCGGTCTGAATTCAAGAGTTCTTTAGCAATTTTCGAAGTCTCATTTTCTATGAGATTATCTCTGTGTTAACACTATTCAAACCAAAATTAAAAGGGAGAACATCTTTTTCAAACGATGTCAAAACTTCGTCAAAATAATCGGAGACAAGTTGTTCACGTTGTAACTGTAAAAAGGAAAAAATCATACTATTTGAATTTCCACTTCTTAATTTGATAAGGAAAACAACAACAGCTTGAAAGACTGATCGATTATCATTACCGCGCATAGAAGAAAGCATATTTCGTATTTCATTTATATTTTCATATGAAAAACCAGTCAGTAACTTTCACTTGATCTTCAGGATAAGAAAAATTACCTATTTTTTCTATAACTTACTGTAGAATCGCTGTCTACAGAAAGATTTTCTAACAATTTTTGTAGATCGGAGGTTTCTACAAAACTTGAGTTAGAAACCACTTTTAAAAGGCGTAGATCGTCTTCGTAGAACTTTTCTTTGATCAGATGATTTTTGCAGCACCGATTTCCAATAGGAATAAATATTCTTCTTTTAACATACGCCTGCTTCCGAGCTTCAAAAGAAATGACAGTTATGTTGTCTGTTGATCCGCAAACACAGCAATACTTCTGCGTAGAAACAACTCTTGCCAATGATTATTCGATACGTTCGGATCCAATCTCTTCATTTTCATGATGTTTAAATTCACAATCAGGATCATCTGTGTGTCAAAAATCAATCAAAATTAGCGATAATCATTACTATGATTGTTAAATTACAATTATTTCTCACCACGTTATTGAACTATGAAGTTTAAATCATACTTCTTCTTTGTTACAGCAGATATATTTATTTCTGAATCCAATTGAAATTACCTTTCTCAGTTTTAACAAATCTAGCAGATGTAGTGTTATCATCAAAAATGTCGGATTCTGTGTCATTATTTTTTTTGGTACTGTAAATTTTAGTTTACACGCATTGCAGATCTTATCTCTAGGAGATATTTTATCATTCAAAAGAATTGCAGATAATTCCTTTGCTTTTTCTTCTGTTACAATTGTCTGTTTCTTACAACGTAGTTTCCGAAAGAACCTTTTGCACCCAACACACTAAAAAATATAAATATTTGACAAATTACATTTAAATAGTGAAGATATATTAAATGCAGTTAAATGACTAGAAACAATTATCCTTAATGTATAAGATGATATATAAAAATCTAACCTCATCTGTACTCATATCTATACAATGTTAGATCTCCTCGGGGTACAGTGGATCAGTTGCCCCTGACGATAGCGAATGAAACTGAGACCAAAGGGGAACTGACTCGGCTGTAAAGTTAAAGTAAGTACTTGCAATCTGGATGTATTGTACACACGTTACATGACACTACGTTGCATTACATTACACTGATGAACGTTCATTTCGTTCCGACCTATATAGCTGACATTTAACAGTTATTGTAAGACGGTGGGGGAACGATTTTCTATCCCTGATAAGCCAGGTATTCCGTCGCACGTTAAACGGACGTCTATATCGGTTCTTATCATTCATTATTATCGCGATCTAAGTAAAGCACTGATCTAGAATTACGATTAAGATCCCGGAATAACTCATCAATGCAACCGATGCACAGTGCTTTCTCCAGTGGACAAAAATCAGATTTTTACTTACGCGATATAGAAAAACTAATTCGTTGAAATCAAAAAGTAATGCCCCTTATACCCACACCTATCCGTTTTTGAACAATTGAATCACCGTTGCCATGCAAATAAATAAAGAAAGACGCGTCAAAGCGTAAACATTCTCGTCTCAACAGAATTACGAACTTCTTTTTAGAAATTATTTTAAATGTGTATGTGTAATCTACAAGGTAAGGGGATTTTTATTCACTTTATATAAATAAGAAAAGTGTTGACTTACCGAAAAAAATATTCGTACGACTTATATTTCTTATGTTTTTACACATATGATTGCGGAGGCTATTTCTCAGAAAGTTCCAAAAACCTCCTTTTCAGTTTAGTATTTTATTAAAGCTTGTACATTCCTCTTAATACCTATATATCGTTTTATTTGCTCAAGGCTGCTCAAACCAAACTATAGATATTTTCGTTATGAGGGCGCGAAACGCCCGAATGACGAACTCTATTTTTTGTCACTTAGTGTCAAATACGAGATTGACGGGGTTCGAGGCGGGGTTTTGGCAGGGGTTTTGCCCCCCCCCCAACACCCCATTACAAACAAACAAATCATAAGTATTTTTTAAAGTAAAAATAAATAAATAAACAAACAAACAAATAACTTTAGAACAAAATTTTAATGTTTATTATTTTCAATTTTTGTAAATATAACCATATTCGTAATCAGCGACCCAAGAAATCCCCCTATACCAAATTTGACATGAATCCGTCGATTTTCGAAAATCTCGTCCGCCATATTGGATCCGCCATATCAATTTTTGAAATCTGACTTCAGATTCGTAATCAGCGACCCAAAAAACCTCCTTAACAATCATTTATTTACTGTTTGATTAACCGTCAAGAGGAATTTCTATTTTTGTCCACTCTCCCATATACCGGGGAGCACTGTGCGATGGCGGCACACACACATTAACTCTAGATTAGCGCTTTACTCAGATCGCAATGATAATGAACGATAAGAACCGATATAGACGTCCGATTAACGTGCGACGGAAATCCTGGCTTATCAGAGATTGAAAGTCGTTACCCCCACCGTCTTGTAATTACTGTTAGATTTGTATCGACTCGCATTCTATCGACACATGCGAGTGTGCAAACGGCAAGAGAACGGTCGGTTGTTGTTCCCATATAGCTGCAATTATTTATTACTTGTCATTTGCGCGATATAAAACAAAGCTTATTAAACCTGCAGAAATATTAAGCAAACTATTCCACAGAGAAAATATTCAACTAACAATAAATTACGAAAGCGACGAAGATTGAAACGAAGCTTCTATGTCAGTACCTTTAATTTGATTTAATTTCGATTTATATGTAGGTACATAATATATTACAAGTAGTAAATTGTATTCTCGTTAGTAATAAATAATTGTAAATAAATACTATTACTTTTTGTTAAGTAAAAATTCGAATTAATAGGTGTACAACTTTGTTTCCGCCGTTTTCTGCTATTTATTAGGTTAAGAAAACGGCGGAAGCAAAGTTGTGTTATTTTCTTTAATTTATTTCGACTTGTTTTCCCACACCAATCATCTTGTAAAAATTATATATCATAGTTTAGTCATGCCTGAGTCTGCATAAAAAAAACGGCGGGGGTGTTATTTTTCATATGAAAAATAAAAATTATTGAAAAATTCAAACTTGTTGTTTTTCTTTATTTATGGGCGAAACAATCCAATACTTTTTTTATAATATAACTACATGACGGTGCATAATATATATTTCGCTGCGCGAAATCGGTCGAGTAGTTTTCGAGATTTCAATATACAAACAATATTTTCGTTTTTTGATTTTTTGGCGATAACTTTTGATTATATCAATATTTTGGTCTAGAAATTTAGAGAGAGCTTAGTTATGTATAGACACAAAATATACCTGAATGGGGAAAAAAAGTCAGGCTGGGCCTGATTTCATTAGCTTATCCGGCTCTACCCTTTCCTCAATCCCCCAACCCTATCCCCACTACGTTGTAAGAAACAGACAATTGTAACAGAAGAAAAAGCAAAGGAATTATCTGCAATTCTTTTGAATGATAAAATATCTCCTAGAGATAAGATCTGCAATGCGTGTAAACTAAAATTTACAGTACCAAAAAAAATAATGACACAGAATCCGACATTTTTGATGATAACACTACATCTGCTAGATTTGTTAAAACTGAGAAAGGTAATTTCAATTGGATTCAGAAATAAATATATCTGCTGTAACAAAGAAGAAGTATGATTTAAACTTCATAGTTCAATAACGTGGTGAGAAATAATTGTAATTTAACAATCATAGTAATGATTATCGCTAATTTTGATTGATTTTTGACACACAGATGATCCTGATTGTGAATTTAAACATCATGAAAATGAAGAGATTGGATCCGAACGTATCGAATAATCATTGGCAAGAGTTGTTTCTACGCAGAAGTATTGCTGTGTTTGCGGATCAACAGACAACATAACTGTCATTTCTTTTGAAGCTCGGAAGCAGGCGTATGTTAAAAGAAGAATATTTATTCCTATTGGAAATCGGTGCTGCAAAAATCATCTGATCAAAGAAAAGTTCTACGAAGACGATCTACGCCTTTTAAAAGTGGTTTCTAACTCAAGTTTTGTAGAAACCTCCGATCTACAAAAATTGTTAGAAAATCTTTCTGTAGACAGCGATTCTACAGTAAGTTATAGAAAAAATAGGTAATTTTTCTTATCCTGAAGATCAAGTGAAAGTTACTGACTGGTTTTTCATATGAAAATATAAATGAAATACGAAATATGCTTTCTTCTATGCGCGGTAATGATAATCGATCAGTCTTTCAAGCTGTTGTTGTTTTCCTTATCAAATTAAGAAGTGGAAATTCAAATAGTATGATTTTTTCCTTTTTACAGTTACAACGTGAACAACTTGTCTCCGATTATTTTGACGAAGTTTTGACATCGTTTGAAAAAGATGTTCTCCCTTTTAATTTTGGTTTGAATAGTGTTAACACAGAGATAATCTCATAGAAAATGAGACTTCGAAAATTGCTAAAGAACTCTTGAATTCAGACCGCGAATTAATTCTTATTTGTGACGGTACGTACATTAGACATCAAAAAAGTTCTAATAATGAGTATCAGCGCAAATCATACTCTGGCCAAAAAAAAGTACCTTTATGCAAGCCATTTACAATTTGCACGACAAATGGTTATATTGTCGATATGTTAGGTCCTTATTTGGCAAATGTCAATGATGCAAAGATTCTGGATGATATTTTAAATTCTTCGCCGGAATTAAGAAACTTGCTTCATAGAGGAGATAAATTGGTCCTTGATAGAGGCTTTCGGGATATTATAGAATATTTAGAAGAGCAAGGTTTTGAAGTACACATGCCTGCATTAAAAGGAAAACGCGCTCAATTGTCCGTGTGAAGAATCAAATCACTCTCGGTATGTCACTAAAGTTCGGTGGGCGGTAGAAGCTATACATGGGATTATCAAACAAAAATTCAAACTTTTTTAGATAAAAAACTTGACAATAAAATACTTCCAAAAACCAGTTTAATTTACAAGACGGCTTGTTTCTTACATAATCAATTTGGCAAACGTCTAAATAACGATGTTGAATTATCTGAAGAAATCGTGGAGTATATGAAATCGAGACGTAATTTAAACGATACTCTTAGTATTCAAGTCGAGAAAGATGGTTGGAAGCGCAGAAAAGTACCGTTTCAACAAATAACCTCATCTGATTTGTTTGATTTTCCCGAAATGAGTGAAAAAGACTTGGAAATATTGTTTACGGGTACTTATCAATATTCTCAAGCCATTTCCTATTTAGCAGAGATGATGGATGATGACAATACGATTAATATTCATTATTTAAAAGACAATTCAAGCATTTAAAAATTGCAAGTTCAATCACGACATATAAATCGTAAAGAATATCGCTGTTTTATTGAATATAAACCTGGTTCTATTGGTTATTCCGGGATCTTACGATACACGTGCGAGTGTGCAAACGGCAAGAGAACGGTCGGTTGTTGTTCCCATATAGCTGCAATTATTTATTACTTGTCATTTGCGCGATATAAAACAAAGCTTATTAAACCTGCAGAAATGTTAAGCAAACTATTCCACAGAGAAAATATTCAACTAACAATAAATTACGAAAGCGACGAAGATTGAAACGAAGCTTCTATGTCAGTACCTTTAATTTGATTTAATTTCGATTTATATGTAGGTACATAATATATTACAAGTAGTAAATTGTATTCTCGTTAGTAATAAATAATTGTAAATAAATACTATTACTTTTTGTTAAGTAAAAATTCGAATTAATAGGTGTACAACTTTGTTTCCGCCGTTTTCTGCTATTTATTACGTTAAGAAAACGGCGGAAGCAAAGTTGTGTTATTTTCTTTAATTTATTTCGACTTGTTTTCCCACACCAATCATCTTGTAAAAATTATATATCATAGTTTAGTCATGCCTGAGTCTGTATAAAAAAAACGGCGGGGGTGTTGTTTTTCATATGAAAAATAAAAATTATTGAAAAATTCAAACTTGTTGTTTTTCTTTATTTATGGGCAAAACAATCCAATACTTTTTTATAATATAGCTACATGACGGTGCATAATATATATTTCGCTGCGCGAAATCGGTCGAGTAGTTTTCGAGATTTCAATATACAAACAATATTTTCGTTTTTTGATTTTTTGGCGATAACTTTTGATTATATCAATATTTTGGTCTAGAAATTTAGAGAGAGCTTAGTTATGTATAGACCCAAAATATACCTGAATGGGGAAAAAAAGTCAGGCTGGGCCTGATTTCATATGCTTATCCGGCTCTACCCTTTCCTCAATCCCCCAACCCTTATTACATATAGGAAAAAGACTGATATAATATATCGGTTCATTTGAAAAATTGCATGTGACCCAATGCTGTATTGAAATAGCGAAAGTACCTAGTTTCAATCATAGATATCTCAATGAAAAAAAATTATACACAAAATTTGGTGATATGATTTTAAAGGGTAAGAGTGCTGCTTTAGAAAGGCGTTATCGGTTTTTAGAAAAAAAATTTATTCGCGATGATACATAACCCCGAATTTAGCAGAACAGCGTGTTTTTCGCACTTTTAGGTTAGGATATCTCGAAAACCTGACGTATAGGGTTAATTCTGAGGCCGGATTCGGATTCAGCGTACCATGACCTTCAAGGTCATATCAAGATCAATTGATATTTTTAAATGCGAACCCCTTTTTTTGATACCGGAAATGAAAAGAGCGGGAAATTTCACATTCAAATATGTCCTTCACCATTTTTTTCATGTGACCTTTATGGTCAGTGGAGCACAGTGGGAAATTTCCTTGAATTAGAAGGACAACATTCTTAAGGTATTCCTAGCGCGAGATGAAATATTACAGAAAATGCTAATTTTTTTGTAGAATGGAAATGAATATCGTAAGATTATTTTTGAAAAGTTTCAGGCCCGGTTACCGGGCATTTAAGAAAGAATTTTGATTTTGAAATTAGAAAATTTAACATGTAGCCTTATGGAAGACTCCACTTTTCTACATTTTAATGCCGAAGTCCTCATGTTTAAAATTTATACACATTAAATAAAACCATTTCCATATCTTCAGAAAATTGCATAGAATCTTTTTAGTTCATAAAAATATAAGGTCACCGAATGTTTGACAAAGATATTGATGTTCGTAAACAGCAAAACGTAGAGTTTTGACGATAGAATATAACCTGAAATAGAATTGGCAGCGTTGCATCAGGGTTCGTGCATGGCCGAGTGATGGCGCGACAGTAAGCAACGTTGAACGCCACCGGTGGCCATCTGAGAAGTATTGTCGTTATGAATTGTAGGTACTAGCTCTAATGGTACAGAAGTGAATTTTATTATATTTTTAAAAAATGGGAGAAATTTCGATATTCAAATTCTTTTCGATGAGTAAAGGTTTCGATAACTATGAGTTGGCGCCAATATTTGACCGCAGTACATTGAATTCGGTGATTTATAGAGGTTATGTTTCAGAGCTGCACGGATATACGATTATTCTACTCAGGGCCGTACTCTTGTCATTTCATAAACCATGTTATGCGACGTTGCCAGATTTCAAATTTGAATATTTTTCCAAAATTTGAAAATGTAAATAATATACTTGAATACTTATTGGCCTTATCTTATTTATTCATTATCAGTATTATAGGGAATATGAGTATATTATATGACGTAGAATTACTGATTTATGAGGGGCCCGCCTGTGGCACCCTTAAATATCGCTCCTACGCGTTAGGAATACCTTAATGGCTTATTCAACTTCTACCAAATACGGTATAGGGGGTTTTTTGGGTCGCTGATCACGAATCTGGAGTCAGGTTTCAAAAATTCAAGATGGCGGATCCAATATGGCGGACGAAATTTTCGAAAATTGACGGATTTGTGCCAAATTTGGAAAATTTATATTTACTAAATACTTATACCAAATTTGGAACGAATCCGTCAATTTTCAAAAATCCCGTCCACCATATTGGATCCGCCATCTTGAATTTTTGAAATCTGACTTCAGATTCGTGATCAGCGACCCAAAAAACCCCCTATACTGAATTTGGTTTAAGTTGAATAAGCCATTAAGAATGTTGTCCTTCTAATTCAAGGAAATTTCCCACTGTGCTCGGCTGACCATAAAGGTCACATGAAAAAAATGGTCAAGGACATATTTGAATGTGAAATTTCCCGCTCATTCATTTCCGGTATCAAAAAATAGGGGTTAGCATTTAAAAAGATCATTTTTACCTTGATATGACCTTGAAGGTCATGGTCAAGGTGAAATCCAATATGACCATTGGGTAGCCAGGGAAGAATCCTAAAAGTTTTGCATTAAACATTTTTCTCTAAAATGATTTCCCGCTGAGATAATCAGCCGTACCGGGACTTTTTGAAGACCCTGTATAGTCTACATGTATACTAGTCAGTCGTAATCACCACGTACAAACCTAACCTAGTAGTACCAATTATACCAAGTGATAACTGCCAATTTTGTAGTGTGACGAAGAATCTTCCCAAACAAAAACAATAATTTAGGTTAGCAACTGCGGAAATACCTCTTAAATTAGAAAAACAGCTTAATTAACATACGTACTCACCAAAAATTACAAATTAAAGATGGCAGCACCATTCGCTAAGAAACTTGAATAAAAATTGATATGAGGCACTTGCCCCGTCTATTTTTTTGTACGCTCTTACCCCACCTTACTTTACAGCTCATTCTTGGTAATAAATCAACTATGCCGGAAGTTGATCGGCCGGAGTACAATAAACGAGTAAGTAAGGTGTGCACTCTGTTCTCCCGAAGATGATAAAAAAATAAAGATGCAGTGTCCTTGTTGTTACCGACAAATGTGTGAAAATCATCGGCCTTACTTGTGTACCTACCTATAATTTTTTTGTCTCGTATACTGACGTTTTTTCAGCGTAATTTGCTTCTTTCCTCTCCAAACCAATACACATTTTGCGTACGTGCATGTGTGCCCAACGCCAATTTGAGTTTCGACTCAATGCAATCGTTAAACTACCGTCGTTTTAAGAGCCTTCTTCTCATGTCATTTCTTTCCTCATCTGATTGCTAATTACACACAAAAAAAGTGGGGTATATTTTTGATACGATATAATATCTTATCAGTAGTAATTTTGCCTCCTGATCACGAATCCGGCATCAAAATTTGGCCATTACGTCACATTTTTTTTAATCTCAAAAAACCAGCCAGAGATCATGATTTTCAAAAAGTTAATGGACTTAAACCAAATTCGGTAAACGGGTTTTGTGGATCGCTGATCACGAATCTGAAGTCAGATTTCAAGAATTCAAGCTGGCGGATCCAATATGGTGGACGTTATTTTCGAAAATCGATGAATTCATGCCAAAATTGTTATAGGGGGTTTTTTGGATCGCTGATCACGAATCTGATATCAGATTTTAAAAATTCAAGTTGGCGGATCCAATATGGCGAACGAGATTTTTTAAAATCGACGGATTCATACCAAATTTGATATAGGGGGTTTTTTTGGTCGCTGATTACGAATATAAAGTTATATTTGCAAAAATTCAAAATTTTCGAAAATCTCGTCCGCCATAATTGATCCGCCATTTAAAATTTTTGAAATCTGACTTCAGATTCATGATCAGCGACCCAAAAAAAATCCTATACCGAATTTGGTTTAAGTTCGTTAATTTTTTGCGTTAACTTTTTGAATATCATGATCTCTTGATGATTTTTTCAGATTAAAAAAAAATGTGACGTGATGGCCAAATTTTGACACCGGATTCGTGATCAGGAGGCAAAACTACTACGGATAATATATATCGCATCAAAAGTGTGCCCCACTTCTTTTTTGTGTGACTGTGTTATTGTCCCGAACGTTCTTATCGAAATAAGTTCTTCGTCCATTTTAACTACGTGCCTACTCTTTCAAACACTAAAGTACAGTGAATGATACCGCAGAGTGAAGCTGATACGTTTTCGCGCAGCAAACGACATGGTCCAGAGTGCTGACGCTCATTTTATTACATGCATTTTATCTTCAGCGTTATTTGACGTGTCGAGTTGTGTCGGTCTAATGTGCGACAAGCTTCAGATCCGTGGACTAAAGATCGGGCCAAATGTAAACATTACGAGTCAGGCTCATGGAATGCTCTGGCCACTTGGGCCCGGATTTCGTCAAGCTAAATGGTACGGGCAAGGGGTTAATCTGCGCACCATAATTTTCGATATGCAGATGTTCCGCTCCATAGTTTTCGGTGCCCATGGGCAACAGTTCTTCCGGTCCTTAGGTTTCGAAGTCAAGGTCTCAAGGCCAGTCAAACTTTACAGAAAAAAGGCATGAACCTACATTAAATGAAGCATTAGCGTTTTTTTGCTTATGTTTTTTCGATCTGTACTGGTAGTATAAATTCAGATTTATAATCCTGAGAACCCTGTGCTGAGTAGTGGTCGAAAAACAGCGATTTTTTCGCACTTTTTTCGATTTTTCAACAATATCTCCTAAACTATGAGTTTTTGGAAAAATTTTATACATTCCTTTTTTAAAGTTGATTGCTACACAATGAGACCTAAACCGCTCTTGTAAGTAAAATAGTTACTGAGATACAGCTCTCCGAAATAGAGTATTTTTTTCCAAAAAGTGCAAATTTGACTTTTTTCATGTTCCGAGTTGAATACCGGCAAAATGACGCGTCCGACATTAAAAGTTATTAAAATGGCAGCGTGATGGCAAAGTGGACCATTTGAACTGTGTACATGGTAAACATTTGTGATGAGGTGGAACGCTTTTGTGATATCTCCTGTTCAACTTCTGAAGAGCACGTCGATATGAGAGTCACTCGAATTGTTTGTGTCAACAAAGATGCCGAAAAATCAAAAAACTTGTTCGAGGAACATCCCCGTTTTCTTGTTACGGACAAAAATGGTTAACATCAACAGTGGCATTGTTGAAGGCAATGAAGCCAATTGCTACAAGGCCAAGGAACTAGGAACGCATGGGGTGAAATTAATAGAAAACCAGACATTTGGAAAAGTTGAATTCAAACATAAAGACAGAGTCGTTACCTTAAGAAGTGTCAAGAACGCTATAAAAGTGCGAGACAAGAAAATTCAAATTGACCCTCTAACAATATTCCAACGAGTTAGCATCGCCAAAAAATCTAACGCAGAACTGAAAAACTGCATCAAATACAAATTGGCCCCCTACCCCATGTCGCTGTTCTCCGAAGCTGGAATGAGGAAGGGAACTAAATCAGCCTTGTACTCGTCATTCACACCTCTTTCCACGAATATCTTGCGAGACGCCAATACCCACATCGTTGTTCATGGTGGCTACTTGCTCCACAAGTACGTAGGTATAGCACCGTAACACGTCAGTGAAGGCCATCATTCAGGGTTACATAAATTATGTCAAAAACCATTTTGGTATGAATGTTACTGTGGTGTTCGATAGATACGCAGTGGACGCCGCTCAAAAAAGCACCAAGGGTGCCGAACGTCAGTATCAGCGTTACACAAGATAAGTTCTTATCCAACGATAACAGCAAGCACAGGCTGATAGAGCTACTCATTGTCAGCACTGAATTTGAGCAGCATAGTGTCGTAGTGAATGTATCCAAAGAGGACGCTGATTCTGACATCATTAGAGCTGTCATCGCCAAAGCTGCCTCCACTGATTATGAAAAGGTCATCATCATCGGAGAAGACGTAGACCTGCTTGTCCTACTAGCTGGCTTGGGCTCCCACATGGACAATATTTACCTCCAGGAAGGTGGCAGTGGGGAGCCAGACGTCCACTATAGTCCCACATCGTTCACCAGCAGAATCTCTGATTACCCTCCCGGCTTGATCATGTTCATTCGTGCATTCAGTGGGTGTGACACTACCTCTACCGCTTTCTGGCAGGGAAAAAACAAGTTTATTACCACCTTCCGCAAAAACTCACAGCTAGTTAGGGACGCAGAGGTCTTTCTCCGCCCAGATACGAGCCACGAGGAAATCGTCGCAGCTGGGGAGAAGTGCCTCGTTGCAGTGTGTGGAGGAGACTCAAAAACGAACCTCAATACCCTGAGATACCTCCACTTCATGAGGTCGGCCACAACAGCTAAAGTCAATCTGGCTCGTTCACCCCTAACCATGGATGCTGCGAAATAGTGCGCATATCGTGCGTATCACCAGGTATGTCAATGTACATTTGTGCTTTGAAATTACCAATGTACGATAACGTCTTTTCATTCTTTACAGATACAAAAGTGGCTTGGTGTGCCGAAAAACCCAACGGTCTGGGGTTGGAAGTTGGACGAGTTGGAACTATTGCCTATTGCCATGACGAGTGAGGCAGCTCCACCAACCCTCTTGCAGTTCATCTCCTGGAAATGTAATCAAAAGTTTATTAACCTTTTCGCTGCTCCAGACGTATAAATACATCTCTGTCCAGGACTGCTCTAGGCGTATATGTACGTTTCTCCTGGAAAATTATTTATAACGGGAGGCTATTGTCGTACTAATGCCGCTAAACCAGCAGACGTATACGAGCCAATGAGGAACTTGCATGAAATTTCTTTTTCCTTGAAAATTTTACTGAATGAAGCTATCGTGTTATAAAAACCAGGGAGCACTGTATTTTTTAATAATATGTAACTATATTAGAGAAAAAGAATTAATTAAACGTGCCTTAAACGTCTAAACCATGCCCCAACATAGAACGCAGTATAATTGGCCTAGACGCTTTTACTGTTCCGCGATGTCACACATTCGATGATCATTGGTTAAATCTCAATTTCAACCAATGACTGTCGAGTGCTCTTAACTACGCCCCGCCCTAGATCGCAGTATGATTGGCCGATAGCGCTTTTACTGTTGCGTAACCTCACACATTGCTTCTCGCTGTTTGCGCGGCTCTTTCAAACGCTACATTTTTAACTCAAATTTGTGAAGGTATCCGACATGTTAACACCATAAGTTTATATACCGTTGAAATTGTAATTTTTTACTCTATTTTTGAAGCCAATAAAAAAATCATGCAAGTTGCTTATTACAGCCAAGCAGCCGCCGTGAAAAGTTGTAGGGGAGTCTATGAGCATATTCTTTTTCTTGTGAATAAATACAATAAATAAATACGCGTATAAATACGCAACGGTAGAAAAAACCGACGCACGGCGGTCACGCTCTTGGGAAGTATTCAGCAGTGAAAAGGTTAAAAAGGCGTCATTGATTTAAAAGAAAAATAATTTCAGGTTATGGTGCGACAGCACAAACGTACAACAAAGGGACAACGTTGGTCTGAAAGTGATATACGTGAGGCTATTATCCGCCGTTCTTGACAAAAGAATAGATTATCGCACAGCAGTTACTACCTTTGACGTTCCTCAGACAATTCTTAAACGAAACGTCCTCAAGAAAAAGCAGAATTCTGATATAGATGAATCAGCAAAAGTTAGTCTGGGACAAAAAAAAAATATTTAATGCAGAAGAAGAAGAAGAACTGGTATCGTATTTAACACCCTAAGGACCGGTCCCGCGCTAACGCGGTTTTGTAAATAATAACTTCAGAGCCATCTTTTGGGTAAAATTAGAAATGTGTTCAATCATTTTGCTCAAAAATGTGCGGTCCTAAGCGTATATCTCATATAATTTACAACGGTCCTTAAGGTGTTAAAGTTTATGAAAGATCGACTTTTTGGTCTTTCTACTTCTAACCTAAAAAGCTAGCATATCAGCTGGTGATTTGAAAAAACAAAAAACATTTTAATTGCGATAAAACTGAAGCTGGAAAAGAATGGTTGTGGTTGATTTTTAAAAGAAATCGAAGTTCATCACTTAGGAAGCCTGAGGCAATGTCGGAAGCTCGTGCACACTGCTCCTGTGCTGGAAAAGAGGAGGAAAATAACGATGTGGCTCACGTTTACGTATTCCGTAATTAATTTCATACGTATAGATATTGGGATCTGACATGTCTCGGTACGCCATCTGGTGGCGAGAAGTATGTAAAACTATTCCTAGTATACCGTTTAGTGGGTTTAGTGAGTGACTGGCATTTGATTAATGTATACAAGCCATTAATATTAATATATGGTTAATATTATACTATAATAATTTATAATATTATAAATTATTATATTATTATAAATGATACTTTATTCATATTTTTAATTAATAGAAAAATGAAAGCTGTAATGTTAGAATCTCACCTGTGGAAATGAAGGAGTGTTGCTACAATGTGCTTGCTGTTTACAACGAATATCCGGGAACTTTTTGCGATGCTTGCGCAAGGGAGGAAGTCCCCGCGAGGAGCCGAGCAGGAGGAGATGTGAACACGGAAATTAATTTTTCACGACTGCCAGGAAGCGGCTCGTAAGGAAGTGGTACGCTTCGGCACAAGAGGGCGGGTTTTTTCCATTTCACGATGCGAGAAGAAAGTTTCGAGAAAGTGGAAGAGTAAAAACGTGAAAAAGACTCCGGAGAGATGCGCAGATACGTCGACGTCCCGTGATGCGGTCCAGGAACAGGCGTTTTATATGCGCGTCTCGAAGGCTGAATTTATGGGAGGTCAACCCTGGACGATAGCGGAGGGCAAAGGGTGCCCATGTCCTCCCGCGAGTCTGTTGAATGTTAGGAAGTGTTCGCGAAGCCCTGCGCGTGCCAAAACAATAAATAATTAAATAATAACTACACTCCCATACACTCTATTTTGGCAGTATACTGATTCGGCCATATTGAATTTTTCGAAATAAGCTCCTCCCCCATGTCAGATCTAAATACAGTACCTTATCTTGCCCTATAGGTAGGGCAAGATGAAGACTCTTAGGTGTTTTCATTATGATTCGTTTTAATGTTCATAATCACTTTTAGTCTCTCTTCTGTATATCAAATATGGTTAACAACTTATTAAACAATATAAAGTATCATACAATTATTCATTCAATTTCTTGGGAAAATTAATTTTCTAGAGGCAATTAAACTTTAAGTACCCCATCTTGCCCCACCTTCCCCTATAATTGTCTGCGATTGTTAGGACACCCCGTATAGATGTAATTCAAATATTTTTCACTGTAGCATCATGGTCTAACGAGCTTACGGTCTTAAGGATCGTGTCCGAATGGAAGTAACTTGTGACAGTTTTGATTAGAGCAACTTGGATTTGCGTATACACTTGAATCAAAATTCCCGCAAGTTTACTTGCGACGACACTTTCAACTGGGCCCGAAAACATAGAGCGCAATTTTGCTTTAGCAAGTAGCACGTGTCCACTTGCAAGTTCGGACAAGTTGCAAGCACTTCCGCTGAGAGCACAAGTTTGCAGCAAGTCAACTTGCAGCGCTGTTTACACGTGTTGCAAGTGCTGTCTGACTGCCAAATTTGCGCAATTTATTGCAAGTGGACACGAGCCTTTACTGAACAACGTGCGTTACTAACGACTCGGTGGTGGTTCATCGTAGGAGAATGGGGGTGACACGGGGGGTGTTCTGTAGTAACGGTGGTGTTTTGGAAGGGCCAAGAGGTATCATACTCACGATACCTCCTGGGGCACTGCCCAAGAATACTCGTCAAGGAATCTACTTGGCCGTAAGCGCGCCAAAATCACTCGAGACGCATAACGTCTGTCGTGATCATCGTTCGTCTGTTCCCTTACCTCCAATGCACCACGGTGAGCTCGCTTATAGCGTATAACGATATGTCACTGTATAGGTATAATACGGATTTCTGAAAGCACTGTAGTAAGATTTTTTTGTTTGTTAACGCACGGACATTCGATGATGCGGCGATATATTTTTAGCACTCTGTACTGTATACGTATCGGTTACGAATTTGTCTGTTAATTGAAGTGATACGCTTGTGGATTAATAAGGGCAATTTTTTTCTTCATCAGGTGAATCTTTATTGAGTCCACTAATCGAGTGCGGACCTCGAGGCCTCCGATTTCACATACCGGTGGAATTGAGAATACCTCATGAAGCAATGCCCACACAACGTTTGGCGCTGAAGGCCACCGACACGGAAAATCAGTTGAACGTGGATTGGTTAGAAGTTAAATTACCGAATCCTACGTCCGATCATCTTACCGTACACTTCGATCATTTTTGAATCTGGATCCTTTGAATCTACCGCGATAACATTAGTCTCGAGAGAAATACGGGTCTTTCATGTGATAGTCGACTTTGTGTATAACATCGGAGATAGTTGATAATACGCCGTTGAGATTACGAGCGATACGAATACCATGAGCGGAGGCTCAAATTCTACGTTCTCTGTGAGAATCTTTTATAAGTAACAGTTTTTTATACGTAGTAGAGCAAAACCGAGATACCAAATGATTGGCAGTGTCGATGCGGAATGAATGAAACAGACGTGGTGTACTGCTAATGACAAGTGCATTGTGAGAGTATAGCTCACGATTGACTTTGACGAGGAATACGTTATGTCGAGAGACGTCATTAGTGGCTATAAGGATGGCATTTTTACTACGGATTTACGTTTTAATATATCGTAAGATCAATATCGAACTCATTACCGTAATATTTACTACACAGATTTTGGGGTAGGGGAAGGGAGGAAGAAAATGGGGATATTTTTCATCGTACCGAACCTGTAGAAGGAATCGTTGCAAAGATAGGACTCAATGCATTTTTGTACCTACTGTGCGAATTAGCGACGTGTGCAAGTTTCTTACAAATAATGTCTGTGACCTTATGTATTTTGAAAAGCTCGATCGTTAATCGTCGAGCGAAGCGTGTAACGGATATCGAATGTCAGTAATGTATTTGCGAATAATAAATATAAAGAGACGTAATGTCATTTCACCGTTTATACATCTGCAGTAAAGTCATTAAAATGTGGTCTGAGCATAGTTAATTTATCATTCAAATTTGATTTTTAACAATAAAAACCAATTTTTTTTTAATGTTCCATTCCCCCCCCCCCCCCTCCATATCTCCTGAAGTATTGATCCTAGCGAAAAAGTGTATAATACCTTTCTTGTAGAGAATTTTATATAGATTAATTTATTATTGAACTTTTTTTCGCTAGAGGTAGTAGTTCATGAGTTATTAACGGAAAACTGAAAAAGGGGACCTTTAGACCCCCCCCCCCCCCTTCCTTAGCTCCACTCCCACCCACCAGGACTTGTAGTATATTGTTAGTGACACCTTCCCCTACAACTGTGCCAAAATTTGGCTCCCCGTCAATTTTTCCCTCTATTTTTCCTTCGTTGCCTGGACTAAGTGGAAAATGTTGTAGACCGGTATTCTTCCGGTGGACGAAAAGAATTTTTTTCTGACGGCTGGAAGAGTTGGGAGAAACGATAGATTAAATGTGTCGAGTCAAGAAGACTATGTTGAGAAATACATTTTTTTAAACTTTGAAATATATTGTTTTTCCTAAAAATGTCGGAAACTTTTCAAATGACCCTCGTATTATGGTTGGCTAGGATGTATAATACTGTTGAACTGCTACGAATATATTATCGCTAACTCCTACTTTAAATTAATTGAGATTTATATTTATACGAATACACGAATTAATAATACTAATGTTTTATATACGTCTTTAAGACCACATGAAACAATAAACATTTATGTTTGTATCCATTTATGCATTTAAAGAAAGGAGAAAGGCCTTGAAAGTTATGTATACATCTTTTATGATTTTTTACATTTCTTTTAAATACATGGATATAAATAGATGGGTATATGGATTTGTATTTTGTGGACCTTTATAAAAACTAAATAATATTTAATAGTTCTTATAAATGCCCTAATTAGTTTAAATGTGAATTGACAATATAATATTATAGCAATAATTTGACAGTAGTAATATTTCGTAGTTCTATCAGTAGTATCAGACAGTAATATGTATTTGCCAGGATTATAGAGCTGTATGTCGAAAATACCACAGAAGATTACTGTAATAATTTGACAGTAGTTAACTGTAGTTTTTTTTTCTCTAAAGTCAGGGCAGTATTATTTCGTAGGGGCTTGATAACAGAAATGTATTGTTGTGTATGCCTGTGTAACCGATAACAGTTTTAACCCCTTCAGACCTGATTTTTTGTTGTTTGTTGAAAACATTTTTTTGCGTTTGATTCTTGTTCCTAGTGGTCAATAAAACACATTTATGAACAAATTTAGGAAATTATGCTACTACACTTGTGCGTGCATAGAAATCGGCCCACTGTAAACTTTTGACTTTAACTGTATTTATTTTAGAAACTATTAATCAGATCAAAAAAAGAAATATGCTGTTTGAAAGACAATTTAATATGCTTTATAATATGAGTTTAAATTTATTACAATTTATTTCGGCGTCTTAGGTTTAACATAGTGGAATTAATGCATGAAGCAAATTAACTTTTTTTTAAGTAAAAGAAATAGGGTTATTGACAATTAACAACTTAAGACTTATAATTTTTAATAATGGGTATAACTCCCCTTGCCCTAATAACATCTTTTATACGATTAGGTATAGATCTAATCAAGTTCGCTATTGTTTCTTATGGGATGTTATGCCACTCTTCTTCTACTGCAAGAATAATCTCTGGGATCGAGGTTGGGGCACGAAGTCTAGTGCGAATTCTTCGTTTTAGCTCATACCATAAATGTTCAATAGGATTTAGGTCGGGACTGCATGCTGGCCACTCCATAACCCGAAATTCGACTTCTGTAATGTAATCTTGCACGATTCTTTTGGTGTGCGGCTTCGCATTGTCATGCATAAAAATAAATTCGTCTCTAATGTAGTCGACGTAAGGTAATACATGAACTGCTAAAATCTCCTCGATGTACCTAGCACCCGTTAAACCTTTTCTCCCGTGACCATGGTCGCCCGTACGGATGAAAACAGGGTCGGTTCGTGCTTCCATAGAATTTGCACCCCAGATCATGCAGGAACCACCTCCATAAGCACTCCGCTCTTCCATACAGCATTCTGCACAAATCGCTCTTTTGGTCTCCGGTACACTTTTCTTCTTCGGTCGCTACCATAGAGGCATATTCTGGTCTCATCTGAGAATAAAACAGACCCCCATTGTTCCAATGTCCAATTCAGATGATCTCGTGCAAAACGCAGGCGTGTTTGACGATGAGCTGGGGTGAGTTTTAGACCAGTCGCAGGTGTTTTAGGGATCAGGTTACTTTCCTGCAGTCTTCGTCTTACTATCCATTGACTAATAGCCACTCTTCGTATTTCACGGAGCTGTTGTTACACTTGAATCGCATTAAGGCGGCAATTTCTTAATGTTGTTGACACAATAAAGCGGGCATCACAAGCCGCTGTAAATCGCTTTCTGCCTTTTCCAGGTTATCTATGAAAGGGGTCCAGTCTCTTGATAACGTTGGCACACTCTTCGAACCGCTGCCCGTGTCATATCCAGTTGTCGAGCAACAGCTCGCTAGCTAAGTCCATTTTCGATTAAAGCAATAACTTGGGCGGCTTTTTGCGGTGTAGTATGCATTAAACTAACACACTTGAAAACTAATCAAATTATGAAAAACGAATAATGTACCAATTTTAATTGCAAAGGCAATAATTTCAATCTTTCACAAGTTTGTTATTCTCGTTATAACCACCACATATAAACGATAAGCACTCTTGACAAATTTAAACTCACATTAAAGCATATTAAATTGTCTTTCAAACAGCACATTTCTTTTTTTGATCTGATGAAGTTTCTAAAAAAAAATATAGTTAAAGTCAAAAATTTACAGTGGGCCGATTTCTATGCACGCAAGTTTACATATATTTATTTCAGAATGTACATATATATGTGTATATCTAATTTTACACCGATTTGATAAAAGCAGAAACATTGTATTTAGATTATAAACATTCTAGCATATTTATAAAGGTGTAAGTAGTAACAAATACTCGCTCGATTGCCGATTAACTGTTTTTTTTTCTAGAGAAATAGACAAGGACTTATAAGAGTGTTACATCTAACCTACACGATCTGCGTCTGATGGAACTTAAAAGGGGCTAGTTCAACCGTTTGCCACCAGATGGTATGAAAAATGCTTTAGTGGGTAGACAACATGTGCACTAACATTCCCCCTATTCGGCCTTTTTTGGTCTTCGTTGCCTAGACTAACTTCGGCATTTGTCCCAACCCCCACCCCACCCCAGAAATTTTGGATCCAGGTTTCATCAACAGTTATCAAACGTCGTAAAAATTCAGCTGGGTATACAGCTCAAGACACTCGCGCGACATGTCAAGCCGTACGCGCTTTTGGTCAATTGTCAACAAACGCGGCACCCAGCGCGGGGATAATTTTCTCATACCCAAATCCTCGTGAAAAATCTTGTGCACTCGTTCATCTGATATCTTACAAGCCTCATCAATCTTCTTCACGATCAATTCACGATCTTCCATCACAGTTTCATGCACTAAGTCCACAATTTCATCAGTCGAAACAGTTTTTGGGCGCCCAGAACGTTAATCATAAAAAATGCTGGTACGGCCACGTTTGTACTTACAATAATTAGCCACCCAATGTTTGACGGTTGTGTACGAAGGGGATACTTCACTGTATACTGACAAGGAAACGTTTCGAGGCCGCCGCTTCCGATCTTGATGAAACTTCGTAAATTTAAAGTTTATCGAAAAATAAGAGACCCCTATTTTTTTATAGCGGCCCAATTTTGGTTTAAGGGGGTGAAATGGACCCCTGAATTTTCACCCCCTTCGAGCTATCTCCAAAACGAAGCGAGATAGATGAAAACTTTCAATGTACGTTTTGTTTGGTTTTTTTAGTATAATAAAATCCCCTAAACAGATTTTGAAAAAAAGCATTATTTTTCAAAAAAAAAAAATTTTTTTATCTAATTTTTCGAAATTTCGGTTTAGTCATGTGGACAAAAATTTAGGAAATTTTATTACAAATTCAACCATGTATGACATGATATATTTCCCTCCTACAGTTTTGCAAATTTCTAACTTTTATGTCTGATAATGAGCGGGCTACCAATGGCAGTGACGGGATAGGTCGGGGGTTATTACTTCTATGTATTTTAATGCCACTTTTCTTTTATTTAATAAAGTTCAACTTCTATGGCTCATAATTATGACAATAATGGTATTCCGTGAAAAAATGTTTCATACAAAGTTGTTTCTTACACCAAGCACACGTAATAACGGCAATATCGCCACATATGTGGCATCGTGGTTCCGAGTCCTGTGCAAAACAAAATTCTACAGGATGTTCAAATTCAGGAGGTCTCCTGAATATATATCCACTCTTGAACCACGAATATTTAATAAAGTTAGTAAACCGTGGTGAAGAAAACTGATTATGAGTAAGAGATTGAAGTTTTAAAATATTATCTCTCGAATGAAGGTTAATATCGTAATTGAAAAGAGTTACAATATCTGAAAACCTCCTTACAAAATTCTTCCACATTCGAAATCCGTATACGTCTAGCGGTTGAATCAGTCCGGTGGTGCCTTGTGGAATCGTCATTAATATTATTGTCTTGTCTTTTGGTGTAGCTTCTCGAACACTTCGCTCACATTGTCCACTCCAAGAGTCCAGCAGTAAGACGCTTGTAGATCCAGTGTTAGGGAAGTAAACTTCTTGCAGCCATGTTTTCATGAGATCGGTTGTAAGTTTCCCAGATTTGGAAGCCATGAAGTATACATTTGGCGGCCTAAACACGGTTTGTTGCACTCGTTCTCCCAATTGCCCACTAGCCTCTTTTAATACCACATAAAGAGGCGACAGTAGTTTTCCATCAGCAGATATGGTGGGTTGTATAGTATAGCTGTGGGTTGTAGAAGATATTGATTGTATCACAGCTTCAATTTTTTTTTGCCCCGATGTAGCTAAAGTTCGGCCAGAATGTATTTCTAAATTAAATCCACTCTGATCAGAGTTAAATACATTTTGTGGTCCATATTGTGTAATGAGTGGCTTCACTTGTTCTATGAAGGCATGGCTTCGTACTTTCAAACTTTCCTCACCCTCAACGTTTTTTCTCGTTACAAACTTTGTGATCTTTCGAGAGACAATTCTATATGCTTTCTTGAATGACCTCAACCATGTTTGACTTGCTTTGAAGGTTGGAAGATTCTCTACTTCTTTTGCTTGTAAAGCCCATCGTTTAAGGTCTACATCATGTACTATTATTTTCGATCTACTAGCTTCTACAAATTTATCAAAAGTATATTTCGCTATGCGTATTAATTTATCATTTTGAGTACCCCCCTGTCCTACTTGCGCAGCCCATCTTCGTAATTGTCTATCAGATTTCACTTTTTTAAACTGATGTTGAACTGCTGCTACGGTTCGACGTCTTTTCTTCCCACTGTTCCAGTAATCTATGGCACTTTGTTTATATTCAAAGCTAACCGCTTCTTCATCGGGTGTACAGGGATATGGTTCTGGAGGTATAGAGGTTTCTACGTGAGGAACATCCTCGACATCCGATTCCAGCCAGTCAGTATTAACAGCGTGCATTTCACTATCCTCGATTGAATCTTCCAATTCCAATTTATTTTCATGTTCGACTCGAAATGATGAATCCTCCATGCTACGTATAATAATATTTTGTAATAAATCTTTCAATTGCACTTCTGCACTATTCATTGGAGTTTCTCTTCCATTTGGTACACTGAAAACGGCCACCAATAAAGTTAACACATTGATCGGATTTATAATTGCCATAATAATAATATGAACTGCTGTGCACCATAGAAACTGAATATTCAGACTAAAAAGCTTTCTCTTTCGCTTCCTTATATATAATGAAGTCGCCTCACAAGAACGAAACAGACTGGAGAGGGGGGGAGGTCCGACTTCCCAAAAAGGGGCCATCATCCTCTGAGTCCGCGTACGAAACTCGAGAGCGCGTACGAAAATATTTTTACATGGGCACAGAGCCAACTAATAATAAAGCTTGTCCAAAGAACTAAACTCCCTCTTTCGCATCACCGGGGCCATATAAGGCAACCCTACAAATAACAGGAATGTTGTTTACGGCATTTTCGAGGAGTATATATACAGGGCCGAGAAGCAAAGAGCTTCAGTTTCATTGGCTGCGTCTATCATTCAAGTGATGGGTTCAAACGAGTTACCGACTTTTGAGAAGATCGTGGAGGATCTTAAAAATGGGCACATACCATTGCCGTCTCCCGGGAAATCGCTGGATCTGACATTCCGCACAACAGGACCATCCATGGCCGAAGTAGAACGAGAGCTGCAAGAATGTGAGGAGTACTGGAGGAAACAGTACGCGAAGAAGAAAAGTAAAGAAAAAAATTATTCCAACAAAAAACTATAAAAATTCAGACAATTTTATCTAACCTGTGAGTGAATTATTAGTTACTTACACACAAACAGAAAATAATATAAATAAATTAACGGTCGGATTTATTAATAAGATTTCTGAACAATTTTTGTCCATTTTATTTTGATAATATTCCGCTAGACGTATACGGCTTTCGAATGTGGAAGAATTTTGTAAGGAGGTTTTCAGATATTGTAACTCTTTTCAATTACGATATTAACCTTCATTCGAGAGATAATATTTTAAAACTTCAATCTCTTACTCATAATCAGTTTTCTTCACACGGTTTACTAACTTTATTAAATATTCGTGGTTCAAGAGTGGATTCATATTCAGGAGACCTCCTGAATTTAAACATCCTGTAGAATTTTGTTTTGCACAGGACTCGGAACCACGATGCCACATATGTGGCGATATTGCCGTTATTACGTGTGCTTGGTGTAAGAAACAACTTTGTATGAAACATTTTTTCACGGAATACCATTATTGTCATAATTATGAGCCATAGAAGTTGAACTTTATTAAATAAAAGAAAAGTGGCATTAAAATACATAGAAGTAATAACCCCCGACCTATCCCGTCACTGCCATTGGTAGCCCGCTCATTATCAGACATAAAAGTTAGAAATTTGCAAAACTGTAGGAGGGAAATATATCATGTCATACATGGTTGAATTTGTAATAAAATTTCCTAAATTTTTGTCCACATGACTAAACCGAAATTTCGAAAAATTAGATAAAAAATTTTTTTTTTTTGAAAAATAATGCTTTTTTTCAAAATCTGTTTAGGGGATTTTATTATACTAAAAAAACCAAACAAAACGTACATTGAAAGTTTTCATCTATCTCGCTTCGTTTCGGAGATAGCTCGAAGGGGGTGAAAATTCAGGGGTCCATTTCACCCCCTTAAACCAAAATTGGGCCGCTATAAAAAAATAGGGGTCTCTTATTTTTCGATAAACTTTAAATTTACGAAGTTTTATCAAGATCGGAAGCGGCGGCCTCGAAACATTTCCTTGTGAGTCTAACGCGTCTTTTATTTCCTGAGTTTTTTTTCTTTCAAATAAAGGAACTTGATCATTGCGCGACACTCGATTTTCTCTATTGTCGACAGAAAAAATCTCCCGTTAACTTTATAAAAGTTCCATAAGCAAAGTACTGATCGGAATGACTTGAAATTTGTATGGGATACATTTATCAACGCCATCTCTCTTCGTATATTTCTTACATAAACTATAGAGCACATACAGGGAATATAATACGTACGTAATACATTATTACGTATGTTATGTGTAAAATAGCTGTAACAGTTCTTACATTTCGCAGTAGAAATATCCTATAAATATTACGTATAATAGTACGTAATTCCTATTTCGTTGATATTGAATACATCGAACATGCTACGTAAACGATACGTACTGTGTATCCGTTATTTTTTCCAGGGTTAGTCTGGTGTGATTCTTAATGATTTTAACCCTCCGAGAACACAAGGGGTCAATTTGACCCCAACCTCGAGTTTGATCGAAAATATCGTTAAAGCATTTGTTAAATTGGCGAGTCTCAGGCTATCTAACTGTAGTTTGGATTATTAAGAATACATTAACACACTGTGGTTATATACATAGCAATGCTCAGTAGGTGTTGAGCATCGTTCAAAATTGGTCTGGGGTCACTCTAACCCCATTATGTACTAACTGTCGGTTTTCTCTGCAAAGCGTTGGTTTTCTACAAGTAAGTAAATTTAATTATATGATGTATTTTGAGTTCTAAATAGCTAAATATGAAGCTGTGAATGCGCTTGCAGTCCCGTACCTTTCTCGAAATGCTAATTGCCGGACGGTTTCTAATGAGTCATGTGTCACCGAAATCACTTTGCTAATAACAGCCAATCGTCGGCTACTTAATCCGCTCACTAGAAGAAGTAGCGACGAATTCCGACCGATGGTCTATCGGAACAGCCATCATTTTAGAAAACTCTAATAACCACCGCTCGGTCCCATTAGGTACATGACTCAGGGAATCGTCATCCCTCGCGTTGACACCATTTTTCTTGCCAATCAGGGCACACCGCATAGCTCACGCTATCCCCACTTTATTAGTTGTAAAATATATAAACTGCAGCCTCTCTAATGCGCGTTATTCATTCTGTGTAATCAAGTGATCAGTATCTCTTCATCCATCAGTGTGTTTCTTCAATCGTAAAACTTATTTCACAATCAGTGCGTATCGAGACGGTAAATATTCTCGTGTTTCTTAGTTTTAGTTTCGTACTATTTATGTATATTTTTTTCGCTCAGTGGATATGTGACTTTCTTGTGTTTCCAAACAGGACGGATTCTTTCCTTCCCGTACGCACAATAAAGCACAATGGCGTATAACCTACGATCACGTGTTCAAAATGATTTGATGCATCACGAGCCAAAATATTTTGATGGCGATGATTCTTCTGACTATGACAATACATCAGTGGAGGAGAGCACTGATACGTCGACTTCAGATTACAGTGAAGCTGACGGTACAGAAAATATGACTCTAAATCAACGAATTTTAGAACAAAGTTCTCGAGCTCCATGTCGGCCATCGACAGTGCTACGCAGTAAAAATGATACAAAATGGAGCATTGCGCCACGCACAAGGACGTCGGGTTAGTACATAAATTCTCCTTCTCTTTTTCTGTTCTTTCATCTCGCTTTTTCCTTTTCACTTTATACAATAGATCCCTTTTTTGTCGCTCATCATTTCTATCTTTCTTATTCTCAAGCAGTACCCCGTTTACGTACTAACAGAAGTTATTTTTACTCGAATTTTTTTATTTATTTGTTATAGATCGATACGTAGTTGACGAGAGATCCCCAGGACCAAGGAACGGCGCAGAATATTGCTCAGAGTACTTTGAGTTTTGGAATCTTCTTTTTGGCGAACAAATTCGCAGTATATTGTTGAATGTACAAATAACCAAATTGAAGATGTTTGTGCTCGCATGTTAGCAGACAATATGACAATGCAGACGTATCATCATACAACTGATTTCAATGAAATTAATGCTTTTATTACGTTGCTGTACTATTCCAGAATGTGGAAGTCCAATCATGTAGATGTCAAGGAACTTTGGAGCAATACCAGTGGATACAATTTTTATCGTTGTGTTATGCCAAAATCTCGATTCCTATTTCTCGCCAATTACTTACGTTTTGATATTCGAGAAAACCGAGCTGAAAACGATAGATTGTCACCTATAAGAGAGTTGTGGGGTAAATTTATTCATTACTGCGAATTCTACTATAATCCTAGTAACAACCTCACAGTCGATGAACAATTGCTTTCATTCCGAGGCCGCTGCAGATTTCGGATGTACATAAAATCAGAGCCAGACAAATATGGTTTGAAACTGATCACGTTGAATGATGCTCAGACTTTTTACCTGGTAAGCTTTTCTGAAGAATTAATATTTTATCCTGTTGCTATTTTTTCCATGGGAAAGATATAATGCTTATCTTTTTACCGTGAAAATAAAATATTATAAAACATTTCAATCCTTACAGATAAATGCAATCCCGTACTTACTGTTAGCTGATAAGTGTCCCTGAAACAAAATTTAGCCAGGTGGCTTTACAGTGGTGGCACTGTGGGACCACGCGGTGACTGAGAAATATCACAGTGATGTCTTGGTGCATGCGCACTGGGGTATCACTGTGGCATCACGCAGTGTACAAAGTGGATAAAGTAGGATTTTGCAAAAGGGGGACGCACACAGTGACTTTACCGAGGTTTTTCACTGTGTACCCGTGTAGTGTCGCCACCTGCCACCCGCCTAGTGGTGTCGCTTTTTTTTCATACCCTACCCGCCCTACCCGGATTCGAACCTGCGTTCTTTAGGATACGAGATGCTTCGAAACTGGGAATGCCTTCGCATGCTACCAATTGAGCCACCGACTCTTCAAGCGGTGTCGATCCACTCCGGTCATGATGTAGAAACCGGACATGACAGTGACTGCTCTCGAAGGTTCTCATTAAATTTTTTAAAATAATTTGATATTTTTCTTTTTTAAAATAAATGTCAACATAACCACGTAACATCAATAAAGAATTTGTAGATAAAAGTAGTTTTAAAAGTAGTTTTATATTTTCCTGCGGAATCAAAAAGAGAAACCAAAATGCAGTGAAAATCGTCGCTTCTTGCGTACAATCGTCACATGGTACTATGTGCCCTACCGATTTGTGTACGAGTTATTGCGTTGTAAAAACATGTTTGCATCTTCCTCTGGCCCAGCTGCACTTGCACGTTACTTCTTTATTGTTGTTTACCAGTAAGATGTTCACTTTAACTTCGTGAGAACCACTTGTTACATGTGATGGTTGTACACAAGAAGCGACGATTTTCACTGCATTTTGGTTTCTCTTTTTGATTCCGCAGGAAAATACAGACTCTCTCTGCTTTCAATACCGCTTCTCCTTCCACTAGCGGCCTTTTTGACTCTCTTAGAATTGACAAGATATCTTCGATACCGATATTCATCACTTATGAATTATTGGGTTTATTGCACTTGCACACTTAAAACTACTTTTATTTACAAATACTTTGTTTATGTTACGTGGTTATATGTTGACATTCGGTCCGTAACGATGGCCATCTTAGGAAGAACGAAACGCCACCATACGGCGGTGTCCGACGCGAATAAAAATTCCGTAAGCGTAAGCGAATAGACCAATCAGGATCAAGTATTCCGTTGTGGCAAAAACTCGTACTCCGAATCCTCACTGTAGCATCACAGTAACGTCACTCAGTGACGCCACCGCGTGACGCTTGGGTGAAAGTCACGCTTGGCTATCGGGGTACCTATAGTCTCTGTTAAATTGACCTTTTCAAATTTTATACCAATTCAATCATTCTTTTGGTCGATTGAGGAGGTATAAGATTCGAAAAGTTTCATACATTATAATAACAAATTCTAAAGTAGTAGCACGTATGAAATTGTACACGTAAATTGTTTTGAGAAGAATATATCATATAGAATAAGTTATTTTATTAAAGAATTGTTAATATTAATTGTACGTACTCCGGGTATTGCAATTCTGGTTTTAAATTTAGTATCGCTGACTTACATCCTTTCACGCTTCTATGGCCTAACATCTCAGTGGCACGATCCGACAGAAATGTTCCCATATGTTTGATACGGTTGCTAAGATGGGGTTTCTTGTACCCAATTTTTTAGAGCAAGTTCCGATAGTGAACTACAAATAAATAACAATGAAATTAAATAAACATTAAATAATCATTTTGATTCAAATATTAAACTTTGTCTTGTCCTTTACCTTTAGCTACGTTTAAAAATTTCGCCGGAAACCTTCAATTTCTGGGCTTTCGTGGTAATAAGTGATAAGATTGCTTTCGATGCTTTCTCCAGATGTCCCGTTGCTTCGTTTAGCTGATAAGTGGCCTGAAAGAAAATTTAAATACCTACAGTCTCTGTTAAATTGACCTTTTCGAATTTTATACCAATTCAATCGTTCTTTTGGTCGATTGAGGAGATATAAGATTTGAAGTTTCATACATTATAATAACAAATTCCAAAGCAGTAGCACGTATGAAATTTTACACGTACATCCCAGGATACTGTGGGACGTGAGGACCCAGTACCCCGTTAAAGTAAATATCTGGGCTGGAATAATCTGTAACCGACGATACAAGTCCGGCGATTCCTGTACGAGGAATTCTCTGACCGCTGGTTAGGAAGAAGGGGTCCAATTTTGTGGCCGTCGCGATCGCCTAAATTGACGGTGATGGATTATTTTTTCTGGGGCTATGCGAAGGAGCAGCTATACAACGAACGTCGCCCACTCCTGACCGTAGAGAGCCTCGACTGGGAAATAACGAGCATTTGTGAGGAGACCTCTCAGGAAGCGATCCAAAATGCGGTCTCTGCTTTCTACGACTGCTTGGGTTATTGCTCGGCTGAGCAAGGGAACCATTTTGAACATCTCCTATAAAGATAAAGCTGCGGTGAGTTTTCCACAAAATGTCATGATATGGAAAGGATTTACGAGGGTGGTCTGATAAGTTTCCGACCTCAACATGAAAATGGCAGCACTCGTGAACGACAGCTGGGGAATGTGTCTGTGCATCTTTTGACATGTACTCACCAAAATTTCAACCATTTTGGACGCGCAGTTGTTGTTTGACAATCGTTTGAGTCAGTCGATGTGAGGGCTTTGGTGAAAATGGAAAAATCACAGCTCGATACCTCGATACTCGATTTTTTCATTTTCACTAAAGCACTCACATCGACTGATTCAAACGATTGTCCAATAACAACTACGCGTCCAAAATGGCTGAAATTTTTGTCAGCACATGTCAAAAGATGCACGAACACATTCTCCAGCTGTCGTTGACGAATCCTGCCTTTTTCATGTTGAGGTTGGAAACTTATCAGACCACCTGTGTACTTACATTCATGATATCGTTTTGGATAATTGTATTAACTATCGCCACCCTTTCACAGTCTTCCCCTGATGTTACAGCTTTTCGTGTCCTCCGAGGGAGTTGATGCTCGTTGTTGAACGACAGAGTGAAACAAGGGAGCATTTCAGTCGGGAGCAACTACTGTCGACACTACTGCGGGAAGCACGAACCCAGAGGTCGTATAAAGCACCTGATCAGGTTGCCCATCGCACGCACACTTGCGAAACACGAAGTCATTCACCATGGTCCTGGTTATCGATGCTTGCTGAAATATTCAATCATGTTGGTTGCCGGATTGTAATGTGAGTCGTACTGGTAAATAAATACCCGCACTCTACATTCCTTTCCTGTATCAATAATATCTTACGTTCCATTTATTAGCAGGATACCAATCATCCTTCGTCTTTGGCACATTTCTGCATGGAGGTTGAGGCACATCGTCAAACTCTTCTGTCATCCATTTGTTTAGCGTTGTCTTGCTTCGTCCATAGTCGAAGTGATTTCCATGAAGAATTCATCACTTTCTTTGATTCTACGAATGATTTTAGTAGTATTATTGTCTTTGTAAATAATAAACAAATTGAATGATTTCAAAACAATTTATTTTTCTTATTTCACTCATATTTTTTAAATTCCTCTCGATTTATAGAAACACTTACCCTACTCAAAAATGCCTAGCCACTGTAATCTTCCACGTCGGTTCACTTGTCTCTGCAACTCGTTAATTATTTTAAATTTATCAGGAGTTTATCACCAATTTCCTTCATTATTCAAATTTAACTGAATTTCTACTTTTTATTAGTGCGTACGAGGGTCAAAATAAACGCGAGGGAAATCGTTTCGCGAATGGAAATATTTTATTCACTTTGAAAACCACGTTTTATTTCCAAAAAATACAATTACTCCGAAAAATTCCACTGTGTAAAGACACGTATGCGTCATCCGCCATACTTTCTCGTCTTACACCCAAGGGAATTTCTCTCGCGACGAATGACGTCTGCCGGCGATCGACAGAGCCAATCATTCGACGACCTCGCGTCTCCGACCAATAGCGTACATCCTACCGTCTACGAACCGCCAATGAATTTTTAGTTACGTTAATATGTTATAAACATAAAAAAGTTATGTTTATTCACTGTTTAAAAAATAAATATTTTATTAACTTTGAAAGCCACGTTTTATTTTCTATATAACTTTTTTTATGTTTATAACATTAACGTAACTAAAAATTTAATGTAACATTAAACTATTTACTTCGTTAGAAAAAAACAAGATATTAACAGAACAAATTTCATATTTCGGAACTGACAGTTTTATATAATTTTCAGTTCCTTAAAATAGGCATTTAATTTTATTTATCTTTCATCGACTTTTTTTCAAGAGAATATATATCTAGGTATTGAAAGCGTTAACAAGAAGACTGTTCGCAAAGCGTGCGGAAAGTGTTAACTAGATAAAGTGATACTAGTTATGAAGTGTTTTCCTAACTAAGTATTCCCAAAGTGTTCATTCAAGTACTCAAAAAGAGTGTACGGGATGTTAAGACCGTAAGATGTTTACTAAACGTTCACGAAGCGTGCTCCGGTATAAAGAAAGCGTGCTTTGAATGTCGTGCTAAAGTAACTATAGCGAAGCGTTCACGAAATGTACATGATACTACCTAGTCTAGTCATTTTAGATTTTCTTCACTAGATTAATCCCCTGTCGTTGAATTATGGACCAGTCGAAAGGAAAAAATCTCGCGAACAATATTCCGATGGGGTAACATAACGTAGATGACCGCAGAGTTGTTTATTTAACAAAAACGTTGCAAAATTTCGCTCTTATCGACTTAGGCGTAGCACCGTTGAATTTATATACATTCAAATATATATATTCGAATATATATAATATATTCAAAAAATTACCTTCTTGTATAGCGCGAAATTCTCTACAAAATTGATGCGGGAAGTAACTCTCTACACAGAACACAGAACATAGAACAGAACAGCTGTCTATCCACGCCACGCCTCAACACCGGGTGGCGCTGCACGCCCAATCTCAGAATTCAAATGGTAAACTCTCTGTTACTCGCCGAGCGCTGAGCTGCCGTGGTAAACGAAGCACGCTACTTACTAGCTACCCCGATAGCAAAGTGGCGCCACCGTGACTGCACACTACTTTTACGCGGTGCATTCGAGCCCCGATAGCCAAGTGTGACTTTCACCCAAGCGTCACGCGGTGGCGTCACTGAGTGACGTTACTGTGATGCCACAGTGAGAATTCGGAGTGCGAGTTTTTGCCACAACGGAATACTTGATCCTGATTGGTTTATTCGCTTACGCTTACGGAATTTTTATTCGCGTCGGACACCGCCGTATGGTGGCGTTTCGTTCTTCCTAAGATGGCCATCGTTACGGACCGAATGTCAACATATAACCACGTAACATAAGCAAGTGCAATAAACCCAATTCATAAGTGATGGATATCGGTATCGAAGATATCTTGTCAATTCTAGGAGAGTCAAAAAGGCCGCTAGTGGAAGGAGAAGCGGAGTCTGTATTTTCCTGCGGAATCAAAAAGAGAAACCAAAATACAGTGAAAATCGTCGCTTCTTGCGTACAACCATCACATGTAACAAGTGCTCCTCACGAAGTTAAAGTGAACATCTTACTGGTAAACAACAATAAAGAAGTAACGTGCAAGTGCAGCTGGGCCAGAGGAAGATGCAAACATGTTTTTGCAACGCTTCTGTACATAAATCGATAGGGCAAATAGTACCATGTGACGATTGTACGCAAGAAGCGACGATTTTCACTGCATTTTGGTTTCTCTTTTTGATTCCGCAGGAAAATACAAACCTTGCTTTCAATACCGCTTCTCCTTCCACTAGCGGAATTTTTGACTCTCCTAGAATTGATAAGATATCTTCGATACCGATATTCATCACTTATGAATTGGGTTTATTGCAATTGCACTTTTAAAACTACTTTTATTTACAAATTCTTTGTTTATGTTACGTGGTTATGTTGACATTTATTTTGAAAAAGAAAAATATCAAATTATTTTAAAAAATTTAATGAGAACCTTCGAGAGCAGTCACTGTCATGTCCGGTTTCTATATTATGACCGGAGTGGACCAACACCGCTTGAAGAGGCGGTAGCTCAATTGGTAGAATGCGAAAGCATTCCCAGTTTCGAAGCATCTCGTATCCTAAAGATCGCAGGTTCGAATCCCGGTAGGGTGTGAAAAAAAAGCGACACTACTAGGCGGATGGCAGGCGGGGGCATTGCACGGGCGCACAGTGGAAAACCTCGGTAAAGTCACTGCGTGCGTTACCCTTTTGCAAAAAATCCTACTTTATCCACTGTGTACACTGCGTGATGCCCAGTGGGCACGCACCAAGACATCACTGTGATGTTTCTCAAAGTCACCGCGTGGAATCACAGTGCCACCACTGTGAAGTCACCTAGCTATCGGGGAGTGCATGCACTGTAGTGTCCATCTGTCTGTCCACCGTGAAGCCACACTGCAGTCACGCAGTGTGAGTACCGAGTGTAAGCACTGTGTCATAACACGGTGACTGCACAGTGGTTTTACTGTGAGATGATGGTGTAGACCCAGTGGCGTCGCTGTGAAGTTATCATATGAACTACAGGGATGTATTCTAATGAAATATTTATATTAAAAAAACAATCTTTCTTTAGCTATTCCATTTATTAAATGAACATATTGTTGCGTACAAACATTTGTACTGAAAAGAAAAACGATATGAGGATCCTTTCGTTTCCTTTTTACATGTATTCAATAAGCGGCGCGGCGTTTTTTATGTGCCAGATTCGAGTTGTAGAGATCATCCAGATTGAGTTGTGGACTACCTATCTGCTATACATTATTCTTATTTTTTTTAGATATTTCCCTGCACAGTTTTGTTTCTATTTTATTATTGGAATGCATGAAACAACATTGCATTGCATAGGAGGTATTTCACGATCAACGACGATATTACACATACTCTGTAGTTGAATCAATCTAGACTTCGTACAAGAAGTTGGGCCTCAGGGCATGAAAATTATACCAATCGATAGCTGGAGGTCCCAATATTAACTTATCAAAATGTATCATCTGTCAAAATTCCCGGGAAAATGCATAATTAATTAAAAACTCGAAGTTTTAGCCACTGTAATCATTCATTTCTCCTATTGGGATCTGACATGTCTCGATACGCCGTCTGGTGGCGAGAAGTAAAACTATTCCTAGTATACCGTTTAGTGGATTAGCGAGTGACTGGCATTGGATTAATGTATGTATGTCGCGTATTCCCCCAAATGCTTCTCGCATTTTGGCCCTAGACCGGTGCGAGGGAAAAATTCGACAGACTCTTTGAGTCATAAATTAGATCCGGGAAAGTTCCTCAATACCACAGGGTCCCGTGTACGTGTACGTCGGCCGGGACATAGGAACCGAGCACTGGAGTTTCCTCGGGATTTACAACACTTAATCCTGCCTTCCACATTTATTCAATATATGTACAATTTTTCATAAATATGTTACTACAATACTCGTAAATTCGATCAACAGGTTTTCCTCGCGAGTGCACCTCGTTTACGACTACGTGCGATGCTTGCGCAAGTGAGAAGCAGGAGAAGATACAAACACGATAACGAATTTTTCACGACTGCCGGGAAACGGCTCGCAAGGAATGCCGTATGCTTCGGCACAAGAGGGCGGGTTTTTTCCATTTCACGATGTGAGAAGAAAGTTTCGAGAAAGTGGAAGAGTAAAAACGTGAAAAAGTCTCCGGGGTTGCGCGCAGATACGTCGACGTTCCGTGATGCGCCTGTCCAGGGACAGGCATATGCGCGCCTCGAAGGCTGAATTTATATTTTTGGGAGGTCAACCCTGGACGATAACCGAGGGCAAAGGGTGCTCATGTCCTCCCGCGAGTCTAGTGAAAGTTGGGAAGGAGTCGCGGAGCCCTGCGCGTGTCAAAACAATAAATAATTACTTCACTCCCATAAGACTCTGTCGATAGTATATTCATTTCGGCCATATTGGATTTTTCGAACTAAGCTCCTCCCCCATGTCAGATCCCAATATTATTTACTCGATCAAAAAAATGAAGCTACTAATTTGTAGCGGGGAAAATTTACTATAAAATTGATGCGAGAACCTACATGACAAAATGCACGGTTAATTTATAATAATTTTTTGAAAGTCCCGGTGTACGAAAGTACAATAAGCTGCGCATGGCGCGTATTACGTGGTCGCCATGAGAACAGCTGATTGCTTGGCGAAACATGCTCAGAAATTACTTTCGTACACCGGGACTTTCAAAAAATTATTACAAATTAACCGTGCATTTTGTCATGTAGGTTCTCGCATCATTTTTATAGTAAATTTTCCCCGCTACAAATTGGTAGCTTCATTTTTTTTTGATTGAGTAAATAATATAGGAGAAATGTATGATTAAAGTGACTTAGGGCCAAAACTTCGATAGTTTTTAATTAATTATAAATTTTCCCGGGGATTGACAGATGATACATTTTGACATGTTAATATTGAGATCTCCAGCTATAGATTGGTGTAATTTTCATGCCCTGAAGCCCAACTTCTTGTACACCATATATCCTATGTCTAGATTGATTCCATTACTGTATTTGACGAGTATACTCGTCATCGCTAAATTTGTACGCCGCAGTTTAGGTACCGTAAAATGGGGCTACTCTTGAAAATAGCGGGGTGACTTGAAAATGTTGCCACAGTGCCTCTGGCAAGTGCCTGTGACAAGTAGATTATTCTTTTTCTTGTACTTACTTGTACCTGCAAATACATGAAAACAACAGCGATTCTTAGCAAATTTTTTTTTTAAATTGGAGGGCTCCAGATTTTTTTCAAATATTGTAGGAGCTTCCTTAGGCTTGAAAGTTAACTGTAATATGTTTGATTTTATAAAAAAAAACTATATGCCGTGGTGCTGGCAGAATGAAGTTTCCAAAAAGTTTTATCAAATAGCCCCATTTTACGATACGCATTTTTCAAAGAGGTCGAAACGCCCTTCTCTGAATTCAGTATCATTTCCAGCATGTCTCCTTTGAGCTTCTCCATCACCACGAATATCCTCTCCGGCGTCTCAAACATCCTCTCGAGATTGACGACTCCGCTGTGGGAGAGATTCTGCAGGATGGCTACTTCGTTCTTGAGCTCGGCCTCCTGCTTGTTGGGAAAACGCAGCTTGTCGATCACCTTTATCGCCATCGCGCGGCCGGTCTTGCGATGAACTCCGCCGTAGATGGTACCAAATTGACCCGAGCCAAGAACTTCGTCCGGGAAGATGTGATAGAGCTGCGACATATCGGTTACGCATTCCTCTGGCTCGGTTGTCGACTGCTCCTGCCGACCTGCGGAAAACGACGCGTGTTTTTCGGTATAGCGTCGGTACGCGTTCGCGCGCACACTCGCGAGCTCTGAACGTACTTGCCGATCCGGAGGTGACGGGCATCAATGACTGCCTGATATTCGTTTTCCAGGTCCTCGCTAAGTGAGCGCCAATGCCACTTTCCGGCGGTGGAAGCTGACCACTCGCACCTCCCTAGAGGGGATCTTCGCCGACGTAGTAATCGACGTTGACCGTTCTCAACTCGAAATAATGCATCGTGCCTGGAAGGAGAGAACGCGCGCGTTATACATCGACTAAACGCGCGCAGACAATTTCTAACGATATATGTACTCACGAGAATGTTGTTCCCTAGTGGCGTCGACAACTAGAATTTCAGCCAACGGAATCTCTTTGAAGTACTTGAAACTGCTGTCGCTTTGGAACAGAGTTATGACCTTTGTGTCCAATCGCCAGTAGTGTCTCTTCTTCTGAAAACACGCGAGTCTTAATGACGGAGGAAGCGAAACCGAATCAGCGCCACGTCGTTGACCTACCATCGGATCGCGATTCGTCGAGTGCACCATCCATCCTTCTTTCAGGATCTTGGAGCCGCGTCGTTTTGTATGCTTGACGCTTTGAACTATTCGCATTAGCGGTATATTGTTACTCGGCGACAAGCTGCAACTGCGTTATCGCGTACTAGGTACCAAGTGTGACGGAGGGAGTGATGGAGAAGAAAAAAAGATAAAGTATCGCAAGTGTCGAGATACGACGTTGATTGAATAATTACCTCGATGGTCTGGACTTTTGAAATTCGTCGGAAGATGCATCGTCGTGGCACGGAACGAGGTCCTACGGAAATGTCAAACGCGTAAAACAATTCGTAGTGCGCTTTCCTCGTGCTTCCTTGTGTTTATGCGATGAGAGGGGGGATGATGACAGGTTGGCTTATTGAATTAGTTAAGTTAGGTTAATTAGTTGATTGGTGTGGTATTTGGATGCGACGTGAGGAGAGGATTTTGTACGGGGGTCGTTCCTTCCCTTAAGTTTGTACTTTCAGGCAGCACTGGGGGTTCGATCAGCCCATCCGCGCACAGTACCTATAACTGGAAATATAGTCGCGGGCGCGACTTGGCGACGGCGTCACGCCGGCCGCCATTCGCACGCGTCGCAACTTGTTACGCGCCGTCATCACTTCACTGTAGATTCTCAGCATAGCTCGGTCGTTCGCAAGGGCCTCTTCGGTGTCCCGGAGCTCCCAAGGCGGCTTCTCGCGAGGGTCGCTCATCCGGTGTCTCTCTGCTGGCCCTTGCGGTCTTTCGTCAACCGACGATACGTAGCGGCGGCCATGATGTCGTCCGTGCCACGAGGGAACTCGGCACGGCAGACTTCGTAATCGTCGAATAGCTCCTAAACACCGGCCTCGCCGCACTTCCACTTCACTCAGTGAGCTTCGCACTGCTCCGTGAACACCACCATGAACTTTTTATCGCGCTCACTCGCGAAAAACCCGACTAAATTTCCGAATTTCGCAGGAGCGATCCGCCACACGTCCACACTGCTCGACCACCGAACCTTTAAATTTAATTACGAGCACGTTCCCTGCGTATCAAAATGATTGAGTTAACCCCCGTACTAAAATCTTGAAATTTGCGTAAAACTATGTTGGCGTGCCGCGGGAGCCGCGTGTTCCGCAGCGAATTCATTAATTCGTTAACAATTTTGTGAAGATATTGAATTTACCGATATTCATGGTCGGTAAATTTACGAAGTGTGCACGTCGAAAAGGCACGGTGACTGCACTTGTGAGTGTAAACACTGTGTCCTTCACGCCATGAACCACTAAGGGCCGGTTTTACCAACAGGTATAAACGCGGTATAGCGCTATACTGAGAATAACAATAAGGCTTATTGCTGGTTATTCTCAGTATAGCGCTATACCGCGTTTATACTTTGTTGGTAAAACCGGCCCTAAGTGTGTTCACTGTGTAGCCACGGTGCTTTTAGTTTGTGTATGCCACGCGATCATGCCACGGTGAGACCACAGTGATGCCACTACGTGGCAGCACTGCGTGCGGCTAGCGTGTAAATCCACGCTTTTTGCTATCGGGGTACTTTCACATACTTTTGCACTAAACGGGAGACGAATGTAAGTGCGACTGTATCTCGAGCGTTCGTCGGAGGTCTACTCGCACAGGGCCGTCCTACGCCGCGCGCACGCACGTACGCACGTCCCTGTCTCATTGATTTCAATGTAGAAATAAAAACCGAATATCTCTACTTCTAAACGTCAGAATGACTTCATTCATAAGGAAAAGTTATCAGTTTTTTTATAATCTAAAATCTGACAATATTTTTTAAAAATTGCTCGAATAGTGCTCTAGCGGTCCAACTACCTTAAAGCAAGCATTTTTTTCCAAATTTTTCTAATAGTAACAAATATACAGAATCACTTAAAATCTAAAAACGGCGGCGCCGCGCTCATATAGCGAGTAACGGAGGGTTAACTCACTTTGAAATTATATGTAATCTCTTTGTTTTAGATTAACTATTTTTTTTTCATTTTCACGGTATAGGAAACTTTTACAAAAATTTCTCTTAATTACTAAACTACTAAATAAAATTACTAAACAACTATTCCTCTTTCACTTTCAGTGTAAATTAAAAACAAAAAGATTCAGTCAAATTCGAAAGAAAAATGTTTTTTCTATACCGTGAAAATTTGCGTGAGACAAATGCTTGTAGCGCGAGTGCTGACGGGTTAATCATGTCATTGTTGATGTGATCAAAAATTAAGAGATTGCATATAATTTCAAAGTGAGTTAACCCTCCGTTACTCGCTATATGAGAGCGGCGCCGCCGTTTTAAAATTTTAAGTGATTCTGTATATTTGTTACTATTAGAAAAATTTGGAAAAAAAATGCTTCCTATAAGGTAGTTGGACCGCTAGAGCACTATTCGATCAATTCTTAAAAAATATTGTCAGATTTTAGATTATAAAAAAACTGATAACTTTTCCTTATGAATGAAGTCATTCTGACGTTTAGAAATAGAGATATTCGGTTTTCATTTCTCCATTGAAATCAATAAGAGACAGGTGCGCGGCGTAGGACGGCCCTGTGTGAGTAGACCTCCGACGAACGCTCGAGATACAGTCGCACTTACATTCGTCTCCCGTTCAGTGCAAAAGTATGTGAAAGTAGCCAGTAAGTAGCGTGCTCCGTTTACCACGGCAACTCAGCGCTTGGCGAGTAACGGAGGGTTTACCATTTGAATTCTGAGATTGGGCGTGCAGCGCCACCCGGTGTTGAGGCGTGGCGTGGCTAGTCAGCTGTTCTGCTCGTGAGTGTTGTTCAAGAAACTTAAAAAATTTTTATAAAATAAAGGACACGTCCTAGAGAGTTACTTCCCGCATCAATTTTGTAGAGAATTTCGCGCTCTACAAGAAGGTAATTTTTTGAATATATTATATATTCGAATATATATACCGCATGTCCCACTCTGTATTGGCCAGTTTGAAATTACCTTCGGGGAGGCTTGGTCGGTACTTGAGTCATTTAATACCGGTAGAAGTCGAGTCGGTAGTTAGAGTTGGTGTCAATTCGGGAGATCGAAGCGTCTAACCTCGAAATTATGAATTTGTGAATAATGGTGAGTAATTTCCATTCCATTTAAATTCATAATTTCGAGGTTAGACGCTTCGATCTCCCAAATTGACACCAACTCTAACTACCAACTCGACTTCTACCGGTATTAAATTATTCAAGTACCGACCAAGCCTCCCCGAAGGTAACTTCAAACTGGCCAATACAGAATGGGACATACGGTATTTGAATGTATACAGGGTGTCCCCTCTCAATTGGAAAAAACTTCTAGGGCATATTGAGGAACCATAGAAAAGCAGTTTGAGATATGAGACTGATGTCCGGAAGTGCATGGTTTTCAACATACAGGGTGTCAAAGTTTTTTTCAAATTACTCTTTTTTTATCAATATCTCAAAGGCACGTTGATCGATTTTCTTGAAATTCGCTGGTGATGTAAGCTTTAATAAGACGCTCAGTTAGCACTAATTAAATGGTAATTATTACTTCCAGTGGCGCCCCGGGGGACAGTGTCACGAATAAAAATGACAAAAAAATGTACGCCACTGACTTTTTTTAAAAATTTTATATTTTTTAGAAAGCTCAGTTAAAAATACAACTTTTTTGTCACTTGATATTTTTTCGTATCTCTCCGTTTTCGAGAAAAAAATTTTTCAGTCAGAACTGACAGGCCGGCCGGAGCGTGTGGAGAGACATCAGTCCATCCGGTGGCCGGACTTCAGGCGGACTGTTCAGGCAGAACTGACAGGCCGGCCGGAGCATGTATAGGGCGCTTAAAAGTGTCAGTTTATAAGTACTTAACTATCTTCAAACGTTACACTAATTGCAAAAATGAATCGTTTTGAATTACCCGAGCTTGCAGATATGCATCTCTTGTATGGGGAAGCGCGCGGTAATTCTTTGTTAGCACAACGGTTGTACGGGCAGCGGTTCCCAAATCGTGAATTGCCAAACCATAAGATTTTTGTGAAAATTAATCAAAATCTACGAGAGACCGGCTCATTCGTGGTAAGTATTGCAGAAATGGCAACTTTCTGTGTTTTTTTCTTGCGCGTTTCTGTTTTACAGCCAATCTAAGAGGCTTTGTTATCTTTACAGCCTATTCGAGAATTTGCAAGGCAGTGTCCGATCAGAGATGCCGTTGAGGATGAAGTCATGGCACGCATTGAGAATGAGCCCAACACTAGCACTCGTCTGATTGCGTCGCGACTTCATTGCAGCAAAAATACTGTCCATCGAGTATTGAAAAGCTACGATCTCCATCCATTTAAACTTCAAAAGATGCAGCATCTACTGCCTGGCGACGCTCCTCGGCGGCTCGAGTTCTGCGAGTGGTTGCTCGGTCAAGCGGATGAAAACGCTGATTTTTTAAGTATAATCCTCACGAGCGACGAAAAAGGATTTTCACGCGAGGGGACATTCAATCCTCGTAATAACCACGAGTGGAGCGAACAAAATCCCCATGCTACGCACATCAGAGGATATCAGCAGAAGTTTGGTGTTAATGTTTGGGCAGGTATTCTTGGCGACCATTTGATTGGGCCGTACATTCTACCGAATCACCTCAACGGGAACAGCTATCTAGTTTTTTTGCGAGATGTTCTGCCCGGGCTGCTAGAAGATGTACCCTTCCAGTTGCGTAGAGAGGCCTGGTTCCAACACGATGGTTGTCCAGCGCATTTTGCGCGCACGGTGAGAAGTTATCTCGACCAAACCTACAACAACAGGTGGATTGGTATAGGTGGTCCCGTCCCTTGGCCAGCAAGGTCGCCGGACTTGGCCCCCCTGGACTTTTTTCTTTGGGGCGAAATGGAACGGTTGATCTATGCAACTCCTGTGCCGACCATGGAGGACCTAGTTGCTAGAGTTGTTGTGGCAGCGGAATTTATCGCGAACGATCCAGGCGTGTTTGCTCGGGTGCGCGAATCCTGGGTCGACAGGTGCAGAAAATGCATCGAAATGCATGGTGAACACTTTGAGCATTTGCTTCACTATTAATAATAAGTTAAAGTAAAGTTATTTTCCTAACATATAATGAACCTTTTAATAGAGTTGTTAATCAAATTTTTTTCTCGAAAACGGAGAGAGATACGAAAAAATATCAAGTGACAAAAAAGTTGTATTTTTAACTGAGCTTTCTAAAAAATATAAAATTTTTAAAAAAAGTCAGTGGCGTACATTTTTTTGTCATTTTTATTCGTGACACTGTCCCCCGGGGCGCCACTGGAAGTAATAATTACCATTTAATTAGTGCTAACTGAGCGTCTTATTAAAGCTTACATCACCAGCGAAGTTCAAGAAAATCGATCAACGTGCCTTTGAGATATTGATAAAAAAAGAGTAATTTGAAAAAAACTTTGACACCCTGTATGTTGAAAACCATGCACTTCCGGACATCAGTCTCATATCTCAAACTGCTTTTCTATGATTCCTCAATATGCCCTAGAAGTTTTTTCCAATTGAGAGGGGACACCCTGTATAAATTGAACGGTGCTGCGCCTAAGTCGGTAAGAGCGAAATTTCACAACGTTTTTGTTAAATAAACAACTCCGCGGTCACCTACGTTATGTTACCTCATCGGAATATTGTTCACGAGATTTTTTCCTTTCGATTGGTCCATAACACAGGCACACAAAAAAAAAGGCCTTGTTCCCGGAACCAGACCAGTATATCTTTATGTTTTTTTGGTCGCTGAATCCGAATCCGGTATCCGTTTGTCTCCATCACGTCACATTTTTTTTTAATCTCAAAGAACCATCAATAGATTATGATTTTCAAAAAGTTAATGGACTTAAACCAAATTCGCTATAGGGGTTTTTTTGGGTCGCTGATCACGAATCTGAAATAGGATTTCAAAAATGCAAAATGGCGGATCCAATATGGCGGACGAGATTTTTGAAAATCGACGGATTCATGCCGAATTTGGTATAAGGGGGTTTTTTGGGTCGCTGATCATGAATCTGAAGTCAGATTTTAAAAATTCAAGATGGCGGATCCAATATGGAGGACGAGATTTTCGAAAATCGACGGATTCATGCCAAATTTGGTATAGGGTTTTTTTTCGATCGTTAATGACGAATATGAAGTTATATTTACAAAAATTCAAAATTTTCGAAAATCTTGTCCTTCATATTGGATCCGCCATCTTCAATTTTTAAAATCTGACTTCAGATTCATGATCAGCGACCCAAAAAACCTCCTTATACCAAATTCAGCATGAATCCGTCGATTTTCAAAAATCTGGTCCGCCATATTGGATGCGCCATCTTGAATATTTGAAATCCAATTTCAGATTCGTGATCAGCGACCCAAAAAACCCCTTATAGCGAATTTGGTTTAAGTCCATTAACTTTTTAAAAATCATGATCTATTGATGGTTTTTTGAGATTAAAAAAAATGTGACGTGATGGAGACAAACGGACACCGGATTCGGATTCAGCGACCCTAAAAACATAAAGATATGCTGGTCTGGTTCTGGGAACAAGACCTTCTACCAATTGAGCCATCGACTCTTCAAGCGGTGTTGGTCGACTCCGGTCATATACAGGGTGTTACTTAATGATAGGCCGTAATTGCAACTGCACATTACTGAATCAATTTCCAGTAGAAAAGTTCATATTAACATGTGTCCTAAAATGTCTGGTTTTCAAGATACAGGACGTCAAAGTTAAAAAAAATCGGTTTTTTAATAATATCTCAAAGATTCTTGTGCCGATTTTGTTGACATTTGGCACTGTTTTTTATTGTAATAAGATGCTAAGTTAGCACTAACTGGAAGATAATTATGAGTTCTAGTGGCGTCCCAGGGGACAGTCTCACGAATAATATTGACAAAAAAAGTGTACGCCACTGACTTTTTTAAAAATTTTATATTTTTTTCAAATTAAGCAACTAAAAATACAACTTTTTTATCTCTTGCCATTACTTCGTACCTCACTTCGTTTTTGAGGAAAAAAATTAAAACCACTTAATTGTATTCCGGGACGCCACTGGAACTCATAATTATCTTCTAGTTAGTGCTAACTTAGCGTCTTATTACAATAAACAACAGTGCCAAATGTCAACAAAATCGGCACAAGGATCTTTGAGATATTATTAAAAAACCGATTTTTTTTTAAACTTTGACGTCCTGTATCTTGAAAACCAGACATTTTAGGACACAAGTTAATATGAACTTTTCTACTAGAAATTGATTCAGTAATGTGCCCTTGCAATTACAGCCTATCATTAAGTAACACCCTGTATAGAAACCGGACATGACAGTGACTGCTCTCGAAGGTTCACATTACATTTTTAAAAATAATTTGATATTTTCTTTTTCAAAACAGTAGCGATTTTGATAATTAATCATCCGTTATTTATAGAATATTCGTCAAGAGTCATGTTAAAGTTACGTTCACGATGGAACTTTTATAATTTTTATACAAATTTAGGTTCTTCACTGTTTAATATCTGTTATAAGTGGTGGAAAACAGTGGTGGAGAAAGTAGCGGCATCGGGGTGCGTACCCGCTCATGCAATTTACACAAACCAATTTGTGCATGCAAACTTGTGAAACTGAACTGAATTCTAAAAGTTAGATGGAAGATATGTTTACACGCTCATGCAATTTGCGCCAATTGGCTTGTGCAAGCCAGTTGCACAAGTAAATTGTTGTGCTAAGGTGGGTTTTTACGCTCATGCAACTTGCGCAAATTGATTGGAGCATGCAAACTTGCACAAATAGAACTGAATTGGTATGTCCCGTTTTCACGCTCATGCAATTTGCGCAAATTGAATTGTGCATGCAAACTTGCAAATAAAACTGAATTGGTATGATCCGTTTTCACGCTCATGCAGCTTGCGCAAATTGATTTGTACATGCAAATTTGCTCAATAAAACTTCAATTAATATCTATTGGCATAAAAATATAGCTTGTAGTTTCAGCTTTCAAATGATATATATTTTATTGAAGAAAAAACGTATACTACAAAATATAAGTTTTCTTTTGGCAAGTGTCAAATAAGGCGGGGAGAAAAGTACTCATATACTTGGTACTTTCGAGAACATACACATAAAATAGCAAAGTCAATACTTGGTAAGGTATCTTTTGAAATTAATAATAGCTGCTAATCGTCTTGGCATAGAAGCTGTTAACGTGTTGGCCAAATTTGAGTCAATTTTGTTCCATTCTTGTATCAGCGACATTTTCGAATCATTTTTGTTTAATATGGAATGCTTTCGAATACGTCGATCAAATTTTTTTTACACATTCTCTATGACGTGAGGTTGATATTTGAAGACTCTAAAGGTTTATTTAACATACGGGAAATATTATAAAGTAACCATTCGCGAATTGTGTACCTGCTGTATGTTTTGGGTCACTGTCTCATTGAAAATAATAATGACCCTCGATGTGTAATTTTTTAGCACTGACTTTAAAATTTTCCTTTAAAATATCCAAGTACGTGTACTTATTTATCCATAACTTGATCTATAAAGAATAAATTACCCACTCCATTTGCTCCCATTAGCCCCCATACTAACACACTTCCTCCGCCGTATTTAACAGTGGGTCAAAGATTTTTTTATTTAATGCTATTCCTTGTCTTCTCCACCTCACTTTTGCCTTTCGGAATTCCAAACGTTAAATTTGCTTTAATCACAAGAAATAACCGTTTTCCAAAAGTCCATTGACGCGTTAACATACTCCTTTGCAGATTGAATTCTTTCTTCTCTGTTTACTCTTTACTAACATAAGATTTTTGCCTAGGTACTCATGTTACAAACCCGGCTTTTCTTAATATATTCCTATTGTTTTTTGCGTAACGCACTTATCACGTCGTTCTTGTAATGATGCGGCTATATTAGTTGAACTCTCGGACGAATTTATTATTATTTTTCTTAAAATAAAACGATCGTCTTGATTGAAACTCGAAACATACGACAGATACAATCCGCGAATGGTTAATTTATAATAATCTCTACATATTACATACACCTCTAGAGTCTCCAGTTATCAACCCCATAGAGAATGTGTAGGAAAAATTTGATTAGCGTATTCGAAAGCATTCTATATTAAACAAAAATGATCCGAAAACGTCGCTGATACAAGAATGGAACAAAATTGACTCAAATTTGGCCAACACGTTAACAGCTTCGATGCCAAGACGATTAGCAGCTATTATTAAATTCAAAAGATACATCACCAAGTATTGGCTTTGCTATTTTATGTGTATGTTCTCGAAAGTACCAAGTACATGAATACTTTTTTCCCCGCCTCATTTGACACTTGCCAAAAGAAATGTCTTATATTTTGTAGTATATATTTTTTCTTCAATAAAATATAATATATCCTTTGAAAGCTGAAACTACAAGCTATATTTTGATGCCAATAGATATTCATTTATTTTAACTATTTGCAAGTGGATCGTAGTTGAACGGTGTGAAAGGGCATTTCAAGGCACCGTTAGGAGTGGACGCGCCAAGCAAGGGCGATTCACGATGCCAGGTTGAAGCGGGCTGTTTCCCCATAGTGACGTCAAGGCAACGGGGCTTTCCAACGCAGGCTCAGGACAAAGGAGTAAGGAGGACTCATGCTCCTCTTGGCAATCGAAGGAAGCCATTCAATCGAAAACCAGCGTGGATCTCGGATCGTGATCCGAGAGTCTCTTCGAGGATTGCTTCAGAAGTCATCGCGCCGCCGCATCGAGTCTACCGCGTCGAATATAGCTTACAGATGTATGAATACTTTTTTCCGCCACAGTATACCGTATGTTCGAGCTCAAACCGCTCAAGCGCCGATACTTATGGCCGATAACTTGAAATTTGTCTTCGGCAGTATTTGCCGATGGTTGAAAATTTGATAGTTAGAGATGGCTTGAGAAGAGTGCGCTGTGTGTACTGCGTGAGAGCGAAAAGTATAAAACGTCTGATTTCTCGATAGCTGTCAATTCGAGAGATGGAATTATTGAATGATAGACGAAACACTTCGATCTCCCGAATTGACAGCTATTGGGAAATCAGACGTTTTACACTTTTCACACTCTCACGCAGTACACACAGCGCACTCTTCTCAAGCCATCTCTAACTATCAAATTTTCAACCGTCGGCAAACACTGCCGAAGACAAATTTCAAGTTATCGGCCATAGGTGTCGGCGCTTGAGCGGTTTGGGCTCGGACATACGGTATCCAAGGTTCAATATGTCGATATCATCTCTTTTTAAATCTTTCTTCTTTTACATGGTTTCTTTTTTTTAGACGCGATAATGACGAATGCACCGCTGCCGGAACATTCCGCCCGCCTTGCCGAAACACGTTACACTCTGCGTTGGATTCGACTACCCTTTGATGTTTACCGACAACTCGTGGAAAACCAGTCGACATGACGATCGATAAAATATGTCGATCGACCAGTCGATTGCCGCGTACACACTCTAGTCGACAGTGTCGATCGACGCGGCTTTATTCCGACCCGTCCGGTAATTAACCTTTCCGGGAAAGGTGCGGGACTGCAAGCGCATTTGCAGCTTTCGCCGACATATGCCGCTCACCGGATGGCTAGATTAAACCCTAGATTAGTGAGGTATTTCGATCGCGATGATACTGAGCAGTGAGAGTCAATACTCAGAATTCCGACTATCGTTTGTCGGAACACTTTTATTTAACAGCGTTTCCGCGTTAACAAATACATCAACAAACGTAAACAGACAAAATAACACCGAAAATACAAAAGCCACGTGCAAATCAAGACAAGAAATTCGCTGCTACACGCATGCAGGCGACCGGGCGGTAGCGTTATAAAGTTGGAGTGTTGTTCATACGTTCAAGTATTTGTGCCTACCACATACAAATTATCAGATCGTGCCTGTTTTACTCAAGTCAAACTTTCTGGCTTGGGCAAGTGAACGATTTGGGTTTTCATGCACAGCTTACTTGTGCAAATTGGACTGCACAAGCCAATTTGCGCAAATTGCATGAGCGTGAAAACGTGCGCCATGTGCAAATTATTTGACTGCGCCAAATTTACTCAAGTCAAACTTTCTGGCTTGGCAAGTGAACGATTTTGGTTTTCACGCACAGTTTATTTGTGCAAATGGGACATGCACAAGCCAATTGGCGCAAATTGCATACGCGTCAAAACCCACCTTTAGAACGAAAGCATGAAGTTAGGGCAGCCAAAAGACTTGGCTTGAATAGTATCTGACCAGATAGATATTTTGCATGAAGTTGGTGCAAATGCATGAGCGTATAAACGCTACTCCAACTCAGGGCATGACAAGTTGACATACGACGTACTATGCACGTGCTTCCGAGGTTGGTAGGTTAATTGTTTGTGTTTATTATTTGGTATCTTCTGAATATTTGAATTTTGAATATTATTATTTGTTGGCGCCGGTATTACGTTTTGTTATTTTTCTTTTGATTATTGTTCCGCGACAAACGTGTTCGCAGTCCCGCACCGTTCTCGGAAATTAATTAACCCATTTGCATCAAAGCGCAGAACATTCCGCAAGCCCGCACTTCACGTCAGCCCGGCGTCACCTTCCGACATTCCTCCTCCAGCCAATTAGGGTTCATGATGTCAAGAACATGGCACTATTAGAATAAAATAAAACAAATTTAGAAAGGTATCTATTGTATATGTATATAAAACAAAGTCGGGTTAGTACATTATTTATAACTAAAGAACGGCTGGACAGATTTTTATGACCTTTGATTCTTGGATTTTTCTCCGCCACGAATAGCAGAATAATTATTAAAACATCTGAAAAATTTACGAAAAAAAATTTATCAGAAATTTACGAAAAAAAAAAATATTAAGAAATTAATTTTTCTAGAGAAGTTTCCTCGCGTATTGGAAAGTAAGAAAATACAAAAAAATTGGAATCAGTATCATATATCACAAGGTGCTTCAATGAAGGGAATCGACCCGAGTGCAACCCATCCAGCAAATAGTTTAATAGAAAGTAGTGCAATAACGCTACGCGAATCATTTCGATTCGTTTCAATAAAGCAAATGCCTTGCTGCAAAGTGAATTAAATTAATTTAAGTGTAATTAATATACATTTCGTTTTCAAGTTAACACAACATTTATTGATTCTGAGGCGGTACGAATTTCGCCGGGTCAGCTAGTTTTTTAATAAAATTGAACATATATTTAAATATTTATGGAGCAATGGGGCTGTATCGATGATACCCCATCAGCATTTCTGGTTTGTTCCCTGCAGGTACAACTGACCGCGCGCGGTAATAGGGGGAGTTGTCAATTGACCTTCCGTGATACCTGTGTACGTACGTATGTAATTTTGAATATTATTATTTTGTTGCTCATTAACTAGCAAGCCTAGATTCGGCGAAACATACCCCCGCAACCGACCTGTGCAATTGAGAGACAGAAGTATTTGCGTATTTTCCCGCGCGAGTCGAAATTTTAGTCATATCAAACGGTCATCGGTGTCGTCGATCGCGTCGGTCATTCCATTGTGTTTGAGGAGTCATCAAACAGGCATCCTAGGCTTCCAAAAGAGCCAATTCTGCACTAGGATGACTGTTTGATGTTGAGGGTACGCAGGATTGATTGGAAATTAAGTGGAGAGAGAATAAACGATGTTTAGAGAAATATTTATTAAAGTTTTAATTAGTGACGCAAAGAAACTTCTTTTCTTTCGAACTTTCTTACTCCACGCATGGAATCTAACTAACGCTCGCCGCTACTTCCTCGATCAGCTTCGCACGCGAATCGCGGCGCCACCGTCTCCGTTCGGCTCCGCTCGGGAACCATCGATCTCGCCCGACGCTCGGGTATTGTTGGCTATACTTGGTTCGTCGAAATGTGACGACTTATCCTCAACACTTCCGCCGTCGGAACGTTTAGCGCGCATGCCAAGTTTATTGCACAATGACAGGAAACGATCTCTTGGGAGTGCCTTCGTGAACACGTCGGCCAGTTGGAATTCTGTGGAAATGTACATGACGTCGATCTCTTTATTATTCACCTTTTCTCGAATGTAATGATAATTAACGTCTATGTGTGTGTTTCGTCCGCTTGTGAAACTCCGGATTTCTAACAAGGCGGATCGCGCTTTGATTATCGACCCACATAACATTGGGTTTGTCGCACTTAACTCCAATGTCGTTTAGCAATTTACCGCAGCCAGATCGCTTCTTTAGTTGCAGTCGCAGCTGCGATATATTCCGATTCGGCGGTGCTCAGCGAGACAAGCTTCTGTCGCTGTGACGACCATGTTACCACACCGTTCGCGAGACAGAACGCGTATCCCGTCGTTGACCTTCGCGTCTCTACGTCGCTGGCAAAATCCGCGTCCAAGAATCCGACTAACGAGGCTTGTGCCTTCCCCGCTCGATACTCGATCCCTTTATCTACCGTCCCCGCGACGTATGAGAAAATACGTTTTACTGCACGCCAGTGTTTTTCGTTATGATTCGCGAGAAACTTGCTAGCTTGATTTACCGCGTAGGCGACGTCTGATCTGGTGACCGTTGCCAGGAACATCAACGAGCCTACCGCTTCTCTATATGGTGCATTCGTTTTTTTCTCCCCGGATTCGGCGGGATACAAGACTGTGTGAGGGTCCGCCGGTACAGACAGTCCTTTCGCGTTCGTCATGTTGAATCTATCGATTATTTTCTTGGAATACGCGGTCTGATGAATGAACATTGACTTCCGTTCGCGGTCTCGATCGACCTGTATTCCCACGAAACAACTACAATCGCCAATCATTATCTCAAACGCTCTACTCAACTCGTCTAATACTTTTTCTATCGCGCTCGCTGACTCAGCCGCGATCAGCCCGTCATCTACGAATAACGCCAGATAGATTTTACATCCGTCGTACATTCCGCTGAACACACACTTGTCAGCGTCTGTTTCTTCTAAATTTACTTTCTTTAGGAACTGTACAAACTTCACGTTCCAACACCTGGAGGCCTGCTTGAGGCCGTACAGGGCCTTCTGCAGTCTGCAGACGATCGCACTATTTCCTTCTTCTTCCGCGTCGATCTTTAGCCGCGTTGGCATCTCCATCCGGATGTCCTCGTTCAGCTCTCCGTGTAGAAAAGCAGTGCGCACGTCGAACTGCGCCGTCTCGAGGTCCTCTTCCGTTATGACTGCCAGCAGCACTCGGATCGAATCATATCGCACGACTGGCGAGAATGCTTCGACATAGTCCAGCCCTTCTCTTTGTTGGAAACCTCTAGCGCAAAACCGCGCTTTGAACCGGAGTACGCTTCCATCTGTGTCTCTCAACACCTTGAAAACCCACTTTGAGTCGATCAGCCGCTCTCCCGGTTTTCTCGGAACCAGCTCCCACGTTCCATTCTGTTTGTGGACTTCCAGCTCGCCCTCAATCGCTTCAATCTACTACTCGGCTTCTGTGCTTTTGACTCCTTCGTCAAACGTAGTGGGAACTGCAAACTCGACAATATTCATTTCGTATCGTCGCGGAGGGTGCAGCAGCGCGCGATTCCGAAGCGCACGAGAAGTCCCCTCTGGAGAGCCGCCAGCCCGGATATAACCATCTTCGTTCCTGTCTTCAGGCACCTCCGGCGCCTCGACATCGGCGTTGGCCTCCTCCTCGTTTACTGCAGCTTCTTCCTCTCCTCCCATCTCGTCTTCGTTCACCAGGCGCAGAAATTCCCCTTCGTCTTCGGTTCCTTCTGTGCTGACACCATCGGAAGACTCGTGAAACGTCACGCTCCTCGATACAGAGACGGTTCTCGTGTCAGGATCGAAGAGCCGGTAATTCGTCGACTCATTCTCGTACTCCACCAATATGCACTTTTTGGCTCATGCGTCTAACTTTGTGGTCTTCTGCTTCGGAATGTGCACGTATGCAGCCGATCCAAAGACCCTCACGTGTCCCAGATCCGGTGTCTTGCCTCTTCAAAGTTCGTACGGTGTGCGGCTTCCGTCCACTCTGGAGTTCCCCGTCCTGTTCAGCAGATGCACCGCCGTTGCAGTTGCTTCCGCCCACAGATAGTCCGGCAGCTTCTTCGCCTTCAGCATGGTCCGTGCCATCTCCACGATGATCCTGTTGTCGCGTTCCGACTTCCTATTCTGTTCGGGCGTGTAAGGTGCGGTCGTCTCGAGAGTGATGCCTTTTGCCTTCAAATATTCCAGCATCCGTGTGTTCCGACACTCCGTTCCGTTGTCCGTGCGCAGCACCTGCATTGCTCGCCCGAACTTGTTATTCACCATTCTCTCGAACTCGACGAATCGCTCATAGACGTCCGCCTTGTGCCGCATGAAATAAACTCGGAACCCGGTGGCATCGTCTTTGAAGAGCACCTAATATTTCGAGCCTCTCACTGATGCCGTTGCTACCGGACCACACACGTCACTGTGAATGTACTCGCCCGGCTTTCTCGAGACTTTCTCAGTTTCCTTCTTGAACGGCAGCTTGTGTTGCTTCCCAAGCTGGCACGCCTCACAGAAAAACTCTTCCGTATCCTTGACACTGACCCCTTTTACTGCCCCCTTTTTGACAAGCTCTGTTATCGCACGCTTGTGAATATGTCCCAGTCTCTCGTGCCAGATCCTCAGGTCCGTCGACGCGACGTTCGTCTCCTGCCGCGCTGTCGACACTCGGAAAAACATCCGGTATAGACTGTTCGTTTGCTTCACACCTGTGGCCACAGTTTCACCATTGCGCGAGACCTTCACTGTTTTCCCTCCAAACCCGACGCGAAACCCTTTTGACGTGCACGCACCGACCGAGAAAAGATTTCTCGTGAATCGCGGGACAAGCAACACGTTCTCTATCACTCCTGACGTCCATGCACGTTCACGAGCTTCTCAACAGGCACATCCCCGATGCCGACCACTTGACACTCGCCGTCATCGCCTAGAAAGACACTCTCTCCTTTCACCGCACGTGGATTCACTAGCCAGTCCGTCGCGACGTGATATGTGCCGACGCTCCACTGTCCAAAATCCACACGTCTTCTTTGCGAAGACTGAGTAAATAATCTTTCTGCTCCCTCGTTGGTTGCTCGGCGACGTTACACCCGTCCGTCTCACTAACTAGCGCCGCATGTGTCGAAAACAAACGCGCAGTTGTTGCTCGCATGTCCCCTGTCACTCTCTTTCTCGGCCTCCTTCTTCTAGCTGCACTCGCTGGCGTAGTGCCCCATCTTCTGACATCGGTAGCACTCGATGTCCTTCTTGGATTTCTTCTTCTTTTTCTTTTTCTTTCCGTCGTCTTTGGATCCAGGTTGTTTTGTTTCATCGCTCTTTTTCTTCTTTATGACGCTCAACGCACTGTTGCCCTCGCCGTCTTCGGCCAGGTTGCATTCCTCGCGAATCAGTCGCTCGAGTAGGTACGTCACGGACTGTCGCGACGGTTCCACTCTGTCCCACGCGGTCTTCAGCACGCTGTATTTCGGCGTCAGACTTGACAAAATCTTCGCGATGACAGCCGTGTCCGGTATCGTTTCACCGAGATCAACTAGCTGTCTTGCCATGTTCTGAATCGTCGACACGTGTTGAACTACGGAGTCCGCGGACGACAGTAAGTCGACAGTAAGTACGAGTAAAACCGCTGGGTCAACGACCCCACGTTCGATGCGGACCTATGCTCGTGCACTGTGCACAGCTTCTCTCACATTTCCTTTGCTTAACTGCACACAATGACACTTGTCACTTGCTCTGTTTCCATCGTCGACGCGATCACTGTAGTGGCCTTCGCGTTGTCTCGAATCCACGCCTTCATGAGCGCAGCATTTGCTCCTCCCGAACTCGCTGGCTTCTCCCTCGTTCCGTCGACAACGTCGAAAATGTCTTTGGCTATCAGCACCGCCTGTATTTGGAACTTCCACGCTTGGAAATTTGTCCCGCCGAACCGTTTCACCGCACGCATGAGCCCGTCGTCCGGCATCTCGAACGTCCACTTCTCGATAAGCCGGGAACACACGAAAAATATCCGCACCGAACGACTCCGCAGTCCACCTAACACGCGTTGCACTGGCTCTCTCGATTCCCAGCCGCCTGATCGCTGCGATGCAGTCAGATATTGTCTCCAAGTCCTGTCACACTCTGTGAGCCCACGCTGCGTAATGGCCGCCTCGCCCGCGTCTCTCGCGTCTGACCGGTCCGCGTTGCGTGCCACACGTGCTCACACTCACAAAACCGATAAAATATTTCTCCCTTACCGCTCGACACTAACTGCAGGGCTCGTTTCTGCGAGACACGCTCCCCACAGCAGCCCGATATCCGAGATCCACCCGGACTTCTGCGCCTCACGTGTTCGACCGGCTCGCACCGCGCAACATGTTTCACCCACGAAAATGTCCGAGAAACCCGAAAATATTCGTGGCACGAGTCGTGAGCTATGTCTGGTGAATTATTCCCGCAACAACTTTCTGCCGTGGGGCCGCGATGCCCGAGTTATACGCCCATCAAGAGACACGGCAGTGTCTCGCGGCATGTTCGTTCAAGTAGTTTCGCGTTCAGACACGACAGCGCTGATGTCGCGAGCGCACCCGTGTCTCTTTACACCACAAATGTCTGCCCACTGCACCCCTCAATTTTTACATCGAATTTTCTCAATAAATATACGATCATAACCAAAACTATGCTTAGTTACGCCATATAAATTGACTATTCTCTATTGATAGAGACCAGAATAAATGTTAAAAGTTACATATTAACAGAGATTTTTCCTTAGCAACGCGAAGCCACGCCCCTTGCGCCTAAAAGCCGAGAATCCGATTTCTCGGGCGATATATATATGTCAAAATCTCACAAAAATTCCGCCTATCTTCGGCGATAGTCGGGCATGATCGGAAATATGTACACAGATACGGCCACACGCACACGCCATCATATGTATGTGAGAGTGTGTGAGAGAATATATTCCTTAAATGTTTGGGTATTTTCAAAGTTAATAAAATATTTCCATTCGCGAAACGATTAACCTCGCGTTTATTTCGATCCTCGGACGCGCTTGTTAATAAAATGTAAAAATTCAATGTAATCAGAGTTATGAATCTCAATAGTGGTGAATGTGACAGACGCTCCGTATAGTTTAATAACACAGGCACACAAAAGAAAAAAAAGGTCTTGTTCCCAGAACCAGACTAGCATATCTTTATGTTTTTAGGGTCGCTGAATCCGAATCCGGTGTCCGTTTATCTCCATCACGTCACATTTTTTTTAATCTCAAAAAACCATCAATAGATCATGATTTTCAAAAAGTTAATGGACTTAAACCAAATTCGCTATAAGGAGCTTTTTGGGTCGCTGATCACGAATCTGAAATCGGATTTCAAAAATTCAAGATGGCGGATCCAATATGGCGAACGAGATTTTTGAAAATCGACGGATTCATGCCGAATTTGGTATAAGGAGGTTTTTGGGTTGTTGATCATGAATCTGAAGTTAGATTTTAAAAATTCAAGATGGCGGATCCAATATGGAGGACAAGATTTTCGAAAATTTTGAATTTTTGTAAATATAACTTCATATTCGTCATTAGCGATCGAAAAAAAAACCCTATACCAAATTTGGCATGAATCCGTCGATTTTCGAAAATCCCGTCCTCCATATTGGATCCGCCATTTTGCATTTTTGAAATCCTATTTCAGATTCGTGATCAGCGACCCAAAAAAACCCCTATAGCGAATTTAGTTTAAGTCCATTAACTTTTTGAAAATCATGATCTATTGATGGTTTTTTGAGATTAAAAAAAAATGTGACGTGATGGAGACAAACGGACACCGGATTCGGATTCAGCGACCCCAAAAACATAAAGATATACTGGTCTGGTTCCGGGAACAAGGCCTTTTTTTTGTGTGCCTGGGTAATCGTTTGTTTTTTTTTCGATAATCGAGATAGTGAACGGATGCAGTGCTGTGTTTCTCTGGTTGCCTATGCATAAAGAGCAGGAAAGGAGACGGCAGTATCTCAGAAGAATTACCATCAGATAAGTTTAATTGCCATCTGACAGCTTTAACCTCACTTTCGATGGAAGGACAATTATCTTTGTGATAATTTTATTTTTTGTTTCAGCGTCATGCGAGCACGAGACGAATTGATGGCTTTTCTTCTCTGTCACAATCAAAGCCGTGGGAGAAATATAGGAGATGCAATGGAATTGGATCACAACAATCAAGTAATTACTTTATCATTATTTTTTCTCTATCGATATATTTCCTCTTTCGTATTATACTATCAGAAGTTCCAATTTATATACCGACCTGTCAAGCGTGAAATGTACATGTACCTCACTTTTATTTCATCTCTTCTTCGCCTCTGGTATAATCATTTACATCCCACAAAGCACGTTTTTGCAAGTAACTTTTCTGTAACATTCCTGCGATATTTTGCAATATTCGTGAATACTACCGTATGTTAGAAATATATATTTCTTGATAAATTCGCGAATGTTGCAAAATATCATAGAAACATTTCGGAATCATTACATCGAAAGATTTCCTCGATAAGATTGTACTTGTCAGAGCTGAATTATATGGGGTTTTTATAATTATTTTAGGAAGTCCCAGAAGTATACAGATGCAGCATAATATCGATCTGTGCTAGAAAGAATAAGGAATAACCTTCGACGAGCATTCGGGCTGTGGCAACAGAGGTTAGAATCAGCAGATCATGGCAGGGAGGATATTGAAGGATGAACGCACGTCCATGCACTCGAGGCAGCAGATCTAACCCACCAAATAAACTAATGCAGCTGGTTCTTGGAACAACAAGTGGACGATCCCTCGTTCAAAAGAAACCCCCTCGGGTTCGCACATGATTTGGAGTCCTTCTGGGTGGAATTCAATAGCAGTACGTTTATTTCTGTAACAAATTATAAATAACACAATTATATTCAGTATTTCACTATTTAAAATATACCCAACTTACTCTACATAGAAATTAAGAAACTATATTAATCTGAGTTAACTAATTCTATAGATAATAATGACAGAATTATTAAAAGTGATATATTTCCTCTTCCGTATTATACTATCACACACAAGTTCAAATTTATATACCGACCTGTTAAAAGTGAAGTGTACATGTACCTCACTTCTATTTCATCTCTTCTTCAACTCTGGTGTAACGAACGTCAATGAGGAATCACTGATATCGATTAGGGTTCGAGGGTTATTCCTCATTCTTTCTAGGACAGCATCGATATTTTGCTGCATCTGTATTCTTCTGGGACTTCCCAAAATAATTATAAAAACCCTACATAATTCAGCCCTGACAAGTACAATCTTATCGAGCTGTACCTTATCGAGGAGATCTTTCGACGTAATGATTCCGAAACGTTTCTATGATGTTTTGCAACATTCGCGAATTTATCGAGAAATATATATTTCTAACATACGGTAGTGTTCACGAATATTGTAAAATATTGCAGAAATGTTACAGAAAAGTTATGATATTTTATAATTTCTATCGTCACACTAGAGGCGAAGAAGAGATGAAATAGAAGTGAGGTACATGTACACTTCACGTTTGATAGGTTGGTATATAAATTGGAACTTCTGATAGTATAATATGAAAGAGGAAATATATCGATAAAGAAAAAATAATTATAAAATAGTTACTACATTATTGTAATCCAATTCTATTGTATCCTTTATTTTTCTGCCACAACTTTGATTGTTGATAGTAGATGGATCAACCAATAAATTTGATTTTTCTTCACTATCAACGATCAAAGTCGTGGCAGAAAAGTAAGGGATACAATGGAATTAGATTACAATAATGTAGTAACTACTTTATTATTATTTTTCCTTTATCGATATATTTCCTCTTTCGTATTATACTATCAGAAGTTCCAATTTATATACCGACCTATCAAACGTGAAATGTACATGTACCTCACTTCTATTTCATCTCTTCTTCGCCTCTGATGTAACGATGGAAATTACAAAATATCCATTTAAAGTGGCACACGTCCATGCACAAGAGACAGCAGATCCAGCTCGCCAAATGAACTAATGCAACTGGTTCTTGGACAGCAAGTGGATGATCCTTCGTTCGAAAGAAACCCCCTCGGGTTCGCATACGATCTGTAACAAATTGTAAATAACAATCATATGGGGTTTTTATAATTATTTTAGGAAGTCCCAGAAGAAAGCAGGTGCAGTAAAATATCGATGCTGTGCTACAAAGAATAAGGAATAACCCTCGAACCCTAATCGGTATCAGTGATTCCTCATTGCCTGTCGTTACAACGGAGACAAAGAACAGATGAAATAGAAGTGAGGTACATGTACACTTCAGGTTTGACAGGTCGGTGTGTAAATTGGAACTTGTAATAGTACGAAAGAGGAAATATATCGATAGAGAAAAAATAATGATAAAGTAATTACTTGATTGTTGTGATCCAATTCCATTGCATCTCCTATTTTTCTCCCACGGCTTTGATTGTGACAGAGAAGAAAAGCCATCGATTCGTCTCGTGCTCGCATGACGCTGAAACAAAAAATAGAATTATCACAAAGATAATTGTCCTTCCATCGAAAGTGAGGTTAAAGCTGTCAGATGGCAATTAAACTTATCTGATGGTGATTCTTCTGAGATGCTGTCGTCTCCTTTCCTGCTCTTTATACACAGGCAACCAGAGAAACACAGCACTGCATCCGTTCACGATCTCGATTATCGAAAAAAAACAAACGATTATTAAACTATACGGAGCGTCTGTCACATTCACCACTATTGAGATTCATAACTCCGATTACACTGAATTTTTACAGTTTATTAACAAGCGCGTCCGAGGATCGAAATAAACACGAGGTTAATCGTTTCGCGAATGGAAATATTTTATTAACTTTGAAAATACCCAAACATTTAAGGAATATATTCTCTCACACACTCTCACATACATTTGATGGCGTATGCGTGTGGCCGTATCTGTGTACATATTTCCGATCATGGCCGACTATCGCCGAAGGTAGGCGGAATTTTTGTGAGATTTTGACATATATATATCGCCCGAGAAATCGGATTCTCGACTTTTAGGCGCAAGGGGCGTGGCTTCGCGTTGCTAAGGAAAAATCTCTGTTAATATGTAACTTATAACATTTATTCTGGTCTCTATCAATAGAGAATAGTCAATTTATATGGCGTAACTAAGCATAGTTTTGGTTATAACCGTATATTTATTGAGAAAATTCGATGTAAAAATTGAGGGGTGCAGGGGGCAGACATTTGTGGTGTGAAGAGACACGGGTGCGCTCGCGACATCAGCGCTGTCGTGTCTGAGTGCGAAACTACTTGAACGAACATGCCGCGAGACAGTGCCGTGTCTCTTGATACCTGGCTTGTCAGGTATAGAGGGTCGATTCACCATTTCGCGTAGCCTGACCCCTCTTTATGGCCAATCTAAATGTAACTGATGAGGGGTCTCGACCGACGTCGCAACTGCAACATATTGCAACAAGTTTCCATTCCAATGGAAACACGCAACATACAGCAATTTTTTCGTTTTGTTGCAGCAACAATGCGCGACACAGTGCAACTTACTGCAACAGTTTCGGAAACACGCAACAGAAACACAAATGTTGCTCTATGTTGCTTTGGTGGATACGCTGTTGCTGCAATATTTTTTGGAAACACGCAACAGCAACACAAAAGTTGCACTATGTTGCTTTGGTGGATACGCACGTTTACTGCGACATTTTTGGAAATATGCAACAGAAACACAAAAGTTGCAGTATGTTGCTTTGGTGGATCCGCGCCTTAAGGGACCCTCGTTCTCACGCCCTATGATTTCACAGTTTATGTTCACGTAGATAAAACTCTGCATCTTGGGAACTCTCAGTTCTCCCCTTATGCTTTATGAGCTATGTATACGTAAACTAACTCTGCCGCTTGGGATATATATGTATTCGTTTTTGACCATACTTTATTATCGAGGATAATAAAATCCAACACGCCCCCTCAAAAATGAATATATTTTCACTTAATTAAGCCTTGCACATTACATTTGCATAATATTTCAAACTTAAGTAAATACTACTTATGACAGACTTTCCTCGTGCTTCTAATCTTTCTAAATCTCTTTTATCTCTGGGAAATACATATGGCCCAACATTCGTTGCAAGGGTGAAGGGAAAACCCAGTTAAAACCTCACCAGACCATTTCGAATAAAAAAATTAATCGTTTAGTGAATACAATTATAAAACTATTGTTTTTAAATTCTACAGTTATTCCAGGCCCATTTCTTTCCTAAGCTCCAGGAATTTGACTGCTGGCAATGGCTTTGTCAGTATGTCAGCAAGTTGATTTGCTGTGGGAATAAACTCAATTTTAATAACATTTTTCTCAACTTGTTCTCGTGAGAAGTGGTATTTTATATCAATATGCTTCGATCGTTTGTGACTGCTTGGATTGTTGGCGATACTACCCGAGTCGAAGATTTTGACCTGTTCCATTCTGAATAGACCTGTTTTAAGGTCTGTTTAGACCTGGTAGTGTCTTAGAATACCTGTAAAGGGATTTTCCTCTAAAACACACACACACATACACACACACACCTGAGTTGTCCTGACATGTAAATATAGCCTTCACTGTCCTTAATAAGTCGGATATATTCTTTCAAGCTTGTCGATGTCCTAACACGTGCTGTTTAGCTCTTTTTCGTATAATTTAAAATTCATAGATAATCAATTAAACATTCTGAACGGAAAATTATTTATAGGTAGCCTTGAATTGAAAGGAAAGGGAGGGGGGCAATGTATTAGCAATTTTATTAATTCCTCTCTCTATAATGCTGATAAATAAATAAATAAATAAAAATATACACATTTTTGTGAATGAATAAAATATAGATAAATAAAATTAAAATTTAATTTTCTTCATTGAAAGAGGAACTATTATAGCGGGAAAGGGAAGGAGTGAGGAATATGATGTTCCTATTTTCTCAACTCATTTCCCTCTCTTCCAACGAAAAGAATATAATAAAAATCTGACTTAAAATTTACTATCATTTTCATAAATTAAGTTATTTAATACGTTTAGTGGTTTTCAAATAATAATTAATTAATTGGGAACTTGCATGTGTCCGATTTTTAAATACTTTTGGTATTTAGAGTAAAAGTGGGACAGATGCCGCAGTCTCTGTTTAACTTTGAACTCGATTATCTCGAAACGCAGTAGAGATATGTGAAAAATGCGTAGCAACTTTTTTACAGTAGAAATATAAATAAACACTTTTTTTTATCTATACTTTTCTTCGATACCTGCAATCGATTTCGAGATAATCGATTTTGAACTTGCTCTTCAACCGCGGCGTCTATCCCACTTTTATCCTATCTACTCTTTAAGCCTTAACAATAGGTATTTGTAAAAAAAGAAAATGATCAGTTATCTTGTTTAAATATTTTGTGATAGTTTGTGTTTAATTAAAGTTTGACTTGTGGCGACCCGTCATGCTTTGGCGGCCTGACGCCAGGTTGCACCGACCCTCTCGGACCTCGGATCGCGGTTCCTGGCCCCCGGCTGTCGGCTCTCTCGGTAGTAAAACGGCGGTAAATTACTATATAAGAGGATCACAGGGCGTCTAAGGCAGGGGTCGGCCTAGCCTTACTGTCTAGTCCATAGGCCGATTCCGGGTCGAAATGGCGAACGTAATTTTCGTTCGTTCGCCACAGACAATTTTTGAACACAATTTTTCGACACGTGACGTCATGACACTAAGTGTGTTGAATACAAATTAAATAACTGCATATTTATTTACCGTATGTCCCATAAGAAGCGCAATAAGCGACATTTACCTTCGGCAGTATTTACCGACGGTGCACATGTAAAAGACTCAAGCACCGTCGGCAAATACTGCCGAAGGTAAATGTCGCTTGTTGCGTTTCTTATGGGACATACGGTATACTTGGGAGGAAGGGGAAAAGGGTGGGGGAAACAAAATTCAGAAGGCCTTCTTAGACCTGGTTAGTACCTGCGATAGGAAAATAACGGCTTTTTCCCAGGTCTACTGTGAAAAGTCCGTGTTAGACCTGTTTGCGTCTGATATTCACCGTAAAGGCCATCACACAGAAAATTCCGTAAGACGTAAGACGTAAGCGAATAGATCAATCAGGATCAAGTATTCTGATGTCCGTAAGACGTAAGAACCCCACCACTTTCGTCCGTAAGACGTAAAATGTAACGTCGAAAACTTTCGTCCGGTTGAAATTTTTACGGCGAACGTCTTACGGACAACCAATCACAAAGTTTCCCGAGTTATTTGATATCATAGGCCCACAAAAATAAATATTTTTCTCTGTATTTCGAACCAGACCAGGTGATTCTTGTAGATTGATATACGCTAAAAACGAATCTGACTCAAATTTGCGTACCAGGTCAGAATTTCGAGATGCTTGAGGTTAAATGTACGAAAACGTGCGATTTTGGCCATATTCACAGCTCCGTACAATGAAAGTAAAAAATTTTTCTTAATTGCACATGCAGCATTTGAAAGTGTTGTTTTTGAACTTTATAATACATTCCTTGATTGCTCCTAAACGATTTTATTAAGCTAAATTTCAATACGATAAGTCTATCCTTCAAGTTCACCGCGCCACGCGTGCATACAGACGCTCTAGAGCTGTTTACATCTAACCTAAAATCTAGAAGTGTCAGTTTGATATTGTTAATAATTTCACGTCAATTGGGAAGAAAAGTTTAACAGTAAGTACATTTAATTATTGATTACACTCAGTTCCTATATATAATAAATAGAAAAGCCATACCTATATTGACATAAGGATACAGTGAATCGTATTCATCTGCTTTTTTTCATAAAAAATACAAATAATAACATTCGACAATATTATTCTCGAGATATAGTTTGATGAACATGACGTGATAGCATTCTCTGAAATTTTATCACATAAATATCTCTTGAAGAACCCTGGAAAAAAATATGCATACGATTTATATTGGTCGAACCCACCATCGACGATTCAACCATCTCCGTGATCGTTTCTTCTTCAAAACAAGCATACCTGTAGCCACCAACAAAATCCCCAGCAATATTTCATTATTTCTCGGCATGTTTGAACTACCTGAAAAATAATTTTATCTATATAATAGGCATAGGAAATGAAAATATTTTTTTTCCAGGATTCTTCAAGAGATATTTATGTGACAAAATTTCAGAGAATGCTATCACGTCATGTTCATCAAACGATGGCTCGAGAATAATATTGTTGAGTGTTATTATTTATATTTTTTATGAAAAAAACAGATGAATACGACAGTTCTGACTCTTCACGTCATTCATTTTACATTGCGGTTTACTGTATCCTTATGTCAATCTAGGAATGGCTTTTCTGTTTATTATATATAGGAACTGAGTGTAATCAATAATTAAATGTACTTACTGTTAAGCTTTTCTTCCCAATTGAAATGAAATCATTATCAAACTGGCACTTCTAGATTCTAAGTTACATATAAATTACATACTAAAAAAATAGAGGGTGGGGACAGCGTCTTCATTCAGCATTGGTCAAAGCTTACGTCTTACGCCGCGTTTGTGTGATGAACCTTACGTTTTACGTCTTACGTCTTACGGAATTTTCTGTGTGATGGCCTTAACTAGGCTATGAAAGGACAAGCAAGGTTTACTTTCTACATTTCCCTAAGACCTGGTTCATTCCTTTTAGACCTGCAAACGTTCATTCTTAGCAGAGCTTACCAGGTAAAAATATTCGACCCGGGTAATACAACCCATATTGTCTTCGTAAATTTTGATTGGATCTAAGATATTTATATTTATACTGATTGCCAAAGATTTCAACCAAAGTGCTTCTCTCACGGCTTCAAACAAAAAGCCATGTATTTTGCTTCGGTGGATGAGGCAGCTACCGATGCTTGCCTCTTTGTGTTCCAACAAATAGTGCATTGGTCGTACAACTTATATAAGAAACCCGTTGTACTTTTTCTATCGGTTTGTTCACTGCCTCCCCAGTCTGAATCGACATAACCACTCAAGATGTTTTCATAACAACTTTTAACATATGTCAACTTGATATCTGCAGATCCTTTGAGATACCTGAGTACTCTTTTCAGATTTTTCCACAACTCTTTATTATTCTTATTCGTAAAACGGCTCAATATATTTACGGCTGTACTCAAGTCTGGTCGTGTACAAAGCATTATGTACAATAGACAACCAATTAGACTCCGACAGGGCGCTTCATATTTTTCATCTGAATTCAAAGCTAAATAGTCCAATGTAGTAGGGTCATTCCATACCAAATCGGACACTTTTTGGAGTAACATTTCGGATTTTGCTCAAATTTGGATATATTGTAGTCTTTGTCGATGTTTAACCGTATCTCGAAGGATTTTTCAAAATTTTGAAAATTGTTGATTTTACAGCCACTTGAATAATAACGCTGCTTTTTTTTCATTAAATTATAATTATCAAACCGGTTGTCGGCTGAGAATAATCTTTTGGATACTAAAAGTGAAAGAGTTGAAAAATCAGAGAAAAATTGCATCGATCAAAAAAAAACTTTTTAAAATAATTTTATTTGCAATTGATTTAAACATATGACGTATTTTCATAGCTGGCCACTTTTTAAAAATCTGAAAAAAAGCAAGCATATACTTTGATATCTTCTCTTTAACGACAAACAAACAAAAATAACGACACTTTAAAATTGACGACACAAAAATTAATTGAAGTTGACGCCGCGTCGACCCCGCCGCTAGCGTGTCGCCAAGCCAGTCGAACCCACCGACCGGTGGCTGGTGGCGGGGCCGACGTGCCAATTCCGACGCGGCGTCAACTTCAATTAATTTTTGTGTCGTCAATTTTAAAGTGTCGTTATTTTTGTTTGTTTGTCGTTAAAGAGAGGATATCAAAGTATATGCTTCCTTTTTTTCAGATTTTTAAAAAGTGGCCAGCTATGAAAATACGTCATTTGTTTAAATCAAGTGCAAATAAATTATTTAAAAAAATTTTTTTTTTGATCGATGCAATTTTTCTCTGGTTTTCCAACTCTTTCACTTTTAGTACCCAAAAGATTATTCTCAGCCGACAACCGGTTTGATAATTATAATTTAATGAAAAAAAAGCAGCGTTATTTTTCAAGTGGCTGTAAAATCAACAATTTTCAAAATTTTGAAAAATCTTTCGAGATACGGTTAAACATCGACAAAGACTACAATATATCCAAATTTGAGCAAAATCCGAAATGTTACTCCAAAAAGTGTCCGATTTGGTATGGAATGACCCAGTAGGAAGAGGAGTACTGACAGGTTTGGAATCATGCATATTAAATTTCTCAAGTACTGTTTTAAAATGTATGTATTTTGATCCAACGTTATTTTCCCATTACTTCTTTCAACTTTAATTCCCAAAAATAATTTAATTTCCTTTGAATCTGTCATTCGAAAATTGTTCATCAAATAATTTTTGAAATTTCTCATCGTTACATGACAAGTAGTTGCAATCACAAGATCATCCAATTATATATTCTTTGATATATCTCCTTTATCTAAAATATAAATACATCGATCGCGGCAGATGAATTTCGGAAACCTTTTTCTGACAGAGCGTTTTCAAAGAATTGAAACCAGCATCTGGCTGCTTGCTTTAAACCGTACAAAGCTTTGTTTAATTTGCAAACTTGATTTCCATTACTTTGTACTCCTTCCGGAACTTTCATATAAATTTCCTCTTTTAAACTGCCGTTTAAAAACGCAGTTTTCACATCCATGTGATGAACCAATAAATCATGTTGATTTGCAAAACCGATAATAAATCGAAAACTCGAGATCCTTGCAACTGGTGCAAATGTCTTGTCATAATCTACAAGATACTTTTGACTAAATCCGCGAGCAACTATACGCGCTTTGTATTTAACGGGGTTTCCAAAAATTCATCGTTTTTAATTGTAAAAATCCACATGCAATCAACAATATTTTTTCCGTCTGGTCTTGGTACTAAAGTCCAAGTATTATTGACCAAAAGTGAATTTAATTCATCTTTAATTGCTTGTTCCAATTTTTCTTTATTTTCGCAATTTTCTATATCTTTAAATGAACTAGGAATTTTGCATAAAATTGAATCATCATTTAAGTCAATTTCGTTATAAGAAACAGGAGATTTGTGTGTTTGATCCTCTCACTCCTCCGTGGTTCTGATTTTCGGAATGTGCCTTGTCCACTTGAAGAAAACGACCCATTGCGTACATCTGTTTCTATTACAGATTTCGTTGGCCTTCCAACCAATTTTGGAATTTTACTGGAACTTTCATCCGTTTCCGGATTTGACATATCTGATTTATCATTATCAGATTTTTCTTTTACCAAATTGTCTGATTCATCTGATTTATCAATAACATCAGGTTTATTACTTCCTATTTGATTTGACTCGTCTTTAAACTTATTTACATTAACTTCTTCGTGGGAATTCTCAATACTATTCCCTTCGAGTCTTATTACCGGTCTGGAATTTAAATAATTTATTTCGTCAACAATTACGTCCCTTACAATTACCAATTTTTCTTTTTCTGCGTTCCATACTCTATAACCGTTCTTTTCATATCCGACTATACACCTTTCCATGATTTTTCGTCAAATTTAGTTTTTCTAATTTTATCGTGCACATAGACAGTACTTCCAAAAATTCTTAAATACTTCAACTGTGGCTTTTTACCATGCCACATTTCAAATGGTGTTTTATCATGTTTTAATGCTTTAGAATCGGAGTTATATTAATTAAGAATGTAGCCGTTAAAACAGCTTTACCCCAAAATACTTTTTCAAGTTGAGCACCGTTTACCATTGTACGGGCTTTTTCTGTCACCGTTCTAATCATGCGTTCCGAGACGCCGTTTAAGGTAATTAGACCGCTATAGCAGTTTTCCAGAATTTTTTTTTTAATTTTGTAAGATTGTAGATTATAAAAAAACTGATAACTTTTTCTTATGAATGAAATCATTCTGACGTTTAGAAATAGAGATATTCGATTGTGAAATTTATCTATTTCTCCGTTGAAATCAACGAGAATTGCGGTCTTCCTTACGTTTTTATGCAACCATGCGAGAACTATTCCGACAATGTTTTTGAAAAAATTCCAAATTGTAGAGCAAAATTTGACGACACTTTTAAGCTTTTACACGGCAATTTCTGACGTCTAGTTTTTGAAGAAAATTCGAAAGTATGAAATTCTAATCGTTCAGTGGTGGGGGCGATTTGGCGACTACAACGTGGCAACATAGCACCTGATCCGTAATGAACATAGCACAGCTTATGGTAAGCTGTGCCCGTAGCATCGGTATTATTGTACTCGCGCGTTGTTGCCACGATGTAACTATCTCGCACTGTGTATTAGTGTGCAAGTATCGGGATATACTGTATGTTAGTATGGGGAAGTAGGGCCGTATAAAAATGTCCTCTCGTGGAGACACGAAGAAAAAATAATTTGACTTCTTTGGCATCTTGAATTTCATATTTGCGCTTTATTACTTATAAATTAAACTGATTTCTATCTTTTTCGAGATTTTTTTTTATTATTGAGTCAATGACAAAAATTCACTTTTGCCCCCCTTGGCCCCATACTTCTTGGTGGGTATAGCGGTCTTACTACCTTAACTGCGGTGTTCTCGGGATCGTCAAGTGGTAGCTTATACCATTTTGTACACAATAGTCTTTCATCTCAGTGGACAAGTATTCTCTTCCATTATCCGAATATAAATTTACCATTTTCAAATTAAAGTGAGCTTCGCTTTTTGCGACAAAGTCTTGAAAAACAGAAAATACGTTTGATTTATAAGTAATTAAATATGTCACATAATATGTGTATATTCATCAATAAAAATTACGAAATAATTTGTATTGTTAAACGTTGAGGGAGTGATCGGACCACACACGTCTGTATGTACGTTAAACAGTGGCCTTTTTACATAATTCTTTTTTTAGCTTTCTGAAAAGGTAATCGAGCTTGTTTGCCTTTTATACATGCTTCACATAATTTTTCATTTGGCATTACATTACCAATTTGCTCAATATCGTTAACCATTTCTTTATTTTTCAATTCTAAGAATTTATCTTTACCGATGTGACCTAATCTTTGATGCCACAAATCATAATGATTTTTAACGACATTGTAGACTCTACTATTTTCATTCAATTTCATTTTATCTACGACAAAGTCAATTATTACCATATTCTTTACAGGCTTACCCGTCACGATCACGTTACCGTTTTTGTAAATCTCAACTCCTCCATTCTTATTGAAAAGAATCTCCATACCAGCTTCTTGTAGTTTGGGTACAAACAGCAAAGACTGTGGGAGCTCTAGACTGTAGAGGACGTCGTCAAGTGTACCTTTGACTCCCAGGTTACTCGTCACGTTGATTGTTCCTCTCTTTGTTGCGATGATGAACATTCCTTCTTTTGCCACGGATAGCCTCTGTGGTGGATTCAGTTCAGCAAAAGTTGTGAACAAACTGTCATCGTTGATAAGATGATGCGACGCAGCAGAATCAATGAAGAAAGTCAATTTGTCTCCTTTTTCAAATTGATGATCGCCCGCCATAAATGCAAAACCTGACGTATTTGAGTACGATGCCATCGGTCGTGTATTAACCGCTTGAGCGGTGTGAACAGTTTTATTTTAGTCGGCAAAGTGGTCCTTGCTCCGTTTCTAGTAAAAACAATTTTTAATCACATGATTTGTTCGTCCACAATGGTGGCATTTCATTTTGTTCGAGCCTTTATGGGATTTCTACTGATTTTTATTTTTACCCCTTTTCTGATGTGTAAATTTGGAGTTTTGAAAATGACCCCTCTTATTTGTCGGCGGTGCACTTTCATGAGCAACTTGAAGTACTTTAGCGCTCGTGTCACTACTCTCGTTCTTCAATTTCACTTCTCGATCGAGCAATCGTATTTTAACAAATGGTAACGTTAGATTGTCTTCTGATAATGTTTCTATGGCAGTTATGACACCATCATAGGATGACGGAAGTGTCATGAGCAAAAGTGTGACTTTGTGACCTTCACTTACATTTTCACCGGCAGCAATTAGTTCACACAATAAATCATCGAATACCGAAAAATGTTTGATTAATTTCGTATCGCTTTGTAATTTCAACGCGAATATTTTTTTTCGAACTGCAATCTGTGTTGCCAAGCTTTTTCGTTCGTAGACTTTGTCTAAATTTGCAATCAAATCTTTTGCTGTACCGTTGGGGGTGGCAAAGTTGAGAAAACTATCACTCAAATACTCAACAATTACACTTTGTGCTGTCTCTTCAGCTTTCTTCCACTCGTCAGTCACTGTAGTTGGAGTTTCTTCATCGAGAACTTGAAGTGCTCCTAATTCACTTAATAATCGACGAATCCTAAGTTTCCAAGAGCAATACTTTTCACCATCGAAAGGCTTAATGTTCCTCTTAAATTAAATTAAACTCACTACTATTCACTAAAAAACCTTAAAGTGTCTTAGCACGTTTAAAAATCACATAATTAAGAATATCGCTACGCAGTTTATTCACGATATCACTGGGCCCATAACCTGTTGGGATATGGGAAAGCAACTAAACGTAGACACTTTTTAATAAAACTTTAATATTTTATTGTTCGAGGAAAGATCGCACGAGAAAAGACGTCTGCATTCAGATAGACTCTAGAAGAGACTGAGGGCTAGTTTTGATGGCCTAACGAACCAAGTCACCAAGCGACAAAGAGCATATAAGGGACCCTCGTTCTCACGACCTATGGTTTCACAGTTTATGTTTACGTAGATAAAACTCTGCATCTTGGGAACTCTCAGTTCTCCCCTTATGCTTCACGAGTTATGTATACGTAAACTAACTCTGCCGCTTGGGATATATATGGATTCGTTTTTGACCATACTTTATTATCGAGGATAATAAAATCCAACAAACTTCAATTTTGATAGAAAGGCACGTTAAACGTGGCAACAACGCTTGCATGTAGTTCAGTGCAGGAGGTACTATTCAAGAAACCCCGAGTAAAAATTCTTATGACAGGGGCGTAAGAATACCTAGCCGAAGATGAATTTAAGGTTATGGACGCATCGGAGTCGCAGGTTACGTCGTATGCATCATTTTCAATGTTTTCTTCTCTTTCATTGTGCACCATTGGCGGGTCTTTCAGTTTTGTTTTCTTCTTCGATCTTTATGACAGCGCAATCCGGCTTTCGTACACTTTTCTTGTCACGAGTTTTCCTTTCCATTGATATCTCGACATTTTTAAAGACATTTTGGTTCAAATATGGATGCTGCAGGGGGGCCTTTCTCGAGTCACTCGCAAAGTTACGTATACGCATCTTAGCGAATAGACCAATCAGGATCAAGTATTCCGTTGTGGTAGGGGTCCTGATTGGTCTATTCGCTAAGATGCGTATACGTAACTTTGCGAGTGACTCGAGAAAGGGGGCCCAGGGCTGGCAACTGTGAGGCACGTAAATACAAACTTAGCGTTGTTGCCACATTTCGCGCATTGATTGGGCGCAGCTAATCAATTTGATTGAAAAGTTATTGCTTATCACTTTCTCTTTTTAATTATATAAATAAATGTTAAATACATAATGCTTCATTCTTACTATGACGCGAAGAGCCTAGTATGAATATACTATTTCTAAATTTTTATTTTTTATAGTTGCATCTATTTGTACAGAGTTAGATATAAAAGTTTTTCTCAAGAAATGGAATATTGTCAAATTAGCTTAAATACATTTTAAAAATACCGTATGTATCATGCCAAATTAAACAAGCAGATATACCGACATTGCCGAAACTTTACCGACGGTCAAGAATTTTATAGTTAGAGTTGGCTTGAGAAGAGTGCGCTGTGTGTGCTGCGTGAGAGCGAAAAGTGTCAAACGTCTGATTTCCCGATAGCTGTTAATTCAAGAGATCGAAGTGTTTCGTGTATTATTCAATACTTCGATTTTCCGAATTGACAGCTATCGGGAAATCAGACGTTTGACACTTTTCGTTCTCACGCAGCACACACAGCGCACTCTTCTCAAGCCAACTCTAACTATAAAATTCTTGACCGTCGGTAAAGCTTCGGCAATGTCGGTATATCTGCTTGTTTAATTTGGCATGATACATACGGTAGTAAAAAAAAGCACTCGACAGGTATAATGACATTCATTATATCATTTAGACGCTTTGGCCATGTTTTCACGGAAATCAACTCGAAATTGACATATTCTGATTCAACAAACTTCTGGCTCAGACTATATAGGTGATACATCCTTAACTGACGTGACATCAGCCAGAGACACCCAGGCTGCGTTGCCAGATCTTCGCTTCTTTCAACGGCGCTAGTATGAGTGTATACATATAGGACGCAGTGCTACCACCCTAGTGTTAAGCCGCGTCCCCACTATGCCGAAACATGCCAAGTGGCAATGCCAAATGGCAATGCCAAATGGCAATGCCAAGTGGCAAAGTCATTTGGCCTTGCCACCCGCAATTCACTGCGTCCACATTGGAAATGGCATTCAGTCGCAATATATATCGATGGCGAACTGCTTCTTGCTCCTGCAGCTGTAATAATAGTTGATAACACAGGTTTAAAAAAAAATGTCCGGACTATTTGACCGGACCATGGTATTCCGAGGTATTTTTGCATCCTGAATCCGATCCCGAGGTCATCTGAGCCCCATCACGTCAGGAAAACGAGATTTCAAGGTCATTTAGAGGTTAAAATGACCATTTTTTGGAACTGGACCCGGGACAATTTCTCAAGCGACCTGTTGAGTTGGAGGGTAGCTGTTTAGGTCTTGAATACCTTCCAAACATTGGAATGGAGTCCTAAATCTCGACCGGGACTATCACAGAACCACCCCAGTGGATAAAATGTTGCCATGATCGTTGTATCTCGCGGATTACGATCTCCCTATCAAGGCATCCAATTCCGGCGATCCGTTCACTGTGACATATTGACAGTGGATCCAGCACTGACCCTAATGGCCTTAGAACCTTGGAATCATGCTCTGGGTGCTGCTCAGGGCAGTCCCATTTCCTTATTTATTTATTTCGAAATCTCGTTTTTCTGACGTGATGTGGCTCAGATGACCTCGGGATCGGATTCAGGACGCAAAAATACCTCGGAATACCATGGTCCGGTCAAATAGTCCGGACTTTTTTTTTTGTAAACCTGTGTAATCTAGCGAGTCATGAACCACGGGATCGACGATTTTGGATACGTCCGAGCCGTGGTAGAGGTAGAGCTCGATATGGAGGAAGTAAATTCATGAAAGATTTAATTTTGGACGATGTGGACGAGTTAAATCTCGAATACAGATGTGGAGGTGGTTTCCGGAACTTCAATAAATATCACTATATGTGGAATAGTAAGTCAGTTTTGTAAAAGGGAGAAATGACGGATTAAATAGACGATCGTTTCGGGTGAACGATATTGTTCGGGCGCCGTGCGATCAATGCTAGGTCTCCTGATCGGTTATCTATTGAATTCGTCATTCTCCTCTTCACAAGCTGACCCGCGAGTCGAAATTTTAGTCATCAAACGGTCGTCGGAGTCGTCGATCGCGTCGTTCTGACCACCCGCATTCCATTGTTTGGGGAGTCGTCAAACAAGCTTACCCGAGTCGAAATTTCAGTCTTCAAACGGTCATCGGAGTCGTCGATCGCGCCGGTCATTCCATTGTGTTTCCAAACACAATAGGAAACCGACATCGATCGCATCATAAGGGTAATCGTTTAGGCGTTCTAGTACTGAATCCCCACTCCAGCCAAAAAGGGTAACGTTGAAATTCCGAGAACCGCTTATGCTAGTATCGAAGGAGTAACTAGTACTGAATCCCCACTCCAGCCGAAATAAGACATACGATTTTCCAACGGCACACTCGTGGACTTAGAATATTTCTAACAGCTCAATCGTGGACTTAGAAAATTTTTTCCGCTTGACTGCATGCCGCTGCGCATGCGTCCCAGGCGGTTCGCGCATAGACGCTGTGCACTCTAGTGGCAAGGGTAAGCATTAAAAACGTTACATTTTCTACACGGTACACCCGGGGACACGGTATCTGTCGCTGGTGACTTTTTTTAAACGTTATTTTTAAACGTACTAACCAATGAATAATTAATTCTCATGCGCTCATTAGCTACGGTGGCGTCTACTCTCGGAAAGCATGAGGATTATTAATTATTGGTTAGTACGTTTAAAAATAACGTTTAAAAAAAGTCACCAGCGATAGATACCGTGTCCCCGGGTGTACATAGGGAAAGTTAATATTTTGTGAGAATTAGTAACAAATCCTATAAAAGAAATATTGTTTTTCATTATGCCGAAGTCGAGACAATCGTATTGCATAGTGGGGTGGAAAAATCGCCCTGAAAAAGAAGAAGTATATGGCATACTTTCAAATCTACTTTATATTTTGATTCAAGATTTGGTCAAGAACAAAGATGCGTCATTTTTGATTCGTGAGCGTGGGGCTCGGGAAACCGTTAGCAACGGTACCTTCGCCCTTTGGACACAGACTCGGCCAGCTCCAGCGTAATTGGCTGTTCCACCGACCCTCCTCTAATTAGCCAATGAGGGTGCATAGCGTTACCCACGCTATCCCCTCCGTCGACCAAATGTCGCCACGTTCCGAACTTATACAGTTATATATATAAAAGAAGCCGAGGGGCTCGCGTCGTCTTTTCTTAGCTTGTCTTGTGATTATCAACTATCAACGTGTCTTGTATCTCATCAACTTGAATATATTTATATCAGTTTTATAGTGAGTGCAGTGTCTAGTTTATTCCAACTTGATCTTTCGTTACACGTTTCCGTACCTTTGAAGCAGAGTTGTTTAGCGCTCCACAGGCACGAACCCGCCATTTACGGCCGACCTGGACCGGAAAAGTAAGTAGAATCATTTTTACGTATATTGATATTATTTTTATAAATATTCTGGTACATATTGCACTATCATGTACGTTGTGCCCCGATAATATAACCTTAAAATTATTTGACGCTTTCTTGAATAGACCTTTTCATTCTGAGCGGAAGTAACTAGCGCGCCTCATGTGTGATTAAAAAGCCTAGCGCTAACTTTAAAAGTTTCGGACAGTTTTTTATTCGTGATATATTCCTACAGTCTCAAACTAGTACAGTTAATCTAGACATTGCATATATGGTGTACAGTATGTCCGCGATCAAACAGACCATACCAAATTGCGAGTTTTGCATGAGCACCCCTGTGGGTCTCCTCGTCCAATAGAATCACCGGAGAAGCGTGAATGCGCATACGTAGTCATCCGAAACCGATGTGAACTTTCTGACGACGCCAACACCTGCGGATGACTACGCATGCTCATTCACGCTTCTCCGGTGATTCTATTGGACGAGGAGACCCACGGGGGTGCTCATGCAAAACTCGCAATTTTGCTATGGTCTGTTTGATCGCGGACATACGGTACAAGGAGTTGGACTTCAGGGCATGAAAAGTACACCAATCGATAGCTGGAGGTTCCAATATTAACATATCAAAATGTATCATTTGTCAATTCCCGGGAAAATTTATAATTAATTAAAAACTATCGAAGTTCTGGCCCTAAGCCACTTTAATCATTCATTTCTCTTATATTATTTACTCAATCAATCAAATGCAGCTACCAATTTGTAGCGGAAAAAGTTTACTATAAAATTGATGCGAGAACCGACATGACAAAATGCACGGTTAATTTATAATATTTTTTTAACCCTCCGTTGGTGCGGTGGGGTGTGGTACACCCCAACTAAATGTAATTTTGCACCCACGGCCGAAGCGAGACGTTAAAATGTTTGTTATTTTTTTAGTTAGTTAAGCTAATCGAGCAAGATTTTGAATAAAACATTTAAATCTGTATTATTCCAACTTAATAAAGTAATTTATAATAACTTTTTCGTTTTTTTTTAATATTTAAATATGAATTATTGAATGGGGTTTCACAAACTCCACCGCACTACTCACGTTACATTTAGCCACCGCACCAACGGATGGTTAATGTAATTTCTGAGCATTTTTCGCCAAGCAATCAGCTATTCCCATGGCAACCACGACTGCGACGACGAGGAGAGCGACAACGAGGACGAGGACGACGGCGACGAGGATGGCGACTGCGAGGATGAGGACAACGGCGACAACGAGGACGAGGATGACGGCGACTACGAGGATGGCGACGGCGACGACGAGGACGGTGACTACGAGAATGGCGACGGCGATGACGAGGATGGCGACGACGACGACGACGACGCAACGTATTGAACGGAGAGGAGAGTAACGACGTGATGCTGCTGCAAAAGCTTGGGGGAGCGCCGCGACAGGGGTTGACAAGCGAAGCAAGTAGGGGGCGGAGCCCCCTAGTATTTAAATATAACATAAGTTTTTGACAAAATCCAAAAAAAAATATGTTTAGTTCTGGTATGCTTCTGTCTGACTGTTTAGCATACTATTCCATGCGACCTTATTGTTTATAAACGAAATATGTTTAGTTCTGGTATGTTTATGTCTGTGACTGTTTAGCTTACTATTCTATGCGTACCTTATTATTTATAAACGAAATATGTTTAGTTCTGGTATGTTTATGTCTGTGACTGTTTAGCTTACTAATCCATGCGTATCTTATCATTTCAAAATTCAATAATAAAGATAAAAACATTACTGGATTGGCTCGCTGGATTTCTTCGTGGCTCCGGAACTATCCCCTCACGGATGACGACTTGATGAATCCCTCCGGAACATTCCCCTGCGGGATCACGCGGAGGATCCCGATACGGAGTTAGCCTTCGAAGATTCCTCCGGAACATTCGTCTGTGGGATAACGCGGAGAATCTCGATGCGACGCTAACTCCCAAGTGGTCCATCCGTGCCGAAGAAACGGGGTGCCTATCTACACAGGTTACGTTCCTCGCCGGGTACGCTGCTCGTCTGCAAGTCCGAGTCCTGCGCCTGGTAGGGAAGTCGTAGGCATTTTGCCGCACGGCATCTGGCGCTCGTTGCAGCCCCTTGTCCTCCAACTCCAGCGTCCTTGTAGCTCTATTTTAGTCTTACAGATCTAGATACGGTAGCCGGTTCTAACAAAACTAATTATTAACGCTCTAAATAATGCTCTGGGGATGGCGGGACCGGCGGTGCGACGTGAGGGACTGCGTCACATTGTAACGTGCACGATTTGCAACGTTACAGCTGATACTCGAGAGATTATTGACTGCGCTGAGTTCAGAATTGACGTTCCTTCTGCTGTTGATGATCGTATGTGTTGTTACTCACATTATAAAAAATAAGGGCGGTAGAAAAAGTGACTCACAGATAACAATTGAGTCCGGTCTCATAGACTTGTTACAGGACGGCGATATAGTTTTGGCGGATAAAGGATTTCCAGAAATAAAAACCACACTCGACAGCGCAGGGAAAAAGGTTATTCTAGTTATGCCACCTTTTTTGGAAAAGAACTTTCACTTTTTCAAAGAGAAAACTGAACAAACTTATTCTATTGCAAAAGTTAGAATACACATCGAAAGAATCATGCAGCGTTTAAGAACTCATCAGATCTTGAATAAAATTCCTGAACATATGTTTCACTACGTTGATGCAAATATTGGCGGTTGTAGATTTACAAGTACACAACACATATGTATAATACTGTCAACATGATCGAATAAATGTTCCGGTATTTTATTTAAAATATGGTAAGTCCTCAAACGTTGCATTATCCTTTCCACGTGAATTCTAACTCTAGCAACAGTATAAGAGAGAGTGTCCCTAGTTTCTTCTCGTGAAAATTCTTTTTTTTTTCTAAAAATGGTGGCATAATCACAATCACTTTTTTACCTTGACTGTCAATAATATTTTTAATTTCTGGGAATCCTTTATCTGCTAGTACACTATATCTCCTTCTTCTAAATAATCAATGAAACCAGATTCGATTGTTATTTGAGAATCACTTTTTCGGCCACCGGCTGCAGGAGACTTAAAACAGATAAAACCACCAGGAGTAATACTGTTTTGTTCGGTCGCCGCGCGATGATTTAATCGGATCTCCTCGGGGTCGTAAATCCCGAGGACACTATACGTGACGCGGCTATTAGATATTTTAACCGAACGACCGAAAGGGGAGATTCAAACCGATCGGCTAGTTCAATAACTATACATTGCACTCACTAAATTTAATAACCGTATATTAGAGTAGCAAGATACAGAAAGGTTGGTTTATAATGATTTTACTATTGAATGCGCTGAATTAACGCGGTACGAACTCAGAACTTCAATCCGTCGGCTGGCACGCAATGGCCTATTGACAAAGGGAGCGAATGTAACTGAGTCGTGTTCAGATAAAGGACTGACACCTGAATGTACTATCCACGTTCCGCGATACCAAGTACGACGTAGAATCGGATTAACTTACTGATTCCGAGTGAGGTTGATCGGCGGAGTACGACACGTACGACACGTTTGATGATTTGTGATACATTAAAGGACGCGCGTTTAGTCCCAGTTTATATGTGCGCAAAACAGATCAATGGAAGGGATAGCGTGGGCTGACGCGATGCCCCCTGATTGGCTGGGAGGAGGAGCGTCGGCGGAGCCGAAGATGACGCTTAGGAAATTTCCGAGTCTAAAGTCTAAAGCCTACAGGGCAAGGATGCCGTTATTAACGGTACCTGAGTGACGCACTTAACGGTCGGGCCAGCCGGATGGTCGTTCTCGACCGCGAGGGTACGTCAGGTTACCTAAAGGCAATGAAAGGACTTTCTCGATAAATCAGGTATTAAATTCCCTAATTGTCTGTCGCCTGCATCCGACACTCCTCTCCTTAAGCCGGCTCGGATTGTACCTTCCGAGAAAGGTTCGGGACCGTGAATTAACGACCTTCGTTCGCCGAAATATTCGAATCGCCGATGACACGTTTAAATATAGTCGGCGAATTATTATGAAGGATGCCATAAATCAAAAACGCCGAATTCCGTCGTTCGATGCGACGGAACATCCTCCCCCCGTTGCGAACGGAGAGAGGAACTAAACTAATAATATGCTTATATACACGCATTGAAGTTGAACAGATAATACTCTCAAATATTGAGCTATAATACTTATATATCTTAGAACTAATGTAACTTATATTATGTGACACCATTCAACTAGTTGTTCGTGGTTGCCTTCGACTCGTCAAGGAGAGGTGCGAGCTTCTTTACGCTCCTGTCGAAGACGCCGGTCGCCGTCTTCACTTGCACCGTCCTGATGATACCATCTTGCCCTGGGTAAGTCTTGACGATGCGTCCAAGAGTCCATTGGGTTGGCGGCGAGTGGTCGTCTCGGATTATGACGACCGTTCCTTCCTTTATATCGTGAGTCCCACTCCTCCACTTATGTCGGTTGGTGAGCTCACTCACGTACTCCTTATGCCATCTTTTCCAAAAGTGTTCCTTCATCCTTTGTATGTGCTGCCACGTAGATATTCTGTTAGATGGTGTAGCACTGATGTCGGCCTCTGGAACATTCCTTAAAGAATCTCCAATAATAAAGTGACCAGGAGTGAGGGCGATCACGTCATTAGGATCAATGGAGATAGGAGTTATAGGTCGAGAGTTGAGGATCCCTTCGACTTGGATTGCAAAGGTATTGAATTGTTCGAACGTGAACAATTCATTTCCGACGACCCTCTTCATATGGTGTTTGAATGCCTTTACGCCTGCTTCCCAGAGTCCGCCAAAATGAGGAGCCTGTGGTGGACTAAAATGCCACGTGATGCCTTGTTCAGCAAGATTCTGGTGGATGACTAGTCGTTGTGGTCCTCCTTGAAATACGTCGTGTAGTTCCGACAATTGATTGTTGGCGCCCACAAAGTTTGTCCCGTTGTCTGAGTAGATGTGTTGGGGACATCCTCTTCGCGCAACGAAACGTTTGAGAGCTGCCAGGAATCCGTCCGTCGTGAGGTCGCTGACCACTTCGAAATGCACTGCCTTGACGGCAAGGCATACAAAGACCGCTACGTATATTTTTATCCTCCTTTGGTTGCGGTATTTTTTCTCCTTTATGAAGAACGGTCCACAGTAGTCGACACCGACGTTACTGAAGGGTCTTGCTGCGGTCACTCGTGCTGTTGGCAAATTACCCATGATGTAATCCACCTGAGGTGGATGTGCTCGAACACACCGCACGCACTGTCGGACAATCCGTCGAACTTGGTTTCGACCATCAATAAGCCAGTAATTTTGCCTCAAGGCGTAGAGTGTCGTTTGTACCCCGGAGTGTAGATTCTTCAGGTGCTCGTGTCGAATTAGGAGATCCGTAATGTGATGAGTCTTCGGTAAGATCTTCGGATATCTTTGGGCGTATGGTATTTCGGCATTCTTCAACCGACTTCCTACTCGGACGACTCCTGAATCATCAAGGAACGGATTGAGTGCCCACAGAGGACTGGTTCTATTTACTTCCTTTTTCCTGCTGAGTGCCTTGATCTCCTCTGGAAAGGTGACGATTTGGATACACCGTAAGATGCGATCATCTGCCTCTTCGAGTTCCCCAGCGACGAGCGGTCCTCTGAATCGATTGTTGGGTTTGAATCGAAGGCAGTATGCTACGATGCGTCGAAGTTTGGTGATCGAAGAATACCGTTCAAGAAACTCATCTCCTTTTGCGTTGAGCGTAAGGCAATGTATCTTGGGCTGTCCGGGAATATCCGATGGCAGGATGAGATCGAGCTTTGGCCATTCAGATTCTCCCTTGCAGAGCCACAACGGTCCGGTCTTCCAATTGGATTCTTGAATAAACTCGGCTGGAGACTGACCACGTGAGAGGTGATCTGCGGGATTATCCTTTGATCGAACGTGTCTCCATGAGCTCGCGTGCGTTTGGTTTTGAATCTTGCTGACTCGATTAGCCTCGAAGGTGGGTAGTCTGTGTGGAGACGAATTAATCCACTGGAGGGTAATGGTGGAGTCTGTCCAAAATACAACATTATTGACATTGAGAGACACGGTTCGTTTAACGAAGTCATACAAGTCTGCTAGTAGCAATGCACCGCATAATTCCAATCTAGGCAATGAAATGGTTTGTAAGGGTGCTACTCGAGATTTGGCGCACAATAACGCCATATGTATATTCCCGGTTTTGTCTTCAGACCGGAGGTAAAGGCATGCTCCATAGGCCCTTTGACTTGCATCGCAGAATCCGTGAAGTTGGACGTCCTGTGGCTCGGTGATGGTAACTCTTCGATCAAATGTACAATGGTTGAGCAATTTCAGTTGAAACCGAAACGTGTTCCACTCAGTATGGATGGTGGCAGGTATTGATTCATCCCAGTTAAGTTCCTGTCGCCATAATCCCTGCATGATGAGTTTTGCCTTTGTGACTACTGGACCAATCAATCCGAGAGGGTCAAAAATCTTCGCAATCTCGGATGCAATCGTTCGCTTGGTGATTTTTCGGTGTTCCGTTGCGGCTGTCACGGTGTAGGCGATGGCGTCTACTTGGGAATCCCAATGTACCCCCAAAGTTTTGATGGTTGCATCATCCGTGTGCAACTTTCGATGCACGCTTCCTTCAGACAATCCGTCCAAAAGGCTTGGTTCGTTAGAAACCCATTGGCGTAAGTTAAGACCTGCGCAACGGAGTAATTTGATGAGGTCGTCGCGGATTTCGATGGCTCCTTGGTAGGTATCTGATCCCGTGAGAACATCGTCGACGTAGAGGTCCCGTTTGAGAATGTTGGCGGCTGTAGGGAATCTTTGTGCCTCGTCGTCCGCTAGTTGATGGAGACAACGTATGGCTAAATATGGAGCCGCTGAAAGTCCGAATGTAACGGTATTGAGCTCGTATGTTTTCAGCTCGTTTTGATGATTCCTCCATAGGATGCGCTGATATTTTCGGTCCTCCTTCCGTATCCAGAACTGGCGATACATTTTTTCTATGTCGCCGGTCAACACGTAGCGATGAATGCGGAATCGAAGTAAAAGGGCTACGATGCTGTCCTGGATGGTGGGACCGACCATGAGGGCCTCGTTGAGTGATACCCTTGAACTGGACTCGGAGGATCCATCGAATACGACCCGTAATTTAGTGGTCAGGCTAGTTTCCTTTATAACCGCATGGTGTGGTAAGTAGAATCCTTGGCTAGTTGGACTGTCTTCTTCAATCTCGGTCATGTGGCCTAAGTCTTGATATTCCTTCATCACGGCCTCGTACTGCTCCTTCAGTCGTGAGTCTCGACGAAGTTTCCTCTCCAAACTGTGGAAGCGGCTTAGGGCATGTGATCTGGATTCTCCTAACTGAAGTTGTCGCTCATTAAATGGAAGTGCCACAATGTACCTGCCGGTGGAGTCCCTCTTCAGATTCCTGACGAAATGATCTTCGCACGCTTGCTCCTCGGCGGACAAGTGACGAATAGCGGGAATTTCCTCGAGTTCCCAAAATTTGCTGATTTCGAACTCTGGTTTGGCGGCAAAGAAGGCTACTTGCGTCTTCGACTTAGGAGTTCCGAGCACTAGACTCCCTCCAATGACCCATCCCAGTTGAGTTTTTTGGAGCATGAGATCGGGCTGCTGGGAATTTCCAAGGTTGATTTGTCCAATGCTTAGCGTCGATAGTGTAGGTCCAGAGCTTATTAGCATATCTACTTCGGCTGGTCGGTGGAAATTCGGATCGGCTAGCCTCACATTGTGAGGTATCTGGAGCCGACTTCTATCGATGGGCTCGAGTGGTTGTAATCCTCCAATGCTTGGTACCGTCAAGAATGTTAGAGACCTGGTGTAACCAGTGATCCGGGATTCTATTGTGGCATTGACCAGAAAGTGGGCCTTGACTTGCGCCTTGCCCAGCATTCCGACTGTTGTCTCGTATCTTTCCATCGGCAGTTGCAAAGACCTGGCTAAACGCTCGGTCATAAAGTTGGCGGTTGAACAAGTGTCTAGTAGCGTCCTGCATTCTAAGCGTTGGCCTCTCTTGTCGCGGACCTTGATAACAGCCGTCAACAGCAAATCTCCTGTGCGAACAATGGAAGTCAAGGCTCTGACAGTCGGTGCTCCAGATTCGCCCAGCGATAGTCATGCTGATTGTTGAGGTGGTCCGTCGGTTGATGCTTCTGCTAGTGAAGTTGCGGTTGTCGGTGGAGCCGTGGCTGCTGGTTCCATATTCAGGTGTAACAAAGTATGATGCCGTTTTTTGCATTTGTGGCAACGGCGCCCCGAACAGGAGGCTGTAGGATGACCTGAACGTAAACAGTTAAGACACAAGGAGAGGTCCCTGGTTCGTTGAATCCTATCGGAGATGGACAGCGCGAGGAATTGGCTGCAATAGTTGATTGCATGCCTAGTTTTACAGATTGGACATCCCTCCTCTTCTTCAGTAGAAGTGATGAATGTCGCTGCATTCCTTGCTGGTCCCTTTGGCTTCAGTGTGTAGGTTGCTCTTGACGTTGATGAAGAGTCGAAATGTGCCGGGGAGAGTCCGGAGTCCGCGGAGAGAGCGGCCTTTCGCAAGAAGGTCAGTAGTTGTTCGTAACTAGGCATTTATGTGTCGGTCAATGTCCTCTCCCACTCTCGCAAAGTAACCTTGTCGAGCTTGGTCTCAAGAAGACGAACGAGCAGAGTATCCCAGTGTTGCACCGGTTCTCCTAAGGATTTAAGCGCGCGCACGTGTTGCTGAGCGTTATTGACCAATTGCCGTAACCCCGTGGCAGATTCCTTAGTGAGCATCGGAACTTCGTTTAAGAGATCGACGTGACGCCTAATAATAACTCTCTTATTATTGTACGTTGTCTTTAGCAAGTTCCAGGCTTCGGCATAATTATCTTCGGTCGTTTCGAAAGAATGAATATTCTGAGCTGCCTCACCGGTGAGTGACGATCGGAGATATTGCAATTTTTGTACATTGGACAATCCTTGATGTTGATCGATCATCGACGTGAAGGCATCTTGGAACGCCAGCCAGTTTTCGTATTTCCCATCGAATTTTGGGAGATCGATTTTCGGCAACTTGACGTTAGAAATCTGATAATGACTCACTGATGCTGGTGTCGATGATCTGCGTAAGCTTCCGTTATTGTCTTCCGTCGGGTTGGAAGGAGGACATAGGGAGGCGAGTCGATCGCCCATATTCGCATGGGCTAAGAGGTATTGTTCTTCACAGTTCGTGATTAAGTCGTCGGCGAAGTATGGCAGCTTATCCAGTTCCGCTCGCTGGCTGGTTGTAGCGTGGTTCCTGATTGTTGAGAGTTCTGCGTCATTATCGTGGAACTTGTTCCTGTAATCTTCTAATGCCTTTAGTCGGGACTCGATGGTACAGATGGTGATATTCGAGGGCCCGAGTTTCTGGAGATTCTCTATGGAGTGAGAGATCCAACGGAAAAGCCTCTCTTGCTTATCGATGAGATCTCGAACTGCCATGGAGTCCATGTTGCTGCACGCTTGATAGTCACTTGAACTAGACACTGAAATGGCGCAGCACGAACCTTGGTGCCGAAAGAAATGACGCGGCGCGAACTTTAGTGCCGAACGAAACGACGCGGCACGAACCTTCGTGTCGAAAGAAATTACGCGGCACGAACTTTGATACCGAAAGAAATGACGTGTGACGCGACACGAACTGTGGTGCCGAAAGAAGTTACGCGTGACGTGGCACGAACTGTGGTGCCGAAAGAAATGTAGCGGCACGAACTTTGGTGCCGAACAAGCCACTGATGTATCGCGAACAGTCACTGGAAACAAATACTGCCCGAACGAATCACTGGTGAATCCGCGAACAGTCAGTTTTACCGCGTGGTCGCGACACTCAGATTTATAAACTCGGTATTATTATTTATGAACTCATTTGATTCCGTAGTTAACATCCGGCTCGAAGGACCATGTTTTGTTCGGTCGCCGCGCGATGATTTAATCGGATCTCCTCGGGGTCGTAAATCCCGAGGACACTATACGTGACGCGGCTATTAGATATTTTAACCGAACGACCGAAAGGGGAGATTCAAACCGATCGGCTAGTTCAATAACTATACATTGCACTCACTAAATTTAATAACCGTATATTAGAGTAGCAAGATACAGAAAGGTTGGTTTATAATGATTTTACTATTGAATGCGCTGAATTAACGCGGTACGAACTCAGAACTTCAATCCGTCGGCTGGCACGCAATGGCCTATTGACAAAGGGAGCGAATGTAACTGAGTCGTGTTCAGATAAAGGACTGACACCTGAATGTACTATCCACGTTCCGCGATATCAAGTACGACGTAGAATCGGATTAACTTACTGATTCCGAGTGAGGTTGATCGGCGGAGTACGACACGTACGACACGTTTGATGATTTGTGATACATTAAAGGACGCGCGTTTAGTCCCAGTTTATATGTGCGCAAAACAGATCAATGGAAGGGATAGCGTGGGCTGACGCGATGCCCCCTGATTGGCTGGGAGGAGGAGCGTCGGCGGAGCCGAAGATGACGCTTAGGAAATTTCCGAGTCTAAAGTCTAAAGCCTACAGGGCAAGGATGCCGTTATTAACGGTACCTGAGTGACGCACTTAACGGTCGGGCCAGCCGGATGGTCGTTCTCGACCGCGAGGGTACGTCAGGTTACCTAAAGGCAATGAAAGGACTTTCTCGATAAATCAGGTATTAAATTCCCTAATTGTCTGTCGCCTGCATCCGACACTCCTCTCCTTAAGCCGGCTCGGATTGTACCTTCCGAGAAAGGTTCGGGACCGTGAATTAACGACCTTCGTTCGCCGAAATATTCGAATCGCCGATGACACGTTTAAATATAGTCGGTGAATTATTATGAAGGATGCCATAAATCAAAAACGCCGAATTCCGTCGTTCGATGCGACGGAACAAATACCAATCAACACTTTAATAGTAAACCCCTTCTTATAGTGAGAATAACAAAAAACTCGATCATCGAATGTAGAAGGAATATCTATTTTGAACTCGGTACAGTCAATGATGACTCGAGTATCACTGTACTGTGGCTTGAAGGAATCAGGCATTGTTGCTCGAACACTTGATTTGTCTGGCCAAAATACTAAAGTTGCAGTCGCTTGAGTTAGACTTTCCAAAGTTGAATAAAAGATCCTGGAAACTGTTGTTCTATGAATAGAAAATATTGCGCTAATCGCTGCGAATGTTAAAGCTATTTTAATTTTGAAAAGAAAAATAAACAGCCTAATATTTTTTGGAATTTGGATTTTTTCTGGCACAGTCAGTTTCTCCATCAAAAAGTTGAAAATATCAAATGACACACCAGCAAGATCTGTCAGTTGTTCATCGTTTTCAACTGATCCTTGGAAATTAATTCCATCATCAAATTCATTGTATACAGAATCAGATCCAACTCCCGTATCGACATAATCTTTTTGCAGTGTGCCACACCTTTTATTTTTGAACTTCCTCGAACAATTTATTTCTATTGTACCAGTTGGCATATTTATCTCAGTTTGAGTTTCAGCTTCACAGGGGTGTTAGATCCAAAGCTAAATCTATTGCAACATAACAGTTTTTCAAATCTATCGCAAGGGACAAAAATATCTGCTTGACACTCTTGATCACGTTTACCACACAAATCAAATATGAACTCATCGCTATCGCTATCATCCATCGCTATTTTACTCTTATCTTCATTCGCTGAATTTTCTTCTCTTTTCGAAGTGGAATCCATTGGAACCTCGACATTTACATCACTATCGGAGTTGATATTACTTGCAGTCACCACTGAATCCTTTCGGTAGCCTACGCTTTAGGAAACGCTGGTGTCTGAAATTATTTGTCAATTGTTACATTTAACTGTATTAGTTTGGGTTTAATAATAAGAATAGAATAATTACCTTTTTAGAGCTGCAGTTTCATTCAAGGTTTGTCCAGGATTAATTGAAATAAACTTCGTTGGTATATAATTGGGACTCAGTTCTTCGTCTCCCTTTTTATCTCCGATAAAATGAGAACTGCAGATTGTATCTAATGGTTTGGGATTCCAACTGCATTCATATCCACTAAAAAGTAAAGAATTAACTGTTACTCTTTATTTTAATAAAACTTAATAATAATTTATATGATTTATCGTGTATATATTTTTCGAATGAACAATTGAGGTTATGATACTTACTTCTGCTTTCTTACGATGGCAATCCACTTTTCCCTTTGAATCAACTTATGCTGAGCTCTTGGGAAATAATAGAATTTATACTTGCTGTTTCTTGAAGTATTTTGACAACTAACAACACAGGTTTTGCGCACTCCCATATTTAAACAATTAGATACTTGATATTATATGGAGAGACGTGCCTACTAACTTCTAGACTTCACCACTAGTTACGCACGATCGTTCGCCGTATCCCCTCCAACCAGTTGCACGGTCCCAATAGAGATATAAAGAATTACGTGAAATCTGAAAAAGAAAACAAACTAAATTCATTTTTTGTTCAGATAATGTAAATTACAATTTAAATTAATGGCAATTTAAATCTTATATATCCATACCGTAGATATTGGGGATATTTTGATCCACGGGGATATATTGATAGAAACTTCACACACACACATTATTTTCAATCGCCAAGATCACGCGTCTAGCGCGCTTGGTTGCCTAGATACAGGCGATTGAAAATAATGTGAAGTCCTATCTAATAAAATCCAACGCGATATAATCGAAAGTCGTGGTCACCTATCCCCATTGGTTAGTTGACAATCGATATCGATAATCGAAAGTCGTGGTCACCTACCGTCATTGGTTGGTTGATAATCGATATCGATATAGTATTCGATAGTTAAAGCGGGGAAATTCAATTTGATAAAATTAGTGTTGAAGTAAATTGGTTAGTTAATAATCAATATAGTATTCAATAGTTAAAGCCGGGAAATTCAATTTGATAAAATTAGTGTTGAATTAAGAATATAATAATTGACATTATTATCCAGACACAGCCGCGCGCGCGCGCGCGAATGACAAGATTATTTCTCACGAATGCCCATTTCTCAAAACAAAACAAACAGAAGTATGCACGACTCATTTCACGTTGCGTTTATCAATTTAAAAAAAGGACTCACTTCGGACTAAGCAATCTTTTAAAGGGCCTTACAAACCTCGTTCTTCTCTGTCGTTTTTAACAGACGGTTAGATACGTTAAAAAGAAAAACGAAGTCGGTTGAGCCAATACACCTCGTTTTTCTCTGTCGCTTTTATTCGTCTGAATTTTGGAACGACGTGCAAAACCGACGGTTTTATTTAGGCAATCAAAGACGAAATAATGCTGTAAAAAATGATGTTTATAAAGAATGATATGATTCCGAAAGTAACGTAAGTAGTAACGAAGAAGAACAGAGTATCAATTAGACAAAATCATTATAAAAACGATACCAGAGTTGCACATGTGTACGTGATATTAACATTTTATTGACCTTTGGATTTCTCTGCTTCCCTTCCTTATCCCCCTTCATTTGCGTCTTGCTTCTTGCTTATTTTAGTATAATAAAATGAATAAATCGGGTAAAAAATTATTTTTGGAATTATTAATTAATCAATCATATTAACAAATATTTAATTAAAAATATAAACTGCAATTTTAATTTAGCGGATATTTTTTGTGAATGATGAAATTTTCACATTATTTTACTTAATATTTTATAAGAAATGTAATTAATCTTTACAAAAGAAATATTTCGTTATTTTGCAATCGTTTTGAGATATTAGCAATTTTATGAAAAAATCAGGAAATCTACTCTACCAACTAAATTATATGGAGATTTCTAATTATTGTTATCAGGAAGAAGCCTCCCCGCAGTCGTTCTATGTTTTTATATTCAAAATAGCTAATATAATCCAAATCACACCTTATAACTCACGATCATGGAAATCGTAAATGTCGTTATGAAATTCGTCTTAAGCGCGCGCTTGCGCGTGCAAATGGTCTAGTTCCTCTTAAAGTATCCCCGTGGATCAATAGTTATTTTCGTTATTAGGGCGTGAAGCGCTGTTTCTAACGAGTGTGAAGTTTGCCGCACGAGCGAAGCGAGTCTTAGGAAAATACGTGCCCGGTAAGTAAATAAAGGATACCTATACCTACTAATTTATAACCAATATCTAATACAAAACTATTCCAGAGTTGACTATTTCGAAGAATACTTACAATGATGTAGAATTCTTCACTCGATTTCGTTTGGAAAAACAAACCTGTCAGAGATTATTGGGACAAATACGACATCGCATTGCTACGAGGTCGCGAAGAAATGCAGCAATTCAGCCAGCAACGAAATTATTGCCAACTTTAAGATTTTTGCTTCGGGATCAATGCTAATTACTGTAGGTAATCGTTTTTATCATAATGTTAAAACTTTTAATTAGTTATTATTAGGTATATGCCGCCACCTCTGCAACCTCCGACGACTCCTAACATCGCGAGGAGAGCTAGTTCACAGGACTACAAGTTCGTCGATCGGCATAAACCGCCACTGATCTCCCAGAAATCAATGGGCGACATACTGAAAAACATCGACAAAGTCAAATTGAAACTCGTCACAAGGTACGATTAAACAATTTTATCGCGGTAAACTTTTAATTCGCCAGGAATAAAGAGGAGTTTCGCATTGTCAGAATGTCGTGGCTGCGAAGGATTAATTTTGTTCACAGTGGGCTTTTAAACGTGTTTTTCAGATCGCCGGGTGGGAGACCTTTGCGAGCCAAACGAGAAAATAGCTCTTGCAACGACCTTCAAGAGATCTTACGGAAACGATATATCGCAATGCAATCGCCGGACAGTAGAAATTCCACCGCGACGTTGACGTTCGATAACAGGCACACAAAGAAAAAGGTCTTGTTCCCAGAACCAGACTAGCATATCTTTATGTTTTTTGGGGTCGCTGAATCCGAATCCGGTGTCCGTTTGTCTCCATCACGTCACATTTTTTTTAATCTCAAAAAACCACCCAAGTAGCAATTTCACGTTCTATAAAAATCGTAAGAACGTTTCCAGAGCAAATCTTATAGAGCAATGTTTGTTCTAAGAACATTTTCAAAACGTTCTTACAACACTTATAGAATAAGAATGGGCACCTTTCTATAGAACGTTTTAGTTCTTTAAGCTGTTCTGTAAGGTCTGCAGGAACACTTATAGAATTGTTGAGTAAACGTTCTCACAGGTCTTAAAGAATCTTTATAACAGTTACAAAGCAATCTCATAAAAAGTCTATAGCAGTTCTAAAATGTTGTCTTAGAATTCTGGTATAGAACAAAAAAAGAACTCTTATAGAATTATTCTTTAGCAACGCATATTGCTTCGTTATACAATTTTGGTGTTGCATGGGTGTTCTAGTAGTAGTATATATCTTTTCATCGTGAGCGGTCACCCATCCAACTACTGTCCGCACTTTTTGCTGCTTAACTTCGTTGATCGGTCGGTGTCTTCGAGTCCTCATCTGCTGACCGCTCCTGTGTGCATGGTGTTCTATTTAGAGAACTTTAAAATCGTTTAATTCTCTCTTTTAAAAACAAAATGTTTCTGTATCACATCACAACGCTGCACATGTCAGAAATAATATGGATAGACCAAGAACCAAGATGGTTCTAATCAACCTGCATAAGTGTACTCACATCATTACGAATTGCTTAGTTGGTTTGTATAGAGTCCATCAGGGAGCAGTACATTTTAATGCGGAAAAAGCTTTATCGTGAAATATATAGTACATAATAGTAATTTTTGACGCGCCCTTAGTTTACCTTATATTTTCTATGATGCTGGAAATTTAATAAAAAAAAATGTTTTCTAAATTGATGAATTTATCAACCAACTGTATATAAAATAGTCAAAAAGTAAACATAATCCATACTATTGATATCATTTCACCTATTTATATTGTAGGTATATATTAAAAATATTGCAATTGCACAAAACTCGTACACCCCACATAACAAAATAAACTCTTAAAACATGGCATCAAATAAAATGTGGTTATGGTATGGTAGTTCCATAGCGTCTTTTTTTATGGAACAAAAAGGCTTGTATTAATACTTATTTACTCTATAATGATTTTATAACAACTGTATTATTATTCTCTATAACTGCCTTATAGAGCTTTTTCTCTTAAGTTCGATAGCAGCTTTCATATTTGTAATTTTTTCTGCGCAGCAAAATTGTAACTTATAGCAACCCCTTACACAATAGTTCTATAAAGAAACTATAAGCGACATTTTACGGAATAATTTTATAAGAGTGTCACAGAAGATGGTATAATTCTATAAGGCACTATTTTGCATCGGTTTTACAGTAATTTGATTCTATAAGCACCATTGCTGTAAAATTGTGTTACTGTACACTCTTATAGGGCTACATTAGCAGTTATCTTATAAATGCTCTATAAATTATGCTCTAAGAACGTTCTTGCAACAAATTTAAAAAACAATTCAGTTTCTGAAGGCAAAATAGTCTCACGTGCCACATTAATGCAACAATGCAGTGCTCTAGATACAACTATAAAACATTAACAGAATATAAAACTCCTATTACTCTAAATTTATAGAACTACTTTGCTAGCTGGGCATCAATAGATCATGATTTTTAAAAAGTTAATGGACTTAAACCAAATTCGCTATAAGGGGTTTTTTGGGTCGCTGATCACGAATCTGAAATCGGATTTCAAAAATTCAAGATGGCGGATCCAATATGGCGGACGAGATTTTTGAAAATCGACGGATTCATGCCGAATTTGGTATAAGGAGGTTTTTTGGGTCGCTGATCATGAATCTGAAGTCAGATCTTAAAAATTCAAGATGGCGGATCCAATATGGAGGACAAAAACACAAAGATATACTGGTCTGGTTCCGGGAACAAGGCCTTTTTTTTTGTGTACCTGTGTTATCAACGTAGGTACGTAACAGAGAAATCGTGTACAGGGCGCTAAAATATTATGATGAGTATGTATTTGCAAAATGAAAAAAGGCTACTCCTGTCGATCGTCATAAAGATATGTCTCCGAGCACTCTACATTTTTGGAAGTTCGATAATAATCGACTTGCCATGTAACTTACAAAATACAAATCTGATTTACATATAGATTAAAAAATAAAACTTAATTCATTAGACATTCAACACTTCACTTTAAATAGTATTTTATAGGTATGTTTTACAAGAGATTGTACAGAGATATGAATATTTTTGCCGTGGGAAGCCCTGTGTACAGCTTGCACAAACGCATTATTTTCAATTTGTACGAAAATGGAACACCATTGGCCATGGCGCGTTGTTCGTCCAGCTGTTGCCATAGAAAATAATTTTCCGATTCCATCAGAGCCACTGATACAATCGTAGGTGACCCGCGAGTATCGCTCGGCATCGATGGCTGTGATTGCAGGACTTCGCTGCAGGATATAAAGAAAACAGTACTGAAATACTATCCACGTTTCTCTATTAGGAGCTGGCTTCTTTCAGGGAAACATTCAATGATATCAAATATAATATTTTACGATACTGAGAACACACCTTTCTTGAACTTGCATCTCCTCTTCAACTATTTCCGATGTTACCGTGGCTACAGCAACGTTTCAAGTTCTTTTTTCTGGAGATGAAAAAGTAAGACGCGTTTTTACGTTGTGCTCAAAAAGCGTAGGCAATTTTTTTCGGCTTCCTTCGGGGAAATGGCATGAACATATATATGCACTTGGTCCAGGTTGTTTGTTACGTCTGTATTAAGAAGCACATATTGTAAAAATAATTTCATAAATGTGTTCATGATGTTCTATACGCACCTTACAAGTTTTTTCCATTTCTACCTTAATATCTTATCTTTCGGAAATTTGAGGAACTTAGAAGTTCGTTTCTCACTGTAATGCTTGCAATCAGGGGCCCAACACATGACCATCTGTATAAAATGATCAAACAATTATGAATTCATATGATCCGCTAGTGTCTGCAAGTTACAAATCGCAGCACTTTCGCTAGTGTTGGACATATTTTACAATTTTACAAACTACTTAAAAATAATTTTAATGTAAATAATTTAATTTGATATATTTACATTCACTATAAGCATTATTGATGTGTAAACATCTGTGCTATGACTCTACGGTGGGACCTTCCTGGGAAATCGAGCGTCAGACGTAAGCCGTGTACATGTGACTGCGTCAGTGTGTGTGTGGCGCTACTGCGCATACTATTCGCGCAAGCTGGATTATCTCAACGGGAAAACATTTCAGAGAAAAATGTTTAATACAAAACTTTAAGGATTTTCCCGTGGCTACCCAGTGGTCGTATTGGATTTGACCTTGACCGTGACCTTTAAGGTAATATCAAATGCCTTCCTAAACCGTTCATCCGATTGCGATGAAACTTTGAGGAATGGTTGGACGCATGCCCGCGAAGGTTTCTGAGTTAGTAAATCTTATACAGGGTGTTCAAAAAGTACCGGTACTGATGATTATTATGCCTTCCTAAACCGTTCATCCGATTGCGATGAAAAGTTGGGGAATGGTTGAACGTATGCCCGCGAAGGTTTCTGAGTTAGTAAATCTTATACAGGGTGTTCAAAAAGTTCCGGTACGGATGATTATTATGCCTTCCTGAACCGTTCATCCGATTGCGATGAAAATTTGGGGAACAGTTGGACGCATATCCGCGAAGGTTTGAGTTAGTAAATCTTATACAGGGTGTTCAAAAAGTACCGGTACGGATGATTATTATGCTTTCCTAAACCGTTCATCCGATTGCGATGAAACTTTGGGGAATGGTTGGACGCATGCCCGCGAAGGTTTCTGAGTTAGTAAATCTTATAAAAGGTGTTCAAAAAGTACCGGTACTGATGATTATTATGCCTTCCTAAACCGTTCATCCGATTGCGATGAAAAGTTGGGAAATGGTTGGACGCATGCCCGCGAAGGTTTCTGAGTTAGTAAATCTTATACAGGGTGTTCAAAAAGTACCGGTACGGATGATTATTATGCCTTCCTAAACCGTTCATCCGATTGCGATGAAAATTTGGGGAACAGTTGGACGCATATCCGCGAAGGTTTCTGAGTTAGTAAATCTTATACAGGGTGTTCAAAAAGTCGAACTATACTTGACCTAAATTTGACCTCCACTGACAATAAAGGTAACATGAAAAAAATGGTCGGACACATTTAAACGTGAAAAAAAAATTAATTTGACTGATATAACCTTGAAGGTCATGGTCAAGGTCAAATCCAATATGACCATTGCGTAGCCCGGGAAAAATACTAAAAGTTTTGTATTAAAAATGTATTTAAACAATGGTGGACGGACAAAATCAATCCACAATCTACATGTGCGAAGCCGGGACGGGCTGGCTAGTAAGTTATAAATCTAATATAATAATAATAAATATTTTATTATAGAAAAAATTAAACTTCTTTATGTTTCGTCGTAGTTCGCTACGACGTCATATTCCCCAATTAAACTCGGACCGCAGATAATTGTAAGATGTTTACACATCCTCCGTGAGTACAACGGCACTCACACCTTTTTTTTTTGTAAGTGCAATGAATAAATAATTGATTAAATGTGGCAAACTGCGAGTAGATGTCATGAAAACTTATAGGTTAGGTGCTTGTCAACACACACTCATTTCGTAATATTCTGAGATTAGAGCGAGGTAAGAGTAAAGTTATACACGTCAATGTACTCGTTACAACATCATCTTATTCGATACGTACCTTGCAATCACTATTTTGATGCACTGCGGTGACAATAGACACTTTTAGCACGTCCTAAATTTTAAACGTATCCGTATACGCATCTGTCTGCGCATGCGCAGAATAGATACGGTGGTCTCGATACGTTACGTTGCCCGTATCGTTAAGGCGCGTATCCATCTGTACAGATGACCCGTAACGTAACACCGAACATGTTACGGCTCGTTGCAAGATGACACGGTTCGCTCCGGAGGTTTTGGCCGTGTCAACCATCCCGTAACGTAACCGCGAACGAGGTTACGACACAACGCCACGACTTCCACCCTCAGTTTGAGTCTGACTACAGCAATGGACGTAGCTCTGCAATTACAGCTAGCAACAGCTTCATATATTGTTATTCACCACCAGATTTTTTTTTGATTTTCTTACTTTCCAGTACGCGAGGAAACTTCTCTAGAAAAATTAATTTCTTAATAAATTTTTTTTTCGTAAATTTTGCAGATTTTTTAATACTTATTCTGCTATTCACGGCGGAGACAAATCCAAGAATCAAAGGTCATACAAATCTGTCCAGCCGTCCTTTAGTTATAAATAGGTAGTGTAACTAACCCGACTTTGTTTTATATACCGTATGTCCAATGGCTAGTCGAGCAGGTGCAGCGACCTGAATTTTCCTGAAACTTGACTTCGGCAGTGTTTTAGTTAAAGGTGGCTTTGGAAGATGGCGCGCATACGAGCGAAACGTTTGAAATATCTAATTTCCCGATAGGTAAAAGCGGGAGGTAGATAAATGCGGGAGATCGAAGTGTAACCTCAAAATTGTGAATGTTGGAATAATGGTGAGTAATTGTTTGAAACGATAAGACATAATAATTCGGGTTTTTTTTCGGTGTTCAACTAAATAACACGACTGATACCTAATTGCAGAGAGAAGCGACTGGCAGTCGTGGAGGAAGGGACTACCGTCAACGTGATCCTCGTCAGAGTGGTCGAGCTCTGCCTCGGCGACGAAAGGTGCAATTAAAATGAAATGAAAGCCTGAGTCAAGGTGAAAATTGGAAGGCGTGGAAAGAAAACGCGGCAGAGTCGCCAACAGAAGGAGTGAGTAAAGTGCGAAAGAAAAGTGCAGTGGCGCCGAAAAACGTCGCATGTAGAAGACAGTGACGAACAGCAGCAGCAGCTGGTCGACACTGCTCAACTCCGCACCAGCTCCTGAATGATATCTCGCCGATCGCGATACGCGGCAGCTCCTGTGGACAACGATTCCAGACACTCGAGTCGTAGTCGCAGCAAGGACAGCAGCAGCAGCAGCGTCGACGGCAGGGCCACCGTTGGAAAGCGAAGGCAATCCAAGACCGACTCGGATAGCTGTAAGAGAAAGACACATCGGCGGAAACATAAAATATCGAAGCAAGACTTGCAATGAGAGTGTGGTAAGAGGAAGAAGAAAAATGACAGAGACAAGGCGACGAGACGGAGGAGGAAGTCGTCACCACGAAGGGTTCCTGAAACGGTAGCAGTACTAGCACCGTGCGAACAGTTCCAGAGAACAGGCCGTCTACACCCAGTCGTAAATCATGCCGAATTCCTGTGACACCCGACAGCGGCATCACGTCAGGAGTGTGAACGGTGGAGAAGAACGGGAGCCTCACTGAAAAAGGAAGAAGCAGTGTTGGCGGTGGTAGTGACAGCTAAGGAACCCTTCGTGGTGACGACTTCCTCCTCCGTCTCGTCGCCTTGTCTCTGTCATTTTTCTTCTTCCTCTTACCACACTCTCATTGCAAGTCTTGCTTCGATATTTTATGTTTCCGCCGATGTGTCTTTCTCTTACAGCTATCCGAGTCGGTCTTGGATTGCCTTCGCTTTCCAACGGTGGCCCTGCCGTCGACGCTGCTGCTGCTGCTGTCCTTGCTGCGACTACGACTCGAGTGTCTGGGATCGTTGTCCACAGGAGCTGCCGCGTATCGCGATCGGCGAGATATCATTCAGGAGCTGGTGCGGAGTTGAGCAGTGTCGACCAGCTGCTGCTGCTGTTCGTCACTGTCTTCTACATGCGACGTTTTTCGGCGCCACTGCACTTTTCTTTCGCACTTTACTCACTCCTTCTGTTGGCGACTCTGCCGCGTTTTCTTTCCACGCCTTCCAATTTTCACCTTGACTCAGGCTTTCATTTCATTTTAATTGCACCTTTCGTCGCCGAGGCAGAGCTCGACCACTCTGACGAGGATCACGTTGACGGTAGTCCCTTCCTCCACGACTGCCAGTCGCTTCTCTCTGCAATTAGGTATCAGTCGTGTTATTTAGTTGAACATCGAAAAAAACCCGAATTATTATGTCTTATAGTTTCAAACAATTACTCACCATTATTCCAGCATTCACAATTTTGAGGTTACACTTCGATCTCCCGCATTTATCTACCTCCCGCTTTTACCTATCGGGAAATTAGATATTTCAAACGTTTCGCTCGTATGCGCGCCATCTTCCAAAGCCACCTTTAACTAAAACACTGCCGAAGTCAAGTTTCAGGAAAATTCAGGTCGCTGCACCTGCTCGACTAGCCATTGGACATACGGTATATAGATTATTATTATTCACTTATCTCTATCATCTTCCTCATAAATATTACTTTCAATTGTATCATTCGTCGAATTATCGTCGAAATATGTGGGCATTGCGAGCAATGATTAGGCGGGCACCCTACGCATGCAACAGGCAACGATATACGAAAACTATGCACTCTCTCTCGTCCCAACTAATCGCCGCGCGTAACGTAGCAGTCCTTTGATGCGACGGCTAAAAACCGACAAGTGGTGGTTCGGCTTGTAACGGTTACACGTGTCAAATTGGTTACGGATAACATGCAACAGAATTCCGTCTCCACTAGCCGTAACGTAACAGGTTCGGTGTTACGTTACGGGTCATCTGTTACAAATGTATACAAGCCTTTACGGGCCTACCGTCGTATCCCTATCCGAACACGTATCCTGTCGCGTATGCAACTAGACTCGGTAACTTTCGAGAGTTACTAGATTTTATAGCGGTAAGATTTAAATATTAGTTTATCCTCTCTTAATTTCCGCCATCGGTCGCGACGGCGAGGCAGGTGTTATGTTAAGGCCCGTATCCATTTGTAACAGATGACCCGTAACGTAACACCGAACCTGTTACATTACGGCTAGTGGAGACGGAATTCTGTTGCATGTTATCCGTAACCAATTTGACACGCGTAACCATTACAAGCCGAACCACCACTTGTCGGTTTTTAGCCGTCGCATCAAAGGACTGCTACGTTACGCGCGGCGACTAGTTGGGACGAGTGCATAGGTTTCGTGTATCGTTGCCTGTTGCATGCGTAGGGTGCCCGCCTAATCATTGCTCGCAAAGCCCACATATTTCGACGATAATGGGACGAATGATACAATTGAAAATAATATTGATGCGGAAGATGATAGAAATAAGTGAATAATAATAATCTATATGAGGCATTCTCTGTCAAGACAGCCATCTTTTTCATGAGGGTCTAAAAAAAAATCTGATTTTTATTTACATAGTCATACTTGAAGAAAAAACATTACCTAAATTTTTTTAGATTTTTTTCACACGCCGTTAATGGTATACATCGATTTGAAAAATAAATTTTAACTTTAAAGTTTCAAGTATACTGTTAATCTCATAAACAACTTTGTATACATGAAAATTTTTCTTTTTCTCAATTTTTCAAAAAAAATATAAAAAAATTTAAATGACATTAAAAGGCATTTTCTTACAAGAAAGTGAAAAAAACACCAGAAAATATTTATTTCGCCAATGCGACAGTCGATTTTTCTTTAAAAAATTCAGTACATTTGAAATCAATAAAAACTGTGTAGAAAAAAATTTGGTAGTGGGAAAATTTCTTCATGAAAAAAATTCTTTTTAAGTTTTTTGTCTTAAAAACAATTTTTTTCATCAGAAAATATTCTTTATCCTTCTATGCATCTATGCATAGAAACATAAAGAACATTTTCGGATTTTTGAAAAAATGTTTAAGAGAAAAAACTTAAAAGAATTTGTTTGAAAATCAGAAAATTTTCTTTATCCTTCTATGCATAGATGCATAGAAGGATACACATTCTGATTTAAAAAAAAATTTTAAGACAAAAAACTTAAAAAGAATTTTTTCTTCATGAAGAAATGTCCCTCCCACTACCACATTTTTTCTGCACAGTTTTTATTGATTTCAAATGTACTGAATTTTTTTTAAGAAAAATCGATACTGTCGCATTAGCGAAATAAATATATTCTGGTGTTTTTTTCACTTTTTTCACTTTTCACTTTTTTTTCACTTAAACAAATGCCTTTTAATGTCACTTAAAAATTTTTGTATATTTTTTTTGAAAAATTGAGAAAAAAAATGTTCATGTATACAAAGTTGTTTATGAGATTAATAGTATACTTGAAACTTTAAAGTTAAAATTTATTTTTCAAATTGATGTATACCATTAACGGCGCCTGAAAAAAATCTAAAAAAATGTAGGTAATGCTTTTTCATCAAGTATGACTATATAAATAAAAATCAGATTTTTTTGAGACCCTCATGAAAAATGTGGCTGTCTTGACAGAGAATGCCCCATATATATAAAACAAAGTCGGGTTAGTTACACTAATTATAACTAAAGGACGGCTGGACAGATTTTTATGACCTTTGATTCTTGGATTTATCTCTGAATAGCAGAATAAGTATTAAAACATCGGAAAAATTTAAGAAAAAAAAATTTATTAAGAAATTAATTTTTCTAGAGAAGTTTCCTCGCGTACTGGAAAGTAAGAAAATAAAAAAATCTGGTGGTGAATAACAATATATGAAGCTGCTGCTAGCTCTAATTGCAGAGCTACGTCCATTGCTGTAGTCAGACTCAAACTGAGGGTGGAAGTCGTGACGTTCTGTCGTAACCTCGTTCGGTTACGTTACGGGATGGTTGACAAGGCCAAAACTTCCGGAGCGAACCGTGTCATCTTGCAACGAGTCGTAACATGTTCGGTGTTACGTTACGGGTCATCTGTACAGATGGATACGCGCCTTTAGATTGTTGTATCTGCCTCGATTAGATCTATTTCGATGAATTTTGTTCGCTTCGGATTGAAACTGTTTCTCTCCCAATTCCCCTTTCGTTTAAAGCTTCTATTCTCGTCATTTCTGAACCTACCTCTTCGTGGAAAGCTCAAGTTACCATACCCTTTGTTTTGCCTAGTAGGAGTAGCTTGTACTCCTAATTTGCTCAGTCGTTGCGGGTATTCGTTTGATTTATGCTCTGTTATTTTATTGCACTCGCGCGTAGCATTTATATTTTCCTGGATTTGGACAATCGCGGTGGATATGACCGATATCTCCACAGCCATAGCAGCGTTCAGCTGCCTCTCCTTTGTGTACGTGCATCGCTGCCGTTCTCGTCGTATCAGTCTTGATTTATTATTAGCTTCATGTTGGAGAATAAATTTCTTTAAGTCGTTGTAGCTTAGTCCTTTTCCAGTTTGGGTTTTCGTCATAAACTCCACAGATTGTACCTGGGGAATAGCTAGCATAATAGCATTGTAAAAAGCGCTCTTTTTCACTCTCTGTCAAAGGATCTGCATTAGGTAGCCTTTCATATGTTCTCACTACTTCCTCGAATTTATCCCAAAATGTAGTTCCTTTTTCCTTTTCTGGTACATACTTCATGTCATACAGGGTGAGCCAAATGTATGGAAACGGTGGAATAACTTTCGAGGGAGACATTTTGAAGAAAAATGTTTCAAACAAACCATTTAGGATTTTTCCCTGGCCATCCAATGGTGACCTTGAATCTGACCATGAACTCGACCTTGAAGGTCATTCCAAGGTCAAGGTCGTTTTTTTAAATGGGAACCCCTATTTTAAATGGCGGATTTGGAAGAAGCGGAAAATTTTACGTCCGAATGTGACCTTTGACCTTGACCTTGGATTCAAGGTAAAGGTCAACGATCAAATAGGAAAGTTTTAGGTTTTTTCCCTGGCCATCTAATGGTAACCATGAATCTGACCTTGACCTCGACCTTGAAGTTCATTCCAAGTTCAAGGTATCTCTTTTAAATGGCAACCTACATTTTTTATCCACCGATTTATCTGAAATTTGGTACGGGGGTTTTTTTGGGTTGCTGATTACGATTCTGAAGATAGATTTTGAAAATACTTCCATACAAGATGACGGATCCAAGATAGTGGCAAAATTTTTGAATATCCACCGATTTATCCAAAATGTTGTGCTCATGTCACCTTGCCTTAAGTGGCCGGTTGCTAACACCATAAAAAATGTAGGTTGCCATTTAAAAAAGATACCTTGAACTTGGAATGAACTTCAAGGTCGAGGTCAAGGTCAGATTCATGGTTACCATTAGATGGCCAGGGAAAAAACCTAAAACTTTCCTATTTGATCGTTGACCTTTACCTTGAATCCAAGGTCAAGGTCAAAAGTAATATTCGGACGTAAAATTTCCCGCTCCTTCCAAATCCGCCATAAAAAATAGGGGTTCCCATTTAAAAAAGCGACCTTGACCTTGGAATGACCTTCAAGGTCGAGTTCATGGTCAGATTCAAGGTCACCATTGGATGGCCACGGAAAAATCCTAAATGTTTTGTTTCAAACATTTTTCTTCAAAATGTCTCCCTCGAAAGTTATTCCACCGTTTCCATACATTTGGCTCACCTTGTATAATTGTTTTCTTACTGTTACTGTAGTTACATTCACATTTCGTCTCTTTTTATTTCCTTCAATTTGTTTAACATTGCAACTGGATCTTGAAATTCATCGACCTTTCTGTAATAGTCTAGATCAATACGGTTAATCAAAATGTCTAACTTTGAATGCATGTTTTTCTCTCGTTGTATCGTCAAGTTTTCTGTTCGTCTGTACGTTTTTGTCAATAATGTATAATAGATCGATAGTCCTGAGCTCCGACGTGAACTAATCATAGAAATGTTCAAATTTTGTTTGATTTGTTAATTTGTATTTTCGTTTTGAGCCTGAATCTTTACTGATTAATTCTAGTTTAATTGTATCTTTAAGATGGTTCATGATTCCTTCACGTCGGTTGTTGCTGTCATCTCTGTCATTTGTTTTGTCTCTCCCAAGTACTTCTCCTTTTATTCTCTTTATTTGTATCTCCATTTGTTTGTTCTTTTTCATTTTCGCGTGTCTCGCCGTTTTGCCCATTTCTCGTTATCAGCTTTTCCATGAATACGGTAAGCTGCTGTTGGTTGCGCGCTTGTACCTCCGTATTAGAACTTAGTTTGTCCAAAATATTCACCATCCTTTCCTGTGTGTCTCATTTACTTTCTTTATCTCTCGTTTCAGTTCGTTGATCACAGATTCCTTAAGTTCTGGGGTTTCATCAAGGGTTTTTATGGATTTAGAGTTGCGTTATTTTCATCTTTTCCAAGACTATCGAAGACCTTTTGTTTTGTCTGGGAACCGAGCTGTGATGCCTCTAGCCAGTCTGGATTGAAATAAATTCTTTCAACCTTTTTAATGGCCGGTGGGGTCTTGTGTGTCTCTTTTGCGCTCTCGTTCTCTTCGTCAGATCGTTTTCTCTCCTTACTACCTTTTTTCTTCTCGTCCTGTTCGTTCCTCTCGTTCTGTTCATTACTCGTTTTGTTGTCCTCAACCAGGCCTGGTATCACATCATTCAGTCCTTGAGTCACGTTCCCTGTCCCCGATACCTGAGTGTCTTCTTTTGTCCATGCTGGCATTGTCAGAGCTTTTCCCTGACTTTCCGCTATCATTATTGTTTCAGGGATTACTCTTTTCTCCTCGTTGCTTAATGAAGTTTTGCCTATAATATAAGTTTGTAGCCACTTGGCCGGGGAGTGTGTGATTGGCGTGTGCGTGTGTGTGTGTGTGTGTGCGCGCGCGCGTGCGTGCGTGTGAGGGTGCGTGTGTGTGTCGTATGACAGTCGGTCCGTCGATTCCTGTAAAGGTACGCAGATTCAGTCTGCCTAGCGCTGCCTTAGCGGTCGCCCGAATAAACGATTTTGATCCGCGAACGGGTTTTGAGTCAGTCACCCTGTTCCGCGAGTTCCCGACCACCATCCCTTTTCCCTTTCGAGCTCCCTATAACAGAAGTGGGATTTTTTCCCTCCCCCCCCCCCCCCAAAAGGGGCTTCCGTAAAACCGTCTTGACGCTTATGGAAATTTTATGGATTTTACGTTTCGTTGGTAACGGTCGCGTGGTGTGTTGCGACTAGTGATCTCCCCCTCCCCCCCATTTTTGATGTGTAAACATCTATGCTATGGCTCTACGGTGGGACCTTCCTGGGAAATCGAGCGTCAGACGTATGCCGTGTACATGTGACTGCGTCAGTGTGTGTGTGGCGCTACTGCGCATACTATTCGCGCAAGCTGGATTATCTCAACGGGAAAACATTTTAGAGAAAAATGTTTAATACAAAACTAAGAATTTTCCCGTGGCTACCCAGTGGTCGTATTGGATTTGACCTTGACCGTGACCTTTAAGGTAATATCAAATGCTTTCCTAAACCGTTCATCCGATTGCGATGAAACTTTGGGGAATGGTTGGACGCATGCCCGCGAAGGTTTCTGAGTTAGTAAATCTTATACAGGGTGTTCAAAAAGTACCGGTACTGATGATTATTATGCCTTCCTAAACCGTTCATCCGATTGCGATGAAAATTTGGGGAACAGTTGGACGCATATCCGCGAAGGTTTGAGTTAGTAAATCTTATACAGGGTGTTCAAAAAGTACCGGTACGGATGATTATTATGCCTTCCTAAACCGTTCATCCGATTGCGATGAAAATTTGGGGAACAGTTGGACGCATATCCGCGAAGGTTTCTAAGTTAGTAAATCTTATACAGGGTGTTCAAAAAGTCGAACTATACTTGACCTAAATTTGACCTCCGCTGACAATAAAGGTAACATGAAAAAAATGGTCAAGGACACATTTGAACGTGAAAAAAAATTAATTTGACCTTGATATAACCTTGAAGGTCATGGTCAAGGTCAAATCCAATATGACCATTGCGTAGCCCGGGAAAAATACTAAAAGTTTTGTATTAAAAATGTATTTAAACAATGGTGGACGGACAAAATCAATCCACAATCTACCCGTGCGAAGCCGGGACGGGCTGCTAGTAAGTTATAAATCTAATATAATAATAATAAATATTTTATTATAGAAAAAATTAAACTTCTTTATGTCGAACTACGACGTCATATTCCCCAATTAAACTCGGACCGCAGATAATTGTAAGATGTTTACACATCCTCCGTGAGTACAACGGCACTCACACCTTTTTTTTAATCTCCTTTACGTTCTTACGTGGTCCGACAAGAGAGGCGACGATGGGGGGGATTGTGTGTTGATTCCGCGAAGATACTGGTGCGGCGTTATATTTTCGTCCTAACGGATTACGGCCGTTTGAATTATGATGACGAACGACAAAGCACCGAACGAATATACGGTGGCGGAATTGAAGACGATACTCCGGACGAGGGATTTATCCATAACCGGCACGAAGGCCGAATTAATAGCAAGGTTATCAGACTTAAGTTCGCGCATTTGGGAAGAGGCGCCGGAAATTTTACGAAGATTAGGTGAGCCGAGCCTAATACTTAATTCCGGGGAAACAATAGTACAGAGACGTGATGACGACTATCGATACGGGACGACACAGTGCCGGAATTGGTACGACGAGAATTAGAAATACTGAGAAGAGAGAAAGCATTATTGGAACGGAAATTACAACTTTTATCTCGGGAAAACGAAATGCGGTCGAGTCCCTCAACGTCTTTGGGGACGGGACGAAGCAATCAGTCAAGTGTTAACATTAACGACATTGGGAAACTCTTAAGCGATTTTAGTGGGAACGACGACTCCTTCCGTAAATGGGAAAAGCAAGTTGAACTCATTCGAAGGTCATACGAGTTGGACGACGACTACACGAGAATCCTCATCGGATCATCATTAAAAGGGAAGGCCTTGAAATGGTTCCATTCCAAGTCGGATCACCTAGAGATGTCGCCGATCGAATTACTCGAAGAAATGGCGAAGATGTTCGACCACCGTCCGAACAGACTTGCGCGATGAAAAGAATTCGAACAAAGGAAGTGGTTATTCAACGAGGTGTTTGGCGACTATTACCACGATAAGATAATATTAGCCAATCGAGTACTGATCGACGAGAGCGAAATTATTGACTACATCATTGACGGGATTCAAGACACCAGACTGCAGGATCAAGCACGAATGCACCGCTTTCACACGAAAGCAGATCTTCTGGACGCTTTCAAGAAAATTTCATTGCGATCGCATATCAATAAACCGTTCGAAAAGGCCGACAAGGACAGGCAAGGCAACGATAATACGAAGCATCAGGGCAGCGGAGGAAGACCGACGCCACGGTGGACGTCATAATCGCGGTGTTTCAACTGTAACGAGAAGGGTCATCGGGCGCCCTGTACATGTACAAAGCCGACACGCGAACGAGGTTCTTGCTTCAGTTGTGGTAGTATGGATCATCGAGTCTCCGAGTGTCCGCAGAAAAAAAACACCTCTAGCAACACGACGAACCTCATACAATCACCGGCGGTAACCGCCCCCTACACAGTACCCGTGAGATACTCTTTATTAGTAAACGATGGCAAAAGGCGCGAGTATGACATTATAGCGATGATCGACTCTAGATCTCCCGTTAGTTTAATTAAAGAGGAATACGTTCCGGATAATCTTCGAACGCCGGTTTCGCCGAGCGATTATGATTTTTATGGTATTAATGGTTCGAGGGTTGTCGTATTGGGTCGGTTTCAAAAAGACGTTTTCGTTCGGGAGATTAAGGTCAATGTTCCATTTCTCGTAGCACCAGAAGAGACAATGGCAGCTGCAGCGCTCTTAGGTAGAGATTTCATTTCATGTCCGTTTTTAAATATCACTATCCGTTTTTAGGGAAGACTATAGAAATCACGAAGCTCGATCCAGTTGTAGGCGACGACGATGCGGCAGAATTTTGTAACCAATTAATGCCAATCGACGTGGAAAATAAGTCCGAGAATTTGACCGAAAATATTGACATAGATTGCGACGCCGATCATCAAGCTGGACTCGAATTAAAGCGAATGTATACAGAAATTTCGAAGTCTGACATTGAACCCGTAGAACTTGACTTTAAGATGAATATCAGTTTGAAACACAATCAACCGATTTGCTTTCGCCGGGTTAATGCAAAAGTAACCTGACGGGAAATTTCGACCTGTTTCTTATTTCAGTCGCCGGACGACCGCAGTTGAGGCAAGATATCATAGCTTTGAACTGGAATGCCTCGCCGTGGTTTATGCAATTAAGAGATTCCACGTATATCTATTCGGAATTACATTTAAGATTCTCACGGAAAATGTGACAGTTTTATTCTCACATTGAGTAAGCGAACGATCAATTCTCGGATATCTCGGTGGGCTACTACAAAGCTATGATTATCAAATCGAGCATCGACTGGGAAAACGAATGAAACGCGTATCAACGCCCCAGTGATGCTTTGAGTCGCTGCCTCAGTGTGCTGATCCTAGAAGCAATGACATTCGAGCGAACTTTATCCTTGAAGCAGGTGCAGGATGAGGAGATACGAAAGATTCGGGAAAAGTTAGAGAAATCCGAAGTTTTTCGAATTGCGCAATGGTTTGGTGTACCGGAAAGCCGATAACGGTAAACTCTTATTTTATGTCTCCAGGTCTATGGAAAGCAACGTCATCTGCTCATGTCACGACGACTTAGGACACGTAGGAGCGATTAAGGTTGTCGACCATATCATCTGGGTATATTGGTTCCCGAAAGTTAGAGAAGAAATCAAAGCACACATTGCCGATTGCTTGAAATGCATAGAGTTCTCGCCTCCGAGTGGCAAGATAGAAGGGCGGTTACATAGTATTCCAAAGGGTAACGTCCCATTCCATACATTGCATATCGATCATTATAGCCCATTGGCTCGAACCGGTAGAGGCTACAGACATATTCTATCAATTGTCGACGCCTTTACAAAACATACACGATTTTATGCTTGTAAATCTACGACGTCGAAAGAGGTTATTGAGTATTTGAAAAATTATTTTCGAACATATAGCCGCCCACGACGGCTCGTGACAGATCGCGGCACGGCATTTACATCGGGTGAGTTTTGAGAATTTTTAAACAACGAGTCGATTGATCACGTGCTTATCGCTGTCGGTACGCCTCGAGCCAACGGACAAGTTGAACGGTTACACCGAACGTTAACACCGATGTTGGCGAAATTGTCAGTAGAGCCGGAAAAATGGAACGTGGCCCTCGAACCGATTGAACATGCGTTCAACAACACGGTATGTCATTCGACAGGTGAAACACCTTGTCGGTTATTATATGGAGTTAATCAAACAGGCGTAGTTAACGACAAGATTAGGCTAATATTAGAAGAACGCTTCCCCAATGAGAGGAATTTAAGAAAAACGCGCGAATCGGCTAAGGATAACATTAAGAAACATCAGGACGAAAACGAAAAATATTACAATATTAGGCATAAGGCGGCTAAAACATTTAAGCTAGACGACTATGTAATGATACCGTAATTTCCCATAACTATGGTCCTGCACCACAAGTATGATCCAAAATGATTGTTCTTTATATTCGAGGTACGTAAGTACCTACCTACAGCGGTCTGTCCCATCACTTTACTTCAATTCAGTACCCCCAAGTTTTAACTACATGACACCCAATACTGAAATACAGATTTATTCGTAACAATGCGCATTTTGGACCATACTTGTAATGCAGGACCATAGTTATGGGAAATTACGGTACGTAATATTGACACGACACCAGGGGTAAATAAAAAATTAATACCAAAATACAAGGGACCCTACTTAATAAAGAAGGTACTAGATCATGACCGATACGTTGTTAGTGACATAGAGGGATTTCAACTAACTCAAAGGCCGTTTGAAACAACGGTAGGCCCCGATCAAATGAAGCATTGGATCCACTATGATAACTATGATTATAGAACCCCAGATGTCTAGTATAGTCTATTATGTATAACTTTTGTATTATTTGACATGGCACTATTGCTGCGATTTGTATTAAGTTGTACCTATCTGACCTAACCCTTAAATGCATGATTTTTTGTTTAAAAATAAAAAAAATGAAAAACTGGAAGATTTTACAAAACTAATACAGGGAGAAATAAAAATAAAAATTATATTTCACTTTGAACCGTTTTTTTTTTTTCGAAAAAAGGGTATGTAGCCAAATGGCAACATCATGCATTAAGTACATAATATGACATTACATTACGTGTGAAATTTTTTGACACAATTATTACGTTTATTGAAACATAATTCTACATCGCACTTCTCACACTTGGTATAGGTAAGTCCTTTGCAGTTAGGCAGCTTGCATTTCATTTTCTTACCCCGTTGCTCGCCGGTTGTCTGCAGACTGGGAAATGTCAATAATACAGTGACATGAGCGCCATGGACCAACAAATGCTTATAGCCTATTATAAAGCAGTACGTAGCCCAACGGACACTCTATGCAGCAAGTCGATATTTGCTCTAGTGTGAGTTTGAAAGGTATAGTAGGCAGTGTGTTGCCGAAAAGCAACAATATGCATTTAAGGGCTAATGATGTGAATGACCTATTAGGTCATTCCTATAAAGGTACGCAGATTCAGTCTGCCTAGTGCTGCCTTAGCGGTCGCCCGAATAAACGATTTTGATCCGCGAACGGGTTTTGAGTCGGTCACCCTGTTCCGCGAGTTCCCGACCACAATCCATTTTCCCTTTCGAGCTTCCTACAAGTTATTTTAACGGTTTTATAGTCATCCCTTTGTGCTCAGCATCGCTTTGTCTCCGCTCAATTTACCGAACGCAAGATAACTGAGTTGAGACGAATAACCGTGCTGGTGTCCGAACACAAGATCACCCCCACGATTACCCTCATACATGTAGCATCAGAGCGCACAGCGATTAACACCACATGTAGGAACCCAAATCGCCAGGATTTAATTATTTTGATTTTAACAGCTCTATATAGTTTCGAACCTTTGATTCTCATATCGTTCACTTCGTTCCTATTCTGTTTTGTTTGCACGTACCTATAATGTATATTTCATTCCGGTTTATGTTTTAAAATACAAGAATTTCTCGTCCTGTCGTATGGTGACTTGCTCATTCGGATGAATTTCCGTGAATTTGAAAATTTCCTCATATGTTCTAAGTATTATCTGTAGCGTCATTTCGTCTACATAAACACAAATATGAATCTCACTTCGTTTACTCGTTTACTTTCATCCTATTAGTTTTCTTTCGTCAAGCATGCTTTACACTTGTTCTATTTCAGTCGTTTTGTTTTATTTTATGTTGGTTAACCTTACTATATTCGTGCGCATTCATTCTTTCACTCTTATTTATTTATCCCCATTACACTCATCATTTCATTTCTTTTCATTTTCATTTCTTTCGTTTACTTACCACGTGTCGCGGCGTCTGTCTGGTTCGCCATCTTTTTACCTTTCCTCCTTTCTTCTCTCGTAGGTACTTTCCTCCTCAACGTTTCACTTGTTTCGTTACGATTTTCTCGAATCGCATAAACTTGATACTCCCACTTTCACTAATGTTATTCACTCTTGTTTTAATCTTCCCGGACACGCGCAGTGGAAGCGTGTTCTGGGCCCATAACCAGTTGGAGGTTATGGGAGGCTCGCTGAATAAATACAACACTACTTCACGAGCTGTACTTTATTTAAACGATTCCTTTATTCAAACTAATGGATCCGCCCTCAATCGGAATCGCCCGTCCTTATACACTCGCTATTACTATAATAGAAGTTCGATGCCGACTCGTACACGTGCTCTCGTTACAACGGTCAAGCGAAGAAGGAAGCGCTTAATCAAAACGCCCGACTAGCATTTTGTCTAGTGCGGAGACGCAATCATAGAGGGCGCTGTAGTCCAACAGAACTAAACGGAATGTTTATGCTGCAGTCTTTGTATGTTTCGGAACCAAGGCCGTGCACATCGAACTCGTGAGCGACCTAACCTCAGAGGGCTTCATCGCAGATCTACGTAGATTCATCTCGAGAGAAGGGGATTCTGCAATACCTTATACTCGGACAACGCTACCAACTTCACTGGAACAAAAAGGGAATTTATGGAAATCTAAGCTCTCTTAATGTCAGACGATCACAACAACATGCTAAGTACCGTCCTTGCCAATCAAGGTATTAATTGGAAATTCAGCCCTTCGGTAAAATCATTTAAACACCATATGGTTCGAGTCATCGAAGAGACGCTTTTCATCTATGAAGAGCTCTATACATACTGCACGGAAATTGAGGCGATTCTCAATTCCCGCCCCTTGACGCCACTATCATCGGATCCTCATGACCTTCTAGTCTTGACTCCTAGTAACTTTTTAATTGGAGATACATTAATCAATGTTCCTGAGCATAATTTTGTCGATGTTTCCTCAAACAGATTGTCTGCCTGGCAACACACGCAGAAATTGAAACAACATTTCTGGCGTCGTTGGCATCGAGAGTATCTCAATGAGCTCAACCTCCGGACCAAGTGGCAGAAAGGATCAGACGATATCAAGATTGGAACTATGGTTATACTCCACGAGGATAACACCCCGCCGATGTCTTGGCCTATCGGACGTATCATCAAAACTTATCGTGGCAAGGATGGCATCGTACGAACAACGACAGTAAAGACAGCAGCCGGACAGTACGATCGTTGCGTTAAGAAACTAACCTCATTAACTTTAGATCCACCTACTATTTAAGTAGGAAGCTAACACCATTAACTTTAGATGCATCTACTATTTAATTAGATAACTTCGTTGCCTTATTTTTTGAACGGCGACCGTTCAAGGTGGGCGGGATGTACAGTTTTCTATGTCGGTAAGAACGACAGCCAGCCTTTACATTCCTTTCTTATGAGACTCAGGTCACGGCTACCTGATCGGACTTGGCCATCCCCGGTTAACTCAACCTCCCCTCATTTCATTCCGAGCGATAGGTATGCGTTCTGTAGCTACTGCAATACCTCGAGCAATAGCTGACATTGACCAAGGAACGAATTTCTGTGAACGAGGGATGGAGGAAAAGAGAACCCTGGCAATGCAGGTACAAGTCGCCGAATCGTCGAAGCGTCGAAGCATCAGATGCGAACAATGGTACTCTTGCCCTGAATCATCAAGAAAAATACGTAGCGTCCCCCCTGTTACCAGGCTCGCTCTCTCAGCCAATCACACGCATTAGCCAGGCTCATTACACTGAGCCACGCTACCTCTGCCGTCTTACCAATTTCAAAAAGTCAGATTTCGAGGCATAACCGAAAGCGCATTCGTAGACCATCATTCATGGAGAGTGGTAGTTCAGTTCAACTTAGCCATGCGATATCATACTGTATTCGTCGTGTGTGTATTTAGTGAATAAATATTATTAAAATATACATAGAGTTCTACAGAATATCCTTCTCAGGATTCTATCTAGATATTCTCCTTAAAAAAGCTTAAGGAGATACGACTTCGACAGACGGGGTCATTGAACAGTAGGCAACAAGCGATCTTCCCTAACAGCGAAATTTAACGGAACGCTGCTGTAGCCGCTGCAGTTAAGTTTGCAGCAGCTACGTCCCCTATTCCCGAAAAGTATCAGCAGCGATCGCAGATTCATGCCAGCAGCGGTAACAACACAGTTTGAAAATACCGGGTGTATAAATGTGCCAAAATTCGAGAGGACTTCTGAATAAGTATGTAAATTCTACGAAATATAGTCAAAAGAACCTAGATAAGTAAACTAAAAATGTTCGTCCTTCCCGGGATTTGAACTCGCAGTCCTAAAATTCGATCATTTCGAACTAATATTTTGACTTCATTCTACATCTTTGATATATGTATCCTTCTATTATATAAAATAGTTTTTGCATAAAACAACGTTGTATATGCGTGGACAAAACCGTGTCGCCAAAACCCCCGGCGACCCCCCCCCCTCCCCATCCTCCTTTTCTTGAGTCGACGACCGACCCAAAACCACGACCCCCACCAATCGCCTACCGGCGCGTTGGCCGCCAACCGGATGCAGTATAATAGTCGTCGAGTCGACTACTCCGCCGATACAAGCTCCGCGTAGCGGAGCGAGCAATACCTTATTATATGCGGCCACGTCACCCCCCGAAGATCTAGGGGGGGGGGGGGGTGCCACGATAGCGAAGGGATTAGGGAGCGAAGCTATTATTACATTTATAAAATTGTATTTAATTTTTACAAGTAACTAGTAGCTGAGTAATAAAGAGATTAGTCTAACGTGATCGAGTTGCAGGATACGGTTTCAAATCCCGAGGAAGACGGACAGTTTTTGTTTACTTATCTGTACAAGTTCTCTTGACTATATTTTATATAATTTACATATTCACAAGCCCTCTTGAATAGTTGCACATGAAAATCCGGTTGGTTCTGCATTCGGTGTTGAAACTGTGTTGTAACCACTGCCGATACTATTCGATAATAGCAGCGTTCCGTTCAATTTTACTGTAGGGAAGATCGCTTCTTACCTGGTTTTTCGGATAGCGCTTGTCGACACATGTACGCGACACACATACGCAGTCCACTTACATATACTCAATCTCTATCAATGAGTAACCGGTTATACCTATACTATTGAAGATTGTGTCGAGCATTGATTCGAGCTTAAGGTAGGTGGAAAGCATCCTAAATTACCTCAAAAATGCAGCCACTTGTCTGAATCAGCAATTTTAGACCCTATGTTGAGTGGAGATTGCAGAGAAGTGCCAAATGTTAAATACAGACAGGAAGAATCAAATTTGAAATTATTTTAAAAATTTGTCCTCGGGCATCAGCTGTAATTAGGTAAGTAGGCTCCTGGAAAATCAAGTACGCGCTGCTGCCTACAGGATGGCGCAACGTATTTGATATACAGGGTGACACGTGGGAGGCGGACGTTTTTAGAATGGCTAGTACACAGCTGTAAGTGGTGAGGGGAGTAGGGGGGGAGTAGGGTGATGCGTGTGGGGGTATTCGCTTCGAGGTGATTTACCATTTTAGTTATAATGGAGCCGTGGACGATAGAGCAACGCGTGTTCGCGTACGATACGTTTGTTTGTAATGGTGAATCTGTCGTTGCAACAACGGATCTTTCGTCGCCATTTTAATATCGGTCGGAATGGTGCAGTCCCAAGTCGCAATACGATTCTGCGATGAGTCGAATGTTTCAGATTAACAGGAAACATTGCTAAAAAAAAGCCGCCAGGCTCTAAGAAAAATGCCAGGACACCAGGAAACATCGGCAGAGTGACAGAGGCAAAATGACTGCTTGACGTTTTATTTAATTTAATGCATAACTGTCACTTACTTGTCAGATAAATTTTAGTTAAAAAATATATAAAAATACAAACTATATGCCCTGGTGTGCGGCTGTACCTTTTTGAAGTAAAGTACCAAAGGGTTTAGGCTATTTCGATTGCCATGTAAAAATGATGAAGAGCCATGAAATTATTGATTAAAACTCATTAACCGACTCGCTTTGCCTCCAAATGCTAAGATTTCTAAAGTAAGTGAGATGATTATTTCAATTTCTGTACTACAGACTCATATGTATGTTTTAGGCTCATTTTTCTAAACGTCAATTTGAAAATAACAGGCAAGATGGTAAACGTCTACTGAAAGTAAATGCAGTCCCAGATTTGATTTTAGAGAAACCTGATGGAGACCACTTAGATGAATTAACGACAGCACCTAATTCTGCAATAATGCAACAATCAAAGAAGTGGAAATATGCGAGGGTCATTTGAAAAGTTTCTGGCTTTATCGACATAAAGTAACTGTTGAAAAAAATTTCTTTTGCCGTCCGATAGATGGTATTGACATATGTAAACTGTAAAAATTACAAGTCATTCTGATAATTACCTTGTCTATGGCACTCTTCCAAATTTGTCAGTTGAAATTTTCTGAAGATTGAGTATCGCGCAATCATAAAATTCCTTCATTTGAAAGGGAAGAAGACTCGGGAAATAAAAGATGAGTTAGACTCTGTATACGTTGAAGCCTCCCCTTAGGGTGGGTGCGGAATCAATTCAAACTTCATTTCGTTCAATTTTGCCATTGCGACCATGAAACCGATCAGTTGATGCTCGTACTGACGAAATGGTCGATTTAGTGCATCAAACTGTTATGGAAGATCATTGATTGATTGTTAATGATATTGTTGAGGCTTACGGGATATCATCTGAACGGGTGCATAAGCTTTTACATCAAGATTTGGGTATGAGAAAATTATGTGCGCGCTGGGTACTGCGTTTGTTGACGATCGACCATAACGCTCGGGTTCACACGTGCATGGTCGCAATGACAAAATTGAATGAAATGAAGTTTGAATTGATTCCGCACCCACCCTATTCGCCAGATCTAGCGCCCAGCGACTATTTCCTATTTATTAATTTGAAAAAATTTCTCGGGGAAAAAAATATAAGTCAAATCATGAGGTAGAAAACGCTGTAAACCAGTATTTTTCAGATTTAGACAATAAATTTGGTCTGACAGTTTAAAAGGATGGGATGAACGTTGGATCAAATGTATCGAGTTGCAGGGAGACTACGTCGAGAAATAAATTTAGTTTTGCTTCGAAATATGTTTTTCTTAAAAAGGCCAGAAACTTTTCAAATGACCCTCGTAATAACCTCAATGATAAGAGTCAGTCACATAATGAGAATGTAGAAATTTTTGTCACGGAACATGGTTTAGAAGCTGATGAAGAGATTTATATTAATGCAGTGGTGGAAAAATTCACAGATCTCGCAATCCTTGCAACTATCGGGGACATTGAAAATGATACGAAAAATATATAAATGATATTGTTATTAATTATGTATTACAATACAAAAAAAAGATATATAATCATATAATAGCATATTGTATATTTGCCGCGATATTACAAAGTAATTTTTTTTTGTTTTACGAATACAATGAACAGGAAATATATAAACTATTACAATACCTATATACACTACGCAACAAAATTATCGCAACAACTTATTTTACTTTAAAAATTGTCAAACTTCGGAAGCCCGTAGCACAGCGAAAAATCATCGTATCCCTATCTCTTTTTTTTAAATTAAAGCTTAAAATCTCAGCTTTACTATCCCAAAGTTTATTTTTCGATTTAAAGCACCGAGAGATTAAGAGACCCTGAAAATCAAGGTCATCTTTTGAAACTTAAAAATTTGCAAAGTTTGCGCATTGACACGGAGTTACAAACAATTTTTTTTTCAAATTCTGATCACAGAAACTGAAAGTTCAACTCTTTACCTTTAATTAAAAAAAATATTTTTACTTTCCGATTTTTCTACGCCATTCTACAGCGTTTGAAATAAAAAAAACTGAAAATCCCGGTTTCGGCTTGTTCGCGCCAAAGCTGCGCGACCGATAGCGTAGTCATTGGCTAGATTCCCGTCGGCCTACGTGGCACTTCGCTCGTCTCGCGCCACGTACATTTCCCCCTCTCTTGCGTCCGAACCGTGAATCGAACTAGTCGCTACGTGACGTGTGATCGCGTTCATCTTCTCCTTGTACTCGCGATTTCCGACCGACGTGCTCGACAATAATCGCGGTGCATCGCATATACGGATTTATTGTGTGTTCGCTACGTACGACCGAAACGTACTTCGGATTCAACGCCGTGCGTCGCGTAATTGCGCTTTCGGATACACTCACTACTGCCGTCCGACACGTACTCCGGAGTAGTCGAGTATCGCGTAGTTGCGCTCCCGCGTGTGCTCTTTTCGGTTCGGCGTAGCCATTAAATTCTGTGCGCCTCGAATAGGCTGAAAATCGCGGATTTCTCAACTAGTTCGTAAGAGTTTCTGTACGCTCGTGCGCTCTAGGAGTATTCGATTTTCTCGCGTTGCCAAAACCGGACCCCGGTCCGTATTTTCTTCTTTCTAACAAAACACGGCTGAAATCCTCGGATTTTTAAGACTGTGTTAATTAAACACAGTCAGTCTGAAAAAACCTCGGATTTCCGCCTTATGACATAAGATACTATTTCGATATCCGCTGCCTCATTCATTGATATACCCAACATCCGACCAAACAGATCACGTTACGTACGAACCTCGTGTACTTTATTATTAACTGTTACTTTTTGTTCGTTATTACAGCTCGCAAAATTCAAAATTGTATTTTGTTTGATTGGCGCTTCGAATCTGCTAACATCTTTCCAACATTCAGATATAAATAAGTCTTGCATTGCCCATCCATTTTTTTTCTATATTTAAAAGAAAATTAATCACGGGTTCCGATGCACGACGACTTGTTTTAATATTAAATAAAAAATGTTCCTTAATTTCCAAGCAATTAAAAGGATTCATATTCTGTTTAAGAGCAGCGATATATGTGCCCATAATTATGAGTGGTCTATCAAAATTTAAAAAAAATTAGTGTATCAGTTATTAATTTAGTTCAAAATAATGTGGCGTGAAATAACTGATAAACTCATTTTTTTTTAAATTTTGACTTAGACCACTTTCATAATTATGGGCACATATGCAGCTAAATTTTTGGATTCATCGTGATCGTGTTTTTCCAAAACTGATGTTATATCCTACATTTTTATGTCGCGTTCCTCAATGGAAAGATTTTCAAACGTAAATAAAAAAACAGTGAGTGTCATGACATTCGGTGGAAGTGAAACTTATTGGAAACGTAATCAGTAGGGGATATAAGCGTGGAAAAACTGTAAAGAAATTATGAAAACAGGCGAGGAAATAAAAGGCCGAATTGAAAATATACATTGTCTCTCTCTTACTGGTGTATAAAATACAAATTTATTCCTTGAATTGTTTCTCCCTGCTAGTGGAGACGGAATTCTGTTGCATGTTATCCGTAACCAATTTGACACGCGTAACCGTTACAAGCCGAACCACCACTTGTTGGTTTTTAGCCGTCGCATCAAAGGACTGCTACGTTACGCGCGGCGACTAGTTGGGACGAGAGTGCATAGGTTTCGTGTATCGTTACCTGTTGCATGCGTAGGGTGCCCGCCTAATCATTGCTCGCAATGCCCACATATTTCGACGATAATGGGACGAATGATACAATTGAAAATAATATTAATGAGGAAGATGATAGAGATAAGTGAATAATAATAATCTATATGAGGCATTCTCTGTCAAGACAGCCACCTTTTTCATGAGGGTCTCAAAAAAATTTGATTTTTATTTACATAGTCATACTCTTGATGAAAAAGCATTACTTAAATTTTTTAGATTTTTTTCAGGCGCCGTTAATGGTATACATCGATTTGAAAAATAAATGTTAACTTTAAAGTTTCAAGTATACTATTAATCTCATAAACAACTTTGTATACATGAACATTTTTGTTTTTTTCTCAATTTTTCAAAACAAAATATACAACAATTTTTAAGTGACATTAAAAGGCATTTTCTTACAAGAAAGTCAAAAAAACACCAGAAAATATTTATTTCGCCAATGCGACAGTCGATTTTTCTTAAAAAAATTCAGTACATTTGAAATCAATTAAAACTGCGTAGAAAAAAATTTGGTAGTGGGAGGGCCATTTCTTCATGAAGAGAAAAATTCTTTTTGAGTTTTTTCTTTAAAAAAATTTTTTTTCATCAGGAAATATTCTTTATCCTTCTATGCATAGAAACATAAAGAACATTTGCGGATTCTTGAAAAAATGTTTAAGAGAAAAAACTTAAAAAGAATTTGTTTGAAAACCAGAACATTTTCTTTATCCTTCTTGCATAAATGCATAGAAGGATACACATTCTGATTAAAAAAAATGTTTAAGAGACAAAAACTTAAAAAGAATTTTTTTCTCCATGAAGAAATGGCCCTCCCACTACCAAATTTTTTTCTGCACAGTTTTTATTGATTTCAAATGTACTGAATTTTTTTAAGAAAAATCGAGACTGTCGCATTGGCGAAATAAATATTTTCTGGTGTTTTTTTGACTTTTTTGTAAGAAAATGCCTTTTAATGTCACTTAAAAATTGTTGTATATTTTGTTTTGAAAAATTGAGAAAAAAACAAAAATGTTCATGTATACAAAGTTGTTTATGAGATTAATAGTATACTTGAAACTTTAAAGTTAACATTTATTTTTCAAATCGATGTATACCATTAACGGCGCCTGAAAAAAATCTAAAAAATTTAAGTAATGCTTTTTCATCAAGAGTATGACTATGTAAATAAAAATCAAATTTTTTTGAGACCCTCATGAAAAAGGTGGCTGTCTTGACAGAGAATGCCCCATATATATAAAACAAAGTCGGGTTAGTTACACTATTTATAACTAAAGGACGGCTGGACAGATTTTTATGACCTTTGATTCTTGGATTTGTCTCCGCCGCGAATAGCAAAATAAGTATTAAAACATCTGAAACATTTACGAAAAAAAAATTTATTAAGAAATTAATTTTTCTAGAGAAGTTTCCTCATGTACTGGAAAGTAAGAAAATCAAAAAAAATCTGGTGGTAAATAACAATATATGAAGCTGCTGCTAGCTGTAATTGCAGAGCTACGTCCATTGCTGTAGTCAGACTCAAACTGAGGGTGGAAGTCGTGGCGTTGTGTCGTAACCTCGTTCGGTTACGTTACGGGATGGTTGACACGGCCAAAACTTCCGGAGCGAACCGTGTCATCTTGCAACGAGCCGTAACATGTTCGGTGTTACGTTACGGGTCATCTGTACAGATGGATACGCGCCTTTAGGCAGGCGCAAGGCGCCTCGATGCCGCTCTTCAATTTAGGGTTAAACATAATTGTGAAGGCTTCTACTACTACCTTACTAAAACCCCCCTAAGAAATAGATCAATAGGACTGTATATACGTATTAAGGGCCCCATACACGTTTAGTCGGCCGGCCGGCCGCCGGCCGGCCGTGGACTGTCAGTCCGACTGTTAGTCGACCGTCAGTCCTGGCCGGCCGCGGGTTATCGATAGAGTAATACCCCCAGTGATTGGCCTTTTAAACAGACGAAATTATACAGTAATTGGCTTATCGTTTCCTCTTTCTATCGAATGCATTTATTATGAGAGGGGGCCAATCACTATCGCATGGCCAATGACTGTATCGTTTACCTTACTCAAACTAGACCTACAATTTTGTTCACCGAATGCGTCCGTCAGTTCTCTGCCGGCTTCGATAGTAGCATAACGATTTTACATTGAGAGTATAAATATGTCGCAAAAAGAATACGCAGTTGCACTTGTTATTTTGACAAACCAGCAGAGGAAATGAAAAAAGAGACAAATTTGGATGAAAGATTGGTTGAAGAAACGCACTTTATCTCATGTGGGGCTCGTACGTGAACTTCGTCAATCCAGTGCAAGTGATTTGAAAAATTTCCTAAGGATGGATGAGAAATGTTTCCAGTACTTGCTGAACTTGATAAAGCCACATATTACGAAAAAGGACACCATAATGCGGCAAGCAATTACCGCAGAAGAACGGCTTTTGGTGACACTGAGATATTTGGCAACAGGGCGCAGTATGGAGGATTTAAAATTCAGCGCAATTATTTCGCCACAAGCTCTGGGAAAAATTATCCCAGAGACTTGCAAATATATATATTTGACCTTGAAGGAGAAATATTTAAAGGTAAAGTGTAAAAATATATAGAAATATATTTAAGTATTTTATTCCAAAATTAATGAACATTAAACTGATACCTAGGATCTATTAATAAAAGTAATATTTAAAATTTATTAATAAAATAAAAATAAAAAAAGATAGCGATATATATTACAATAGGTATACAGGTATAGGTAATGCGGGAGACGGATTATTTCGACTTGTCCGGTAATTAACCTTTCCGAGAAAGGGCGTGGTTGCAGGGTCATACAATTTCAGACTGGAGTAAAATTTTTCCGTCAGTCCGTCGCCGGACGAATCCCTGTCGGTGAACTCCAACACGCGTTTAATTTTATTAATCAATAGGCCCCCGGCAGGTAGTGACTTCTCATTTAAATTTGTGTGCGTAGCGGAAAGCGGCCGGCCGATTGAACGTGCATAGGTACCTTAACTTTGTGTGTGCGGCCGGTCGGCCAGGACTGACGGCCGACTGACAGTCGGCCTGCAGGCCACGGCCGGCCGGCCGACTGAAGGTGTATGGGGACCTTTAAGGAAACTCGATTTACAACAATCGGGTCAGGAATTTGTAGAGCCCTGGCTAGCCTCGGTATATCCCTTCTTCTAAACCTAAACATGGCAAGGCTGAGGCTATCGTTGTACAGTGGTCCCTCTATTACTCCCGCCCTCCATTACTCGCGCGAGAAGGGAAGTAATTGCCCCCACTCCTCCCGTGACGCCATAACTGCTGCCATAGCATGAAGTGCGCACAGAGGTGCGCACGGAAATATATAGAGGAGAAGCCGGTACCGTAGAATGGTAGAAACCGCGCTGTCCCTTTCTTTTGCCACGCCTCCATTGAGGTGAGTGAGGGCTGAAGCGAAGCTTCTCTAACTCAGAATTCTGCGAATTTACAGCCCCGAGACGCGCGAGTAATAGAGGGACCACTGTAATAGGCAAGAACAAAATTTCCATAGAGAGCTGCCCGGTTACCCATAAGGTCCCCATTGTGTAAAATATGCCTCATCACTAGATCGTCCAAATTGTCGTCATCTTCATCAGCCTCATCAATTAGGATGGGGTGAAGTATATCGTCCATAATTATGTACAATAATTAGGGTAAACCACCCAGTTATTGGACACCTTGAGAGAACGGAGTTAACGAGAGAGGAGATCTTAGTTGAGGGGGCGTCAAGCAAGAAGGTATAAGGCATAAGAAGGAAGCAGGAAGGTGGCTAAGAACGATAGACCAGAGGAAGAAGGAGAAGGAGAAAGAGAAAACGCGCACAAAATACATGATACAGAGGAATGATAACGGTTTAGGTAAAGAGAAGTATGCATGGAAAGAATTGTGGAATGCTGGTATGGGAGGAACACTGTAGGGAATATCGATACCTTACTTTGAAAACCTCGTAAGTGCAATTTTTGACAGAAATGCCATTTATAGCTTACTGCGTTAAGGTTTAAAATCTGAACACAGTAAGCTATAAATGGCATTTTTGTCAAAAATTGCACTTACGAGGTTTTCAAAGTAAGGTATCGATATGTTTGTTAACTGCCAAGTCCTTTTCTAGGCCAGTGGGCCGAAATAAACTATCTACCTATCTATCTATCTATTCGACACCTTGCAGTTATTAGACAGTCTAATTTAAATGAATAAAAACAAGATTTCTAGTTCTTACTTAAATAAATATTATCAATTAAAAAATAAGAACACTGTCTAATAACTAAGTTCTTTGACAGTTTTTTTGAGGTTATTGCTTTCGGTTTCGTATACGTATGGGTAGATCGATGCTTGCTTAAACGGTTATTTTGCGGCCAACGTAAGTCGATACGTTTACGGATACGGATAGGGATACGGAGAAAATTTTAGGGTTTGCTAAAAGTGTCTATTATTAGCTAAACGCAAGCCCCTGTGTTAAACCTTATGGACTTTTTCGTTGTTTGGAGTCTTTTACCCCCACTCCGGGGATGCCAACGTCACACTAACCGAGTCTCTTACCTACGAGTATACCTGCGCTCTTTCCTATTGGGACCGTGCAACTGCTTGGAGGGGATACGGCAAACGATCGTGCGCAACTAGTGGTGAAGGCTTGAAGTTATGCCAGCCACTACCGCTGCCGGGTTAAAGTACATTACGGTATGTCTCACTCTGTACCTATATGGCAGTCACAACGTGTCTAAAGGTGAATAAACCGGCCCTAAATGTCATACTTACTGTTTATTGCAATTCTATATATATATATAAATAATGGCTATAAAATACACCTGATGAAAAACATTTATATTGTTGTTCACTAATTGGTTTTGCCGAGGATTTCTATATTCTTATCGTATTTGGTACTGTATAAAAGTGCAAGATTTTTCGCCAACTACTGCCACCAGGTGTCACTGTACGGGTGTTGCACGGTCCCAATACTCTGATTTGAAATCGCCTGCAACGCCGAGCGCGCGCGCTCGCAAAATTTTCAATTTTCAATATGTACCGTATGTCCGCGATCATTTGAACCATAGGAAAATTGCGAGTTTTGCATGAGCACCCCTTTGGGACTCCTCGTCCAATAGAATCACCGGAGAAGCGTGAATGCGCATGCGTAGTCATCCGCGAGTGTGGCGTCGTCAGCAAGTTCAGATCGATTATTTCGATAACCGATCTGAACTTGCTGACGACGCCACACTCGCGGATGACTACGCATGCGCATTTACGCTTCTCCGGTGATTCTATTGGACAAGGAGACCCAAAGGGGTGCTCATGCAAAACTCGCAATTTTCCTATGGTTCAAATGATCGCGGACATACGGTATAATTAATATGATGGCCACCTCCGACACTCAAGTCTTTTGTTATATACACTTAAAATCACTTCTTCTAAGCATATGTCAAAAGGCATGCGTGCGAAAATGACGGCAATTAGCATACAATTTTCCTGCATCTTTCCTATGTTGTTAAAATATGAAGGCCACGTCCGACACTCAAGTCTTTTGTTATATACATTTAAAATCACTTTTTCTAAATATATACAAAAAGGCATGCGTGCGAAAATGACGGCAACTAGCATACAATTTTCCTGCAACTTTCCTATGTTGTTAAAATATGAAGGCCACGTCCGACACTCAAGTCTTTTGTTATATAAACTTAAAATCACTGTTTCTAAATATATGCCAAAAGGCATGCGTGCGAAAATGACATCAATTAGCATACAATTTTCCTGCAACTTTCCTATGTTGTTAAAATATGAAGGCCACGTCCGACACTCAAGTCTTTTGTTATATACATTTAAAATCACTTTTTCTAAATATATACAAAAAGGCATGCGTGCGAAAATGACGGCAACTAGCATACAATTTTCCTGCAACTTTCCTATGTTGTTAAAATATGAAGGCCACGTCCGACACTCAAGTCTTTTGTTATATAAACTTAAAATCACTGTTTCTAAATATATGCCAAAAGGCATGCGTGCGAAAATGACATCAATTAGCATACAATTTTCCTGCAACTTTCCTATGTTGTTAAAATATGAAGGCCACGCTCTACACTCCTGCCATTATTTTTTTACGGACTCCTACATTCATAATTTTTTATTGTAACTTTCAAACTGGCCAGTACAGAGTGGGACATACGGTATGGTTCTATGATAGCGACGATGCTGCCGCAGTCTCCGAATTAGAAGAGAATTATCTTGAAGATATAGATTCATTGCGCTCCAAAGAGGACTTTACGAATGCAACATCACCGGCCGGAATACTGCCTATTTGACGGAGAAAAACGTATTCGGTGTGCGCACTCTGTTCGTTTATGTACGATACAAATTCGCGTCCAAAGTGCGGCCGGCCTTAGGCACGAGGGGCGTGGCTTCGCGTTGTTAACGATGAATCTCTGTTAATATGTAACTTATAAAATTTATTCTGGTCTCTATCAATAGAGAATAATCAATTTATATGGCGTAACTAAGCATAGTTTTGGTTATAACCATATATGTATTGAGAAAATTCGTTGTAAAATTGAAGGGTGAAGGGGGCAGACATTTTCCCTGTAAAGATACACGGGTGCCCGCGACGACATTAGGGAGTTTTTGAGCTCCTTAATTTTAGAACGTTAAACGTAAAACGTTATGTTGAGCATGCGCAGTGGCTTCATAATAACCGATTACGCTATTAAGAGGCCGACATACCTCCTCGAAACGCATGCAAAACTTGTCGCAGTAGGGCTATGCTCATTTCGTAACGGGAAACAGTATCCATACGAAACTTATCACACTTTCAGACCAAATATCATTAAAGGTTTCTATAATAACCAAATTAAATATTTTTGTGTAAAAACATCTGCATGGCACCTACAATATTGTCACTTTCAGCATCTAAATTGAAGACCGTACAAACATAAAAAACGATATATGTTACTATAGGAACATAAAGTGAACCTTTCTGAACAAAATTCATAGAAAACTTTTTTCAGAATACGTAACAGAAACGATAATATCATAGCTCGCGTCAACGATTGCATCGTGAATTTTAACCGCAGTAATGTGCTGCCACACGTTAGCAAAATATACGTACTGCTTAGAGGCTTGCGCGGCGTTGCCAGTTTGTTTGCTGGTAGAGCGTATTCTCCCGCATTAATTATGATGTCTATACCGCATGTCCTATGGCCAACCGCGCAGGCGAGCTGCGACCTGAATTCTTGACTTCGGCAGTATTTATGGTACAGTTAGAGTGGGCTTCAGACGAGTGCGGTGCATAAGAACGAAAAGTGTCGACTGCTCTTCTAATAGCTGTCAATTCGGGAGATCGAAACGTTTCGTGTAACCTCAAAATCGTAAAGTTTTGAATTAGTAGTGAATAATTTGAAGAAGTGATGAGAAATAATCATAAATAATCTTCCGAATTGACACCTTAGGTATCGCTCACGCCACTTCGTAAAACTACTTCCTAGACACGCGCGGTGCTAGAGCAGAAATAATTTCTGAAACAAATAGGCATGAGGCGTGTAATTCGGTTGGACATCGAAAAAACCAGAATGATTGTTAACTCTCACTTCTGAACATTACTTACCATTTTTTCAAAGATTCACGATTTCGAGCTTAGACTTCGATCTCCCGAATTGATAGCCATCGGGAGATCAGACGTTTCACACTTTTCGTAAGAACGCAGCGTAAGAGCTAAATGAAAAAAGTTAATTAAAAAAAAATCCCAACAAGAATTGAACCCGCGACATCGAGACTCCCAGCCCGGCAACTTAACCGTTGCGCTATCGAAGCATTGGTGACATGACGTACGCCAATCCCGGAGACACTTCCCGAGTCGAAATTTTGGTTCTCCCTTGGTGCTCCGTCCTTCTCCACTCGAAATATTGGTTCTCCCTTGGTGCTCCGTCCTTCTCCAATCGGCAGTATTGGTTCTCCTTTGGTGCTCCGTAATTCTCCACTTGAAACATTGGTTCTCCCTTGGTGCTCCGTAATTCTCCAGTCGGTAATATTGGTTCTCCCTTGGTTCTCCGTACTTCTCCTTAATACTCTATAACGACTCTTTTGCTTCTCTACCCGAGTCGAAATCCGACTTAGAAAATTTTCGACTGTCGCGCCCGATGGAATTAGAAAATTTTCGACTGTGGCGCCTGATGGACTTAGAAAATTTTCGATTGTCGCACCCGATGGACTTAGAAAATTTTCGACTGACACGCTCATTAGCTATAGGTACATTAATTACCTATATATTTGTGGTAGACAGTAATACAAAATAAACAGCCACAGATATACATGAACTAAAATTTCATATTTTTAATGAAAAAAAAATACAATGAATTACAATTTATTATAATTCTTTATCATTAGTTTTCATTGATACATATGACTGGCAATTGATCGTAATATTAAAACATGGAGCTTGTATTAGATTTTGCGGTACCTAAGGTAAAAGCACCAGTGGCCGGGCGGTTAAGACCAGTATCCGGACACCCATAAAAATATATGTAGCAGATTTGATTGAGCGTTCTTACTAGATGGGATTTGTCATGGGCGTTCCTAATTTATTGAAGATTCTTTCTCAGTAATTGATTCTTTTTACCACATTTAATAGTCAGTGTTATACATAAAAATGTCCGGATATTGGGATGTGTCCGGCCACTGGTGCTTTTTCCTTACTTGTGAAAGAGCTCTGTAAGCAGCAACGGAATACATTTAGGGACTTAGAAAAATTTCGGTCTCCTGCATAGGTATAGGTAGACTTGAACATTTATTTGTGAATAAATGGGCAAGAATTGTAATTTGTTCAATTATTAAATCAATAAATTATTTGATTTCGAGTTTCCAGAGTATGTTGAGCAAGTTATAAACTATACTGTTTATTAAAAAGCACAGATTATTATAGTAAATCAGGACTTGGTTGCAGGAGGTTGAATGGTGAGAACGTGTGTTGGAAGTTGTGAGACGAAAAATTGTAATAAGTGCGATCAACAGAGAGTGCAAGAGTAGTATAGGATATAGATAGAAAGCTGAGAGAGAAAGAGTTAAAGGATAGATTATAAGGGTTTGTTGGGAAAGGGAGGGTAACGATAGGAAATTAGGAAAAGCGAGGAAAAGTCAAAAGTGAGGTTAAGTGAAGCGGTGAGGAGGAAGATAAGCAAGAGAGAAAGAGCGTGGAAAGGGCAGAGTCGATAAGGTAGGTAAGCTTTAGACCTGTGGCGGAAAAGGAAGGTTCGGTGGTCTTTCAGTTCTCGGATTTCGACTGGGGTACGGGAGTACCTTAGAAAATTTTGTTCTCCAACGGAGGACTAAGGGAGTACCTAAGAGAATTTGGTTTTGCTACTCCTCTGATGCTCCCAACGTGCAAATCGGGAAATAACTGCACGTACAGAGCAGCATTGGAGCACCAAAACTACCTGGATTGTAATGGGCCCAAAAGGTTCTCAGGTAGTGCTCGTCCTTCTCCAAGAGAGAACCAAGGGAGCATCAAAATTTCGACTTGGGTTGGAACGCGCGCGCGACGCGGTATCCGGTCTAAACGGGAGCGAGCCATGCTCTCGCCACTGAGGCCGGCGTAAAGGCCATCACACAGAAAATTCCGTAAGACGTAAGCGAATAGACCAATCAGGATCAAGTATTCTGATGTCCGTAAGACGTAAGAACCCCACCACTTTCATCCGTAAGACGTAAAACGTAACGTCGAAAACTTTCGTCCGGTTGAAATTTTTACGGCGAACGTCTTACGGACAACCAATCACAAAGTTTCCCGGGTTATTTGATATCATAGGCCCACAAAAATAAATGTTTTTCTCTGTATTTCGAACCAGACCAGGTGATTCTTGTAGATTGATGTACGCTACAAACGAATCTGATTCTCAAATTTGCGTACCACAGGTCAGAATTTCGAGATACTTGAGGTTAAATGTACGAAAATGTGCGATTTTGGCCATATTCATAGCTCCGTACAATGAAAGTAAAAAATTTTTCTTAATTGCACATGCAGCATTTGAAAGTGTTGTTTTTGAACTTTATAATACATTCCTTGATTGCTCCTAAACGATTTTTTTAAGCTAAATTTCAATACCATAAGTCTATCCTTCAAGTTCACCGCGCCACGCGTGCATACAGCCGCTCTAGAGCTGTTTACATCTAACCTAAAATCTAGAAGTGTCAGTTTGATATTGTTAATAATTTCACGTCAATTGGGAAGAAAAGCTTAACAGTAAGTACATTTAATTATTGATTACACTCAGTTCCTATATACAGGGTGTTCGGAAAAAACACCGACACAGAAATAGGGGTGATAGGTTACGTCATTACAAGTATTTTGATATAAGGGACCTATACCCGCAAGCGCCCCCTTCTGGAGATATCAACTTTTCAAGTTTATAACGACCGAGGTTGATCAAAGTAGAATAATATTGAGTTTTTTGTCTACCTGTACAATTGAAAAACAAATGAAAACTCCTTGTATCCGCATCATCTTCGAAAAGTACAAGGGCTTGAGCCAAGCGGTTATCCTTTCCGCAAGCAGTTTGCGCAGTGGCACATCTATCCAGAATCGTTTCCGATGTTGCATGGACATGGGTGGCCGTCATTTTGAGCACTTGCTGTAGTACATTGTTTTTGTATCTCGTAAAATTAAATATTCGTTACCATCTTGATACGTTTCTTATTATTCTACTTTGATCAACCTCGGTCGTTATAAACTTGAAAAGTTGATATCTCCAGAAGGGGGCGCTTGCAGGTATAGGTCCCTTATATCAAAATACTTGTAATGACGTAACCTATCACCCCTATTTCTGTGTCGGTGTTTTTTCCGAACACTCTGTATAATAAATAGAAAAGCCATACCTAGATTGACATAAGGATACAGTGAATCGCATTGTAAAATGCATGACGTAAAGAGTCAGAACTGTCGTATTAATCTGCTTTTTTCATAAAAAATATAAAAAATAACATTCGACAATATTATTCTCGAGATATAATTTGATGAACATGACGTGATAGCATTTTCTGAAATTTTATCACATAAATATCTCTTGAAGAACCCTGGGAAAAAATATGCATACGATTTATTGGTCGAATCCACTATCGACGATTCAACCATCTCCGTGATCGTTTGTTCTTCAAAACAAGCACACCCGTAGCCACCAACAAAATCCCCAGCAATATTTCATTATTTCTCGGCATGTTTCAACTACCTGAAAAATAATTTTATCTGTATAATATAAATGAAAATATTTTTTTCCAGGGTTCTTCAAGAGATATTTATGTGATAAAATTTCAGAGAATGCTATCACGTCATGTTCATCAAACTATGGCTCGAGAATAATATTGTTGAGTGTTATTATTTATATTTTTTATGAAAAAAGTAGATGAATACGACAGTTCTGACTCTTCACGTCATGCATTTTACATTGCGGTTCACTGTATCCTTATATCATTCTAGGAATGGCTTTTCTGTTTATTCACAGGTCTACAGGCAAAAATTTTTTTTTTGGTGCCCTTAATCTTTCAGCTGATTTTTACTATATTTCTGTCGCTGAATCGAAATATAAAATCCGTTTGAAGGTATCAGCTCTACTTTTATAGATATGTCACTTCCCGAAATTAGTTCTTTTAATACTTCATTTATTGAGGATACTTTATTTATTTCCTCCGTATTATTCCTTGTTTATGCAAGAAACTATCAATAAATTTCATTATATTGATATTGTATAACCCGTGCACCTCACTTACAAAGCCCAATTGACGGGTGTGAGGGGGGGTTGAGCTTCCCCTGCCGGGCGCGTCCCTAGGTGGCGGATAAGGGGAATGGCCAATCTGATCAACGCCCCAGTGGCGCGAAAGGATCGGTTAACGGGAGAGATAAGCACTTCCAATGGTGCATAAACCCACCAACGGGAGAGTGAAGGCTCTCGTCGTGGACCAAAAGCTCCCCCCAAACATAAGGTGTGAGCTACCGTGCTGAGATGTTGTATGGCGCAGGGGGTAAGATGCGTTCCCAAACGGTGCCTCCCAGATACCGGGCGCCCTCTGGGAGTAAATAGCCAAGCCCTGGGTGAACGGACCTCTCCCCAGATGATACCGCTTATGTCTGACACTCGTGGGACAAAAATGGACCTGAATAAAAAAAGAAACGAAACTACGGAACAACCATCTGGGGCGGAAACGAACCAGATGAGGGACGGAGAAACGGACGGAAGACACAGGGTCGTCAAGCAGAGGTTGAGTGGAGCTGCGAGGCGACGACTGAATAAACAGACGCAAGGGGGGGTAAGGACTGAACAAGTCCGCAGAACCCCTGGGACGGCGACAGATGGGGCTAGAGACGGAAGTGGGAGGGGGACTAAGAGATTTAACCCCGAACACCATACGCCTAGCCCCAGCACGACACAGACTGAGAAAAAGACTCGGACTGAGACATACGCACAAAAGGCGACAAGAATGTTCAGGTGGGCCCTTGTATTAGAAGGGTACCCTGATAGACGACTGACGACGGACGAACTGACAGCGATCAAGAGGCTGCTTAAAGCCCAGATCCTGTCAATACCCGACGGCACAAAGATACCCATCTTCGAGGGGATGTGGGAAAGAGACGGTGCGGCCGTAATAGGGTGCACCGACGAAGAGACTGGGATGTGCCTGAAAAGCCTATTCCCAGAGAACAAGATAGGAAACCTCATCCTCAACGTGGTCTCGACCGAGGAGCTCGCGAAGCGACACAGGGTAATAGTCCACGTTGAGGATGAGGAAATGATAGCCTCGGAGGCAGTACAGTTTCTGGCAAAACAGAATACGGGACTGGTCAAAGAGGACTGGACGATTGTCAAGGGCAGTGAAAGCAAGGGAGCTACTAGCGCCCACTTCGCTGCACTCGTCAATGATAAGGCGTTACGGGTCTTAGAAGCCTGTAACTTCAAACCTCACTGCGGGACTCAGAGAGCAACTGTGAAGTTGCTTGAGAAGAACCGCGGTGGGGATTAGGACAAAATTGAGAAAGACGGGTGAACCCAGATATGGCTCACTCGACACTCAATGTTGTACAAATTAACTTGCATCATAGCAAAAGCGCCTCGGCCATATTGATCAAGGAGCTAGCGAAGATGCACACAGGCATAGCACTAATACAAGAACCGTGGGTGGTAAATGGTGCTATAAGAGGACTTGGAGGAAACGGGAGCTTACTCTTCACGAACTCTGAGGATAAGATTAGAGCCTGTGTGTGCATTCTTGTAAAGGGAGTGCAGGCGGTTTTCATTCCACAACTGAGCTGCGGAGACCTGGCGGTAGCTAGGGTAAACCTGGCAGACAGGAGTGGAAGCAAACTAGAGTTTATCATAGGGTCAGCGTACTTGCCCTATGACTCAGCAGAACCTCCACCTACAAGGGAACTCAAAAACCTAGTAAAAGAGGTGAGGAAAAGGAAGGGTGAACTCCTGGTGGGGTGCGACGCGAACTCCCATCATGTAGGATGGGGGAGCACTAACACCAATGCTAGGGGAGAATCCCTTCACGAATACATCCTGGCATCAGATCTGTCTATACTGAACAGGGGAAATGAACCTACCTTCGTGGACCGAAGGAGACATGAAGTGCTGGATATTACCCTATGTTCTGCGGGAGTACTGGATTGGGTGGGGGACTGGAGGGTTTCCAAAGAACCTTCAGGATCACACCACAGCCAGGTGCTCCTTACGATAAAAGGGCATCGGGAGGGGGCCTCTAAAAGGAACCCTAAAAAGACAGACTGGGATAGGTACGTGAAGGAACTAAAACAGAGGATCCAGGACGTACCTACCCGGTTCTGCAATAAGAATCAGCTCGAGGTGACGGCCGGACGTTTCGCAGAGGCGCTGAGACTGTCATACGAGGCTTGCAGTGTAGAAAATATCCCTAAGGGAACCAAGAAGGTCAACTGGTGGAATAACAAGCTGGCTTCAACTAGAGGCCTGTTAAGGAAAGCTTGGAATAAGGTCAAAAACGCTAAAGACCAAACCAAGAAAGAAAAAGCACTGGAGGAGAGAAGATCCCTTCAGAGAAAATATAATAAAGAACTGGCATATGCTAGGAAAACAGGCTGGAGGAAATTCAGCAGTAGCATTGAGGAGTATGCTGAGGCCTCCAGACTAGTTAAAGTACTGGGGGGAAAGAACAACGCAAATGTGGGTTGTTTAATCAAACCAGACGGACAATATACTTGGAGCACGGAGGAAACTCTGGAGCTCCTGCTTGAGGAGCACTTTCCGGGCTTTGAAAGAACGAGAGAATGGAGGCAAGAGAGCAGGTATGGGCAAAAAGCACCAAACTGGGCTCTTGCTGCTAAAATTGTATACCCTCAGGCAGTTGAATGGGCTGTTAGTACATTCAAACCACTGAAGTCACCAGGTCCAGATGGCATCTACCTCCTAATGCTTCAAAGGGGTCTAGAAGTCATAATTGGACTATTAACTAAACTGCTTAGAGCTAGTGTTGCTCTTGGTACAGTTCCAAGGGTCTGGGGAGAGGCAAGGATTGCCTTCATACCCAAACCCGGAAAAAACGGCTATATTAAGCCAAGAGACTTCAGACCCAGAAGCCTAACTTCCTTTGTGTTGAAAACCTTGGAAAGGCTTATGGATAGACACATTAAGAGTTCATACATAGCCGAACGACCTCTATCCCCTGCACAATATGCCTATAGGGAGGGCAGATCCACAGGAACTGCCCTACACCACCTTGTGGCAAGGGTGGGGGAACAGATAGAGGAAGGGGGCTATGCTATGGCACTCTTCATAGACATTGAAGGAGCGTTTGATCGCACCGGATACAATGTAATAACCGAGGCCATGTCTAGTAGAGGGATACCAGAAACACTAATAGACTGGACTCTGAGCATGTTGGCGAACAGATTGGTGATCGCCAAGAAAGATGATATAGAGGTAAGGGGGCGACCATCGGGAGGATGTCCGCAGGGAGGGGTTTTATCACCTCTACTGTGGTGCCTCGTAGTGGACGAACTCTTAGAACTACTGAGGAGGGAAGGATTCCTGGTCCATGGCTATGCAGATGATGCTGCGGTTGTGGTCAGGGGCAACTTCCTGAGTGTACTAAGGGACAGAATGAACTGTGCCGTACGAACAGTGGATGAATGGTGTAAAAAGACCAATCTCTCGGTGAACCCGGAGAAAGTGTCTGCCGTGATATTCACTAGAAAATACAAGGTGGAGTACCCGGTACCATTAAGGTTCAGGGGGACAAATATCGAGTATGTCAGAACACAAAAATACTTGGGTGTCGTCTTAGACACCAAGTTGCATTGGAAAGAACATATCACATACCAGATCGCGAAGGTATATGCCTCGCTATGGGCATGCAGAAGAGCAATGGGCAGAAACTGGGGCTTTAGTCCCAGGGTCTGTCTGTGGCTGTACAAAATGGTGTTACTGCCAAGATTACTGTATGCAGCAGTGATTTGGTGGCCAAGAGTAGGGAGGATCGAATCAAGAAACCGGTTGAAAGCCCTTCAGGGCGTGTTCCTGAGGGCTGCTACAGGGGCGATGAGATCCACACCAACTGAGGCCCTAGAGGTGGCACTTGATGTGCTGCCTCTTGACCTTTTGATAAGAGAAAGAGCGGAACTCTCTGCATACAGGATGAACTGCCTTGGGGAGTGGACCAGGGCAAGGACAGCACACACCAGACTAGGCGTGCTTGATCAAGGATCTATGTCCTTGAGACAGGATAAGATAGCCAGGAAATACCAGATCAGGAAGGCCTTTGTGGTCTACCTACCTGAGAGGAATCACTGGGAAATTAGTAAGAGGACTCCGGATCCCACAGTCAGGCACTGATACACCGATGGGTCGGGGTACGGGGGTCGCTTTGGGGCGGGAGTCTTTGGACCTCAAGAAGACCTCAGGGTAAGTATCGCCCTGGGAGACAAAGCCACAGTGTTCCAGGCGGAAGTCTTGGCAATAAAACACTGCCTGGAACTACTTGTAGAGCAGCGCACTGCGAACAAGTATATTTATATTTGGTCTGACAGTCAAGCTGCTATAAAAGCACTCCACAGGACAAGCACAAATTCACAGATTGTGTGGGAGACTATGGAAGTGCTAGAGATTCTAGGGAAAACCAACAAGATTACTCTTGCTTGGGTCCCCGGACACACAGGAGTCCATGGTAACGAGATAGCGGACGTACTGGCGAAAGAGGGCACCAGAAAGGAGAACCTCATGCCAGTAGGAGTCCCCTTTGCCATGGGCAGGTTAGAGATTAAGAGGAAATTCCACAGGGAGCATTTTCACCGGTGGACTAATCTAGGAACTGGCAGACAGGCGAGGAATCTAATGCCTCGCCTAGCACAAAAGAGAGCCAGGTTACTAGTGAACATGAACAGGATAAGCCTGAGTATTACAATCAGACTATTAACTGGTCACGGAAAATTCAACTCACACTGCAGGAGACTAGGTCTATCGGAAGCGGATAGATGAAGATACTGCAAAGTGGAGAGGGAAGATGCCCAGCACCTGCTGCTGGAATGTCCAGCACTAGGGGCTTATAGACATCGTCTGATAGGCGAGGCTTTTCCTAGCCTGGAAAGGGCTAGAGAGCTAGGGGTCGAATGGATATGAGGACTGGCCAAAAAGGCCAAGATGCAAATCTAAGGTACACCCCTAATCACAGCGGGGCTACAATAAAACTATTAAGTTTTCGGTGGCGTTCAGGGATGATTAGCGTTCTAACCGCTTTTATTATTATTATTATTATTATTATATTTTATAAGCAAATACCACCGAATAAAGCAGTTTAAAACTTTTAAAATAAGGTATTTAATACACTTGTATCCGCTAGATGGAATACGCATTCATGTTTACTGCTGACTTTGTAGCATTTGTTTTAGCTGCAGTTCTGTTTAACCATTCATAACGGGTGAACATAACCTCAAATTCTGTGGGTTTTATCAAACAACGTGTTGAATCAAATGTTTTCTTAGTTTATTCTGAAGTTCAACATGCAAATATGAGTGGTTCAAGTCGTAGAAGCTGTGTTAATCATCCTGATGTGTTTGCTACGTTTGTGGAGAGTATACGTTAAAAGAAAATAGGAGAAGCATTACAGACTTTGTGAAACGTGCATATATTGGATATTTTGGTGTTCGTCTTGGTGATCAAGATAAAACATGGGCACCTCATATTGTGTGTAAAACATGTACAGAACACTTACGGCAATGGACCACGGGAAAAAGAAAAAGTATTAAGTTTGGCGTGCCAATGGTATGGAGAGAACCCAGAAACCACGTTGATGACTGTTATTTTTGCCTGGTCAATGTTTCAGGGATCAATCGAAACAATCGCCAAAAATGGTCGTACCCTGATTTGCCATCAGCTAAACGCCCAGTACCCCACTCAGAGGAAATACCAATCCCAATATTTCAAAAGTTACCTGAGATTTGTGAGGATGAACGAGACCTTTTTGAACATATTTCTGACAGTGACAGTGATTACGAGGGGGTATCAACAAATCCACAACTGTTTAATCAAGAGGAATTAAGCGACCTCGTTAGAGATTTAAACTTATCGAAGAAAGCATCGGAGCTGCTGGCTTCTAGATTAAGTGAAAAGAATTTACTGGAACAAGGTACAAGAATTACTTTCTATCGAACAAGGGAAAAGGATCTCCTACCATTCTTTAATCAAGAAGACAACCTTACTTTCTGTTTAAACGTTAAGGGGCTCTTGGAAAAAATGGGACTTCCACACTACGATACCAATGATTGGCGTTTGTTTATTGATAGATCCAAGCGTAGTTTAAAATGTGTTCTACTTCACAATGGTAACAAATTTGGCTCAATACCGATTGCTCATTCAACTGGAATAAAAGAAGAGTATGATACAATAGCGTTGGTCTTACAGAAGATAAAATACCAACAACATCGCTGGGTGATTTGTGTAGACTTAAAAATGGTAAACTTTCTTCTTGGGCAGCAAAGCGGCTATACAAAATATCCTTGTTTATTGTGCCTCTGGGACAGCAGAGACCGAAAAAACCACTGGATAAAAAAAGAGTGGCCTAAGAGAGAAACCTTAGCAGTTGGGTAAAAAAACATTATTTACGAGTCTTTAGTTGAACGGGAGAAAATCATCTTACCACCCCTGCATATCAAGCTAGGCCTAATGAAGCAATTTGTTAAGGCACTTGATGCTAATGGACCATGCTTTGCCTACATAGGAAGAAAGCTGCCCCAGATAAGTACGGAAAAGCTTAAAGCTGGAATCTTTGATGGACCACAGATAAGACTACTTACAAAAGATCCGGTTTTTGTACAGTCAATGAATGAGATCGAAAAAAAGCTTGGCTTTCATTTGTTGATATAATGAAAAATTTTCTGGGAAATCACAAAAGTGAAAACTATGTCGAATTGGTAAACCATATGCTGAATAACTTCCAAACACTTGGATGTAATATGAGCATCAAAGTCCACTATGTACACAGCCACTTGGACTGCTTTCCTGAAAATGTAGGTGACACAAGTGAAGAACAAGGTGAAAGATTTCACCAAGATATCAAAACGATGGAGGACCGCTACCAAGGAAGATGGGATGCCCATATGATGGTAGATTGCTGCTGGAGTTTCAAACGAGACAGTTTCACAGTTCATTCAAGAAAATCGCACAAAAGAAGCTTCCGTTACGTTGAGTGAAGTAATGTGTTATTTTGATATTCAGTGAGTTTTGTTTTCTCAAAAATAATTGTATATATGTTAAACTGTACTATAAGGTTTTATTGTGGTTTGACTTAGTTAAATAGCTTTGTAATTATATATCTTTAATAGTTCTGCGTTTTTATTTCAATATAATATATCCATATTAGTAGATAGATGATTTATTTCGGCTTTACAGCCACGAAAGGAGGTTGGTTATACAACTCTATAGGTACATTTACTCTTAATATGGGCTAACGTAAAAAATATTTCATATAACATAACTAATAATAAAATAAAATAACTATAATATAATACCTAATCATAAGATAAAATAATTATAATATAGTAACTAATAATTTATTCCCCGTCTTTGTCATTTTGCCCCCTCGACGCTTTAGCTTTTCCGCTTCCTCCTCTTTTCCAGCTGCTTTAACCATTCCCTAGCCTTCTCGCTACCTTCCTCATTTAATAACTCTTCCACTTCCAAATCTACTCGCGGCATCTCGACGCAATCCCTGATTAGGTGCTCCAACGTGCCCCCTTCTTTCTCGCAGAGCTTACATTTTCTTCTCTCCTCATCCATCCAGTATTTATTTGCCTCTTCCTCGTTTCCGCATCTTGCTCTAGCAATCCTTCTTAGGTCCCCTCTCTCTCCTACTCTCCTGAGGTAACTTGCCCTGTTATTACTACACAAGTATCTATACCTCTTATTATATCTCGCTCTCCATATTTTGTCCCGCTGTTCCTGCATTTGTATCTCGCAATCTCTATCGCTCAACGCTATACTCGCTATACGTCCTTCTATCATAGCCGCAATCCCTGCCTCGCTATATCCGCATCTCCTTAGATATTCGTTTCTCTCCTCTACCGATCTGGAGCCACTTACCTTCCCCTCATCTCTTTCTCGCAGACACTCCTTTATCAGCTCGCTAGCTCCTTCTTCCCTTACTCTTTCCTCAAATCTCATCGCTCTTTTCCCCGCCCTTATCCTAAGTAGTTTCCTCTTTGAGTCTTCTATCACTATATATCCTGGCGTCGATCTCTCTAGCCCTAGCACCCACTTTATATATTCTCTTTGTAATTTTTCTAACCCTTCCCAGCTTCTCCATCCCCATATTTCTACTCCGTAGCTAACTACACTCCACACCAGTTTATCAAACAGCCACATTCTCCTTATAAAATCTTCCCTGAAAAGACGCTCCCCAATGCCCCAGACTTGCCTAAGTACTAAGTTGCCCTTTTTCACTAAGTCCCCGATCTGTCCTGCTTTATCTCCATTCTTTTTAAATACATAACCTAGATATTTGAATTCCTTCACCTCCTCTAATTCTTTACCTTTCTACTTCCACCTTGTCTTTCTTACCTTCCCTCTCCCTTTCTTACATACCATTACTTTCAACTTATCCACATTCAAGGTCAGCTCCTTTTCTGACAAATACTTTTGCAAGACCCACATCATCCCTTTAAGCGCTTCTTCATTTCTTGCGAGCATCACAATATCGTCAGCATAGGCGAGGTGGTGAATTCTCCTTTCTCCCAATTCCACTCCTCCTACCATGCCTCTTTCCAGCGTCTCTTCTAGGTCTGCTAGGAAGATTGCAAAAACCGAAGGGCTCAGCGGGCATCCTTGCCTCACTCCCTTTTCCGTCCAGAAGGGTTCTGAAGCTTCTCCTTCTATAAATATGGTTACCTTTGTCTCCTCGTAGATCTCTATGCATCTTTCTATTAGTCCTCTTCTAACTCCTCTCTGTTCCATCGTGCTCCATATTCTTTCCCTGTTCACCGTGTCAAAAGCCGCCTTAAGATCGACAAAGAATATACAAAGGCCCTCCTTATCCTTCTTTTCTTCTCTGTCTACTATGTGCTGCAGCACGTATACGTTGTCGAGCGCCGATCTCTTCTCCCTGAAACCTGCTTGTTCCTCTGGTAGAATTCCTTTTCCCTCTATCTCCATCCTCAGTCTCTTTTCCAGAACCGCCGCATATATCTTGTACGCCGTACTCAGTAAAGTAATTCCTCTGTAGTTAGCCGGATCATCCCTGTCTCCTTTTTTATAAATTGGAAAGATAGCTCCCTCTCTCCAACTTTCTGGGAAGCCTTCTCTCCACACTCTTTTCACTAGTTCCTTTAATTTCTTTCTGGCCTTACCTTCGCTGAATTTCCATGCCTCGTTCGGAATCCCATCCGTACCTGCCGCCTTATTTCTCTTCATACTCTTTATTTGCTCTTCTATCTCCTCGTCCGTTAACTCTTCTTCAGTATCTCCCTCTCTATTTCTTCTCCTTCCTTTCCCTTCATGCCTCTGGCTTCCCTCCAGCAATTTCATGAAATGTGCTCTCCACTCCTCGGCTTGTACTTTATCGCTGGGAATCCCCTTCTTTCTCCTCCCTTTACTTACATATTTCCATACGTCTGCTGCTTTTCTCACGTTTTTAATCTCTTCCAATTCCTTGTTCTTTAGCTGCGTTTCTTTCTGCTCACATAACTTCTTGAACTTCATCTTCTTCTCCAGGTAGTCCTCTCTCTGCTTCCTACCTTGCCTCCATTTTCTGTATGCTCTCGCAGCCTCCCTTTTCTTTCTCGTGCACTCTTTATCCCACCAGTTTTTCCATCCAATTCTCCTTCTTTTTAATCGTATCACTTTCTTCGGCATGCCGGTGACCACCCTTGACTGCAGCTCCTCCCAGTCTTCCTCGATGTCCTTGTTCCCTAAGTCTAACTCCCTTGTATAATCCTTATACTGCGTAATTGTATTCTCGTCCCATATGCAGATTTGCTTAACTTTCTCTTCCTCGTAATACACTTCTCCCCCCCTCTTCCAGTTCAATTATCAGCGGCTGGTGGTCCGACTCCGTCCTTTCTCCTACTCGGAAGCTTCTTATTTCATTGAAGGCTTCCCTATTCGCCATGGCGTAATCGATTACCGTTGGTCTTCTACCTCCTGTGTACGTATACTCTCCTTCCTCATCGCCTACAAAATTTCCGTTGAGTAGGATCCAGCCTTTCTCCTCAATTAACTTTCCCAGCTTCCTGCCCTCCTCATTTCTTATTTCGTCCTTCGATTTTCTTGCCATTTCTTCTCCATCAAAACCCATCAAACTCGCTATACCCATCCTGGCATTAAAATCCCCCGCAATTACAAGGTTTTCTTCTTCCGCTTCGCTCACTTTCTCTTCGAGTGTTTTCACTAATTTCTCCACTCCTTCGCTACTATAGACTGCGATGGCTCTCCATTTTTCTTTGGCAATCCTGAAACTTACCTCCATTACGCCTTCACCTTGTATTCCCTCCCTTTCTTCCCTCTTTTTGGCTTCAACCACGCTTTCTCTCACTCCCATAATGATCCCTCCTTTGGCCCTTCCCTTCAGTTTCTCCCTCCTAGCATGCTGGCTGCTCCATACAAAATCTTTCGGCAAAACCTCCTTTAGTTTACTCCAATCCTTTTCCTCTATCCACGTTTCTATTAGTGCTACAGTGTCGAAGTCCTGAACGAATTTCCAAAAGTCTCTATCCTTCCTCTTTACCCCTGCAACGTTCCAGAAAAGCATTCTTCGTCTCCTTACATCCGTTCCCCTCTTTCGTGGCTCGCCTAAAAATCCTGGTTGTTCTCTCCCCATCCTTCCCTCTGCCATCTTCTCCAACGCCCATTGCTCCACACTTTCTGGAAGCCAACTTTGACCTGTACTCCTCTTCTCCTCTCCAGCCTCGCCCATTCCAAAATCTCCCTCTGTATTTCTCTCTCCTTCCTTGTCAAATCATGGTCGATGAAGATTGGTACATTGCCCAGGTTACTCTTCTTTTCCATGATCCTCTTCTTTGTCTCCCAGTCTTCCACCCCGACGATCACCATCTTCCTCTCTCTGCCAACAATCTTGGCCCACTTCAATTTCGCTTCCACCTTTACTTTTTCTCTCAGGAATTTTTCCACTTCATTTTTTCCATCTTGTCCTTCCAGCTGAAGCCCTCTGATCACAATGTTATTTTTCCTTAATTCTCTATCCTTCTGCTCCATGAATCTTTCTATCCGCTCTGTGCCGCCTCGCCTCCACCTGCTCTCCCTTCTAGCGCTGCTATTCTCCTTTCCATTCCCTGCATCTTTTCTTTCATCTCTGCTTTTTCCTCCTGCCATACTGCTTGCCTTTCCTCTATCTCCCTCCTTATCCCTCCGATACTCGCCGCTACCTCTCTCCCTATCTCTACCTTCATCTCATTGAGATCTCCTTTCAATTCTTCAAACCGGCTTATCAAGCTCTCGAACATTTCCTCGATACTTTTCCGTTTTGCTTCTTCTCCTTCCTTACTTCTTGCGCCCTCATCCTCTTCCTCGCCATTTTCTCGCCTCTCTTCGTTTTTCTTCGCCTCTCTAAGCATTACGCCTACATCCTTTTCAGACCTCCTTGCTCTCTCCAGTTGTTCCGCTTTGGATGGCCTTCCGACTCCTTTCGAGCTTCCCTCCGCCTTCTTTCCTTCCTTGCCTTTCACATTTCCCGCCATGCTTGCGCACCACCTCGTCGTCCGTCTTTCGCACTTGCTCCGTCCGCCTCTTCGTCCGCTGGCTAAACTTTCCCTTCTCCTCCTTCCCCGTGCCCGTTTCGCACTCCTAACCTCACTCGCTTTCTCAAGGAAATTATTTCCTATCTCTCCTTTCTTACCCTTCTCGCCGCATCACGATCTTGTCCCTAGTCTCTTCTCCACACTTTCTTACCCCTTTCTTCGCCTCTCCCTACCTTCTTCTTTACCTATTTTCTCACTTTTTCGGCCTTTAAGACACACCACTCTCGACACACGTCCGTTCGCACTCGCGTCCCTAACCTTCCCCCTATATCCATATTAGTATATTTATGCTTCATTGCGTAAACACTGACACATATCAATTAAATTATCTTGAAAACTAGAGCTGATAGGGGAAAACTAAAACCATTTTTGGATTCAGCACCCCAAATATACTTAAAATCAGCTCTCAAAACTTTGGCGCCAAAACTACTGTAGACCTGTGTTATATATAGGAACTGAGTGTAATCAATAATTAAATGTACTTACTGTTAAGATTTTCTTCCCAATTGAAATGAAATTATTATCAAACTGACACTTCTAGATTCTAAGTTGCATGTAAAAAGGGTGGGGACAGCGTCTTCGCTCAGGATTGGTCAAAGCTTACGTCTTACGCCGTGTTTGTGTGATGAACCTTACGTTTTACGTCTTACGTCTTACGGAATTTTCTGTGGGATGGCCTTAAGACCGGACCGTGTCCACACTGCATGCATTCGGCAACATCGCTAACCTCGCGTAGCTCCACCCCCTTCTAGCGTTTTGACATTACCTCGTCTCACCGCTGCCCCGCAGGAGAAACTAGTGGGCCTGGTATGTCGGCCTCTTAAACGATAACGTGATACCTTATTAGACGGAGAATAGGGTATGCTTAATAAGCGATAACGGAAATGCACTGTAGCTAGAGTGCGTTTAGGGAGTAGAGAGAAGAACCAATGGCGTCAGAAGAAAGACCGAGTCTGGAGGAAAGCGGCACGTGCCCGACCGATGACAGCCTTGTAAGCGTTGTACCTATACCTGAGGACACGAAATCTGTCGTTGGTGACTTTTTTTAAATGTTATTTTTAAAGGTACTAACCAATGAACAATTAATTTTCATGCGCTCATTAGCTACGGTGGCGTCTACTCTTGTTAATGAAAGCATGAGGATTATTAATCATTGGTTAGTACGTTTAAAAATAACATTTTAAAAAAGTCATCAGCGACAGATTTCGTGTCCCCGGGTGTAAGTGAAATAAAGCGGTCACGTCTCCGAGGGTCGCCGCTGCCGGGCGTGCCTATACGAACGCATAGTGTAGTCCGCTACACTTACGTTATACGTAACGCCTTCTTGAGGATCAAAAACTAATTTCAACAAGGTGGTGTTAACGTTAAGAGAATAAATCTGCGCATGCTCACAATAACCGATAACCAAAAACCAGGACGTGCAGTTTAGCAGTCTAAAAACTCTCTATTGAACGAACATGCCGCGAGACACTACCGCGTGGCCTCGATTCTCGAACTCATGCGAAAAACTTTCGTATACGAATCTCTAATTTTAACCAATAAAGTAGTGGACCGGACGGAATGGCTGCAACGAGATTGGCGAGATTCAAAGCTTCGTATACGAAAGTTGGTCACATAAGTTCGAGAATCGAGGCCCGTGTCTCTTGATACCTGGCTTATCAGGTATAGAGGGTCACTTCACCTTCGGATTAGTGTGACCCCTCTTTATGGCCAAGGACGAGCAACGGTACCCTTGCCCGCTAGATCCGGGACGCGGAAAATACCCAACGTCATCCCTTGTTCTAATGTCAGTCTCTCCTAGCCACTCAGAGCGCATCGCGTTTAGCTCTTCTACCCATTCTCTTAACAGCGTTGACGAAGCCCCCAGATGTTCTCTCCTTGAAACCCATGGTTTCACCTACCAACGTCTTTCATCACGTTCAGTTGTCGATATAATTGAGTTCAGTTCATGTATCAGTCCGCGGAAAATTAAGTCAATACCTCAGTGTATACCTAATCTTTGCATTCCTTCTTGAACGAGACATCCTGCCACCTGGTACCACTACTAGTTCTCCTTTTACTTTTCACAGACACGAAATAGGAACAATGACAGTGCGCGGGAGGTGAAACCAGAAAACTGGATGAAAATATGTAAACCAGGATGATTACTCTGGATGCTTTCACTCTGAGTGATTCATTTCGGATGTACATCAAAAGTGATACAGTGTAAATCCTGTTTAAGCCTCCTCGTCTCTTTTAAGGAGGATCGTCAGAGAAATGACTTAATGGAAAACTTCGCTCAAAATTTGTTAAAACACTTCTAAAGCTTTTTTGATGACAAAAAAAAATTGTAGACAATTTTCACTCGCCAGTTTTTTTTTAATCCATTTTTTTTAATTCTACAAATAACATAGAGTCTTATGGAGAGTGGCTTAAATTGCCATAGAACTCTTGATTTTGAAACGAAAAAAATTATAAAAATGTAATTAAAAGATTTGGCTACATGTAAACTTTATTTTCGCAAAAATTAAAAGATTTTCACTCGCTAGTTTTTTTTATAATTTAGAAGAAACGTGTCGAGAAACTGGATATTGCGGAATAATCAGCCGCCATGTGTAAAGACGTGGCAACAGCGTTCTCTGGATGGTGACGTCACGTAGCGGTGCGAAAAATAAAAGTAGACAGATATTTCCAATATTTCACAAATAATTATTTTCAAGTTTTCTTTTCATAACTGGGTTTTACAATGCTTTTAAATATAATGTTTCCACAATTTATTATAAAATATTACACAGGTTTACAAAAAAAAAAAGTCCGGACTATTTGACCGGACCATGGTATTCCGAGGTATTTTTGCGTCCTGAATCCGATCCCGAGGTCATCTGAGCCCCATCACGTCAGAAAAACGAGATTTCAAAGTCATTTAGAGGTTAAAATGACCATTTTTTGGAACTGGACCCGGGACAATTTCTCAAGCGACCTGTTGAGTTGGAGGGTAGCTGTTTAGGTCTTGAATACCTTCCAAACATTGGAATGGAGTCCTAAATCTCGACCGGGACTATCACAAAACCACCCCCGTAGATAAAATGTTGCCATGATCGTTGTATCTCGCGGATTACGATCTCCCTGTCAAGGCATCCAATTCCGACGATCCGTTCACTGTGACATATTTACAGTGGACCCAGCACTGACCCTAATGGCCTTAGAACCTTGGAGTCATACTCTGGGTGCTGCTCAGGGCAGTCCCATTTCCTTATTTATTTATTTCACGGGCTCTTGCCCTTTTCAAAGACATTACAACCAACACAATTGGACGGCACAAATTGCTGTAAGTTGACGAAGGAATCTTACCAACTCACGAGTTTAAGCTCCCTGCCAAGACGCAGAAACTTGACGGAAAACTTCCATATCTCGAGAACTGCTCAACCCATTCGTCTGAAATTTTGCACCATGTTAGGGAACTTCTTGGGAACATTGTTTGTATCCGAACAATAAAGACCCTTCTGTAAAGCCGATTATTCGTGTACAATCGGCCCTATGAAACAGCATGCAGAACATGAGTCAAAAATTTGTGCATCTGCAGTGGCAACCTCCTCGTTGCAAATCTCGTTTTTCTGACGTGATGGGGCTCAGATGACCTCGGGATCGGATTCAGGACGCAAAAATACCTCGGAATACCATGATCCGGTCAAATAGTCCGGACTTTTTTTTTGTAAACCTGTGTTATCGTAGAGGAACTATTCCCTGAAACATTCATTCTCTGACATTTTTTTTCGTTTTTTTTTTCAGAATTTTGGATACGAATATTTCTGTTATAAGTTGCTTCACTCGCACATTTGCCACGCCACCGAAATTGTTGAGCTCTTGCAAAATTATTCATGATTTTTTAGTTTCTATTAACTCTAGTCACGTCGTTGTTGTGAAAGCAAAACTGAGGTTATAAACATGTGTCAAATCGCGAAAAATTTCTAAACAGTCGATAAATGTTCTGTTTTATCTTCAGAGCTCTTACCAACTTATAAAAATCAAATTGCTGTATTGCCACGTTTTATACACCCGGGGACACGGTATCTGTCGCTGGTGACTTTTTTAAGCGTTATTTTTAAACGTACTAACCAATAATTAATAATCCTCATGCTTTCATTAACGAGAGTAGACGCCACCGTAGCTAATGAGCGCATGAGAATTAATTATTCATTGGTTAGTACGTTTAAAAATAACGTTTAAAAAAAGTCACCAGCGACAGATACCGTGTCCCCGGGTGTACATAATTTACAATTTTCTAAATAAATCAAAGAAGAACAAAAAAAATTTTTTTATGAATGTCAGCCTTATTCTGGACGTGAAAATGGACTAAGAAGCGGGGAATTTTCTGATTAAAATACAAAAATAAAACTTATAGACGAAACAAAATTTAGTTATCTAAGATTGGCCAAAACCGTCGGCTTCTTTGATCTTTGCCCCCTCATACCTCACCCCGTTCAGCCCTGACGATCCTCCTTAATGCGACCACTTTTCTTTCTTAAGGCCGAGACAGACATGGCCGCACCGCGCCCGCAGCGACTGTTGGCCGTGTATCGGTCAACTATTGTTGCGTGCCTAAGTCGGTCCTCGTTGATTGCAGAGGGTAGGTCCGCGCCCATGGAGCGCTAGGGCGCTCTGCTCGAAAATGCGGGGAAAAGCGAAATAAAAGACTTAGAAAATGCTCGATAGTTTGACGATCGTCGTATATTTCACAATTGCACAACGTGGATAGAATAATTGATCTGCCGCTCGAGCGTCGAAATACTCTTTTTAATTATATAGGTCCAGCCCCTCGGCAGGAGGAGGGCGCCAATCAAAACGCTAGTCGCGAATCATTACAACGGTTTTTCTCCCTCTCAATCTGCACTCACACATGGAACATACGTGACTTCATGGAAGGACGAATTCGGAGGACTCGTTTACAAATGAAAAACGCTACGCGATATCGTTTACGACTTCTCGAGTCGCCAAAACTCAGTCCCCGAAACGGAAGAAGGTGTTTATGCCTAGTTGTTGATAGTCCTCGCAAACCGAACTCGCGGCAGCAAGAAGTTTATAAATCTCGCAGTTGCCGGTACCCTAATATTCGATACGCCTTTCTTCCCGTGGAATTCACCCGTACATTATTTCTCAGCATTCAGAACCATTTGATATTTGAGTTTTACCGCCATCAATCCTAGAACTATCGAAGGTTATATCGATTCCGAATCAAGTCTAGTTGCGTACGCGACACTATTGGTGACGGTGGCGCGAAAAGCCGGTGCCCACATAGCCGCGTCGCGCCCGCACCGTGTTTTTGGCCGTGTATTGGAGGGTCATCGTACGTACACAACGAAATAGAACCGACTAGTCCCTACCTAACCGCGCCGACAGCACCGCACCGAGGCCGCACCGTGCCTGACTAGTTTCGTTTACTTTTTGACGGGCGCGGTGCGGTCTCGAGAGTTAACTTTCGAGTGCAAAGGGTTAATAAAATAATTAAATCTATATTTTTATTTTTATAAATGAAATAATCAATTACTTACACTTTTTACATATGACTGGTTTCTCTTTCATGTATTTTCCGCAACAAATTTTTTACAAATTATGCAAGTTTGAGTGGTTTTATTATCCCTGTAGGATCTTATTTGGCATTTCCTTCGTGATTGGGAATTATTGCTTGGGCTGCTTGATGTTCCTTCTTGTAGGTTTTCCTTTTCTTCTTCAAGGAATTCGTAATACTCTGTGACGAGTTCATCTGCAATTATCTGCACTTCAATTATTAAAATATTTACACAGTTTTCTAAATTTATTGCTGGAATTTTTTAATTCAAGTTAACTTTAAAACCAATTATTTCAGACCAACCAAAATTTCACTTAAACCCTTTTACTTCCAGCCCCCTCAATTGTAACAGGAAACGCTGTCTTGGTATCTTTATTCCAGTTGTTGCCTGATAGAGTATCCATGCATTGATTTCAGCGAAATCCAGGATATTGAAAAATACGTGTACAGGCCATCTATTGCATTTTGATTTCACGCTATATTTTCGCGCCATTAGGTGAACCATATCGACGCGAAATTTAGTCTTATTATAATAACTAATTGTTTCGGTTGTTAACTTTCTATTATTTTTGGTTTTGATGCATTTATGTTTTTAACTTAGTACCGTAACTTTTTTTGTTGGTTACCAGACATAACAGTCCAGGCAACGAAGACCGAAAAAGGCGAAATAGCACCAAAAAATTCCTACAAACTGTAGTCAGAATTTTTAATATTAATTCATACCGCTTAGTATCACGATAGCAAATCGCATACCGCTTAGTATCACGATCGCACACTAGGATTAATCTTTCGATCGGTAAAGCGGGTTCATTTTATTCAGTCTAAACCCACCACACAAGATTAATTTGGCGCGTATACCGCATGTCCTATGGCCAACCGCGCAGGTGAGCTGCGACCTGAATTCTTGACTTCGGCAGTATTTATGGTACAGTTAGAGTGGGCTTCAGACGAGTGCACTGCATAAGAACGAAAAGTGTCGACTGCTCTTCTAATAGCTGTCAATTCTGGAGATCGAAGCGTTTCGTGTAACCTCAAAATCGTTAAGTTTTGAATTAGTAGTGAATAATTTGTAGAGAGAGAGAGAGAGAGAGAGAAGTGATGAGAAATAATCATAAATAATCTTCCGAATTGACAGCCATCGGGAAATCAGACGACGCTTTTCGCTCTTACGCTGCGTTCTTACGAAAATTGTGAAACGTCTGATCTCCCCGACGGCTATCAATTCGGGAGATCGAAGTCTAAGCTTGAAATTGTGAATCTTTGAATAAATGGTAAGTAATGTTCAGAAGTGAGAATTAACAATCATTCGGGCTTTTTCGATGTCCAACCGAATTATACGCCTCATGCCTATTTGTTTCAGAAATTATTTCCGCGCTAGCACCGCGCGTGTCTAGGAAGTAGTTTTACGAAGTGGCGTGAGCGATACCTAAGGTGTCAATTCGGAAGATTATTTATGATTATTTCTCATCACTTCCCTCTACAAATTTGTCTTCTGAATAATTATTCACTACTAATTCAAAACTTTACGATTTTGAGGTTACACGAAACGATTCGATCTCCCGAATTGATAGCTATTAGAAGAGCAGTCGACACTTTTCGTTCTTATGCAGCGCACTTGTCTGAAGCCCACTCTAACTGTACCATAAATACTGCCGAAGTCAAGAATTCAGGTCGGAGCTCACCTGCGCGGTTGGCCATAGGACATGCGGTATAGTCCGTCGCGCAAAGACGGAACATTGTTTATTAGAATAGGTATTGCGGGAAACGGCTTATTTCAATCCGTCTGTTAATTAACCATTTCCGGAAAAGGGGTACGACGCACTATGATTTCTGTGGCCCGATTTTTTGGCCAAAATCCAATTTTTCGATTCTCAAAAATGGTACATTTGCATACGGAGGGGTAAAGTAAACATTCCAAAGTATCACATTTCTTACCTGCGCTCGTTCTTATACGCGCCCCTTTTTACCTGAGCACGGTCGGGCAAGTGTTATGCTGGGTTTATACGCTTGCCAAACCTCGACAAGCCATCACAAATTCAAACGTGTGAATAGCGCGTTTGGCTTTGCTTGTTTAGGCTTGCTAGCACTTGTCGCCGATCCGACCGAGTGTCGGTTTTTGGCACAAATCAAAGGAAGTTAACGGTAAGCGCTTGCGAAGCGTTTACACGTTTGAGCGTTTGTGAAGGCTTGGAGTTTGTGGCAAGTGCCAAGCGTGTAAACCCGGCATTATAATATTTCAGTTAGCCTGTGTACGTCCTCGCGGAAACAGCAAATTGTTAAGCGTGTCATTAGTGTGCAGTGGAACAGTACTAAAAACTGTTTTTTTCTGGGGTATCCTATGGGTATGTGCTAAACCTGTATTACATTAAAATGTCATAATTATTGTGTTATGTGTACAGAAATTATAATATATGCACATTGTCGTTCTGTGCAAAAATAAATCCAAATATTTGAAGTGACTTATAAAAATTTGTCGGGATTTGGCGGGTTTTATTTTTTGAAGAACCAATACATTATTTATTGCTCTTGAAGTGTGTGTATAAGTTTTTTGCGGTCACTTGCGCCCTTACCTGATATTTAATTTTGTTTACAATCATGCACCGGTTTAAGAATTTAGTCATTTTAATTTGTCTCTCCTGTCAATATGAAATAAACCCACAAAAATTTGAAGAACATTGTTATTCCACCGCTACGTTGTATATCTCTAAATACTCTTGGTATCCAATGCCCGTAATAGTACATAAAGTTCTGGTACATGGCAGGCAAACAATAGAAAATGCGACACTGCCTGTAGGATACTTTGGGGAAGAGGCATCGGAAGCGAGAAATAAACTTTATAAACATGACAGGCAACATCACGCTCGAAAAACTAATAGGGAGGATAATTTAGAAGATATATTTAACAATGCCATGGATACTTCTGATCCTATAATTTCAAGTATAAATTTACAAAAACGTCTCAACCGACAGCGGAAATTAAATGTTTCCTCCGAAGTGCTTCATATTATGTTGATACACTCACATTCTGATTTTCTAAGGTCCGAGCAAGAAGAACGAAAAGAAGATCTAGAAGAAATACTGCCTAATTAACAATTAGACGAATTAGAATTAGAAAATGATATACAGAACTTTTATTAAAAATAAATAAATATATATATTTGCGAATCGCCCTGTATATATTTTGAGTGATTATCCCAATAAATATAGCCTTAAGAATTTATATTGTAAGTACAGGAAATAGTTTCCATGGCTAAATATATCATCACACGTTTTTATTAATTTTGGCCAAGCAAATAGGTCCCAGAAACCATAGTGCGACGAAACACAGACTAAGAGCTAGCGACAAAATCGAGTGAGGTATTTTAAGATTGCTAAAAATTTGTAAATAGATGTTTAAATAGTAGTAAATGGGAACGGTAATGACCTGTCAAGACATACCGGGTTGCGTCATTGAAAAGTTAATATTTCAAAGTTCAAAAAAAAAATAAAAAATTATGTTGCTTCTACAAAGCTATAATTTATAGGGGATGTTCATTCATCTATTTTAAGGAGCTATGTAAAAGGACAGGTGATTCTGCTGGTTGCAAGTGACTGCCAGGCGAGCATATTAGTGCGACTCTGATAGCACTACCGTATGTATCATCCCAAATTAAACAAGCAGATATATCGACATTGCCGAAACTTTACCGACGGTCAAGAATTTTATAGTTAGAGTTGGCTTGAGAAGAGTGCACTGTGTGTGCTGCGTGAGAGCGAACAGTGTCAAACGTCTGATTTCCCGATAGCTGTTAATTCAAGAGATCGAAGTGTTTCGTCTATTATTCAATACTTTGATTTTCCGAATTGACAGCTATCGGGAAATCAGACGTTTGACACTTTTCGCTCTCACGCAGCACACACAGCGCACTCTTCTCAAGCCAACTCTAACTATACCGTATGTCCGTCTCTGTACTGGCCAGTTTGAAAGTTACCTTCGGATAGGCTTGGTCGATACTCGAGTCATTTAATACGATAGAAGTCGAGTCGGCAGTTAGAGTTGATGTCAATTCGGGAGATCGAAGCGTCTAACCTCGAAATTGTGAATTTGTGAATAATGGAAATTATGAAAATAATTATAATTACGGTATAAATGTTTCGATTACCGACCAAGCCTATCCGAAGGTAACTTTCAAACTGGCCAGTACAGAGACGGACATACGGTAAAATTCTTGACCGTCGGTAAAGTTTCGGCAATGTCGATATATCTGCTTGTTTAATTTGGGATGATACATACGGTATAGGCTAGGCAAGTATCTCTAGTGGCGCCATGAGGTGGTCGCAGTTCGTAACTTTGGGGTGATAAGTGACCAATCAGGATCAAGTATTCCGTTGTGGTGGGTTACAGACAACGGAATACTTGATCCTGATAGGTCACTTATCACCCCAAAGTTTCGTGGACTATCCACGAGGTCGCGCGCGCATCAATAATTTGAGATACTTGCCTAGCCTATTACCTACCTACCGCATGTCCCGCGCTGGACCTGACCAGTTGCAGGGACCTTGAAATTTACCTCCGGCTAGGCTTGGTCGGTATTCGAGCCACTTTTATCGGTAGAAGTCGACTCGGTAATTAGAGTTGGTGTCAATTCGGGAGATCGAAGCGTCTAACCTCGCATTAATATGCTCGCTTGGCAGTCACTTGCAACCAGCAGAATCACCTGTCCTTTTACATAGTTCCTTAAAATAGATGAATAAACATCCCCTATAAATTATAGCTTTGTAGAAGCAACATAATTTTTTGTTCTTTTTTGAACTTTGAAATATTAATTTTTCAATGACGCAACCCGGTATGTCTTGACAGGTCATTACCGTTCCCATTTACTACTATTTAAACATCTATTTACAAATTTCTAGCAACCTTAAAATACCTCACTCGATTTTGTCGCTAGCTCTCCGACTACTAGTCTTTATGACCGTCCCATCGTTTAACAGAAAGGATCGGAAGCGATGAACCCCGTCCGCGACAGCCCCTGCCACAAATGGTTCCTGCCGGGCCGTAGCTTGCCGGACAAGTGGGCGGTAGTACATTTATTTGTATGTACTAGCTATGCTCCCTAACCCCCGTGGGGTAAGTACCTGGCTCCGCGCATCGGGCCCCAAGATCGCCGAGGGTTTTGGCGACACGGTTTTGCCCACGCATTTATGAAAAAACTATTTTATATAATATAATATAATATAATAGGTTTGTTCCTGCAGGAGTCAGAGACTGTCAGCGGACGTCAGGCGCACGCGCATTAAGATTCTCGCGTTCCAACAAGAAGTACGTGACAGTCACTGATTCCAAATACGCTGTTCCAGCAGGAGTCAGACGAGTTTGCTGACAGTCAGAAAAGTTTGCGGATTGTCAGGAAACTTTCAGTCCGACGCATGCGTACTAGCTGCTCGTATGAATGAGGGCGGGTTTTACAAACACAGGCGTTTTACAAGTATGGTATAAGGCTGGAGAAATAGATTAATTCAAAATAACTGTCCTAATTTGTTGTAGGATGTTGTGTACACCCTGGTCGAAGTAAAACTGCCCCCCCCCCCCCCTCTATTAATTTGTTAATTGTTATTTGTACTGTTGAAAAACCGAATCCATTATTTCTTCTATAGATGTTGATGCTAATGTTAGAAATTTGAATGAGTAATTAATATGTAGAGTACCTATAATAGAAACATTTTGCAAAAGTAACCAGAAGAAGAATCCGTGGCCCCGGGTGTACACCCGGGTTCACGGATTCTGAACATAATGACTTTTGAAAATGTAATTTTAAAACGTAACAGCCAATTAGCAATTAAATGTCAAACTTTCATTAGCTAATGCGGCTTTTGCCCTGGCTAATGAAAGCATGATAATTAATTATTCATTGGTTAGTATATTGAAATATGACATTTTGAAAAGTCACTATGTTCAAAATCCGTGAACCCGGGTGTACATGGCAAGCCAGGTATCAGATCTACACGGTTATCTATGGAATCCGTTATTTCTCCCCTTTACAATACATATTCCATGTATAGCGGTATTTATTAAGCTGGCCACTGCGGGGATGGCTTACTCCGATCCGTCCGGCAATTAGCGTTCTGTGAAGGACGTGAGATTGTAAGTATAGTCTGTTAAGTAAGAGCGTGTGCGGCGTTATTCATGAAGACATTATTAAACAATGTTTCTTTCGACATATACATACGTTTGATATGGTCGAAGGCAATGCACAATTTGGTTAATAATGAGTTCAATTACCACCATCGATTATTGCTTGGCATCTCCGAGGCATACTATCCATAAAATTTTCAGCGTATTTATGGGGAAGTGCCTTCCAAATGTGTCGAATTTCTCGGGATAGCTGCTTCACAGTGAAGACACGTTTTCGTCCAAGCTTCTGCTTGTTTATGAAAACGTGTTCACTGTGAAGTAGCTATCCTGAGAAATTCGACGTGTTTGGAAGGCACTTCCCCGCGAATACGTCGAAAAATGGGTGGATACTATGCCTCGGGGATGCCAAGTGATTGTCGATGGTGGTGATTGGACTCATTATTAACATAATTGCGCATTGCCTTGGAACATGTCAAACGTATGTACGTGGAAAAAGACATTGTTGAATAATTTCTTTATGAATAATGCCATACACGCTCTTACTTAACTGACTGTACGTTTGCAACCCTTGTTCGCCAAACCGTATTACCTTTCTATTGTTTGTACCTGAGTTTTCATCCATATTTTTGTTACACTACTAGTAGTGTATAAAACAAAATAACAATAACCTTAGTCGAAAATTAAAAAGGTTAGATTTGCTCTCTTCTAAAATTAATTACTGTCGTCACCACTAGAGTACAGTGCGCTCGGTGTTCCAACAGAAATCCCTGACTAGTCAAAGTCCGCACATGCGCACTACGTACAAATCACCAACGTTCAGGGATTAGTCACGGATTCTCTGCAGGAACAAACCTAATATATACTCGTATAGTAATAAAAAGGGAGAAGGAAAGGATTTTAGCCAGTCAGTATTTTGACGGGCCGAGCTAACACCCGAAACAATTAGTCATTATAACAAGACTAAATTTCGCGTCGATATGATTCACCTAATGGCGCGAAAATATAGCGTGAAATCAAAATGCAATAGATGGCCTGTACACGTATTTTTCAATATCCTGGATTTCGCTGAAATCAATGCATGGATACTCCATCAGGCAACAACTGGAATAAAGATACCAAGGCAGCCCGTGTCGAAAACCACTACAGAACACTACAAAATATTTTCAACCACTACTGAAAACCTGAGTAGTGGCACAATAGTGGTGAGCAGTGGTTCAATGATGGTCAGTAGTGGTTCAATGATGGTGAGCAGTGATCCAAAAGTGATATTTAGAGCCGGTTTTACCAACACGGTATAAACGCGGTATAGCGCTATACTGAGAATAACCAGTACGCAAGCGTTTTACAAGTATGGTATAAGTCTGGAATAGCATAAACTTTGGAATAAATGCAGACATAACTTATCCGGCAGTTTCATCGTGAGATAAGCTATCTATCCTCTGTATAACCTAACTTTTTGTTTGTGTCTATATTCTTCCGTGACATAGTCATAACCTGATCGTTGTGGTAAATTGCTATTAATTTTGAAATGGAGTTATTTGATAAACCAGTTTTTGAATCATCATTTGATGAAGATATTGACGTATTACCAAGAATGAGAAATCCGAAGAAAATACGTGCCCGGTAAGTAAATAAAAGATACCTATACCTATTAATTTATAATCAATATCTAATACAAAACTATTCCAGAGTTGTCTATTTCGAAGAATACTTACAATGATGTAGATTTCTTCATTCGATTTCCTTTGGAAAAACAAAACCGGCCAGAGATTATTGGGACAAATACGACATCGCATTGCACCGAGGTCGCAAAGAAATGCAGCAATTCAGCCAGCAACGAAATTATTGCCAACTAAGATTTCTTGCTTTGGGATCAATGCTAATTACTGTAAGTAATCGTTTTGATCGTAATGTTAAAACTTTTAATTAGTTATTATTATATGCCACCACCTCTGCCACCTCCTACGACTCCTCACATCGCAAGGAGAGCTAGTTTACAAGACTACAAATTCGTCGATCGGCATAAACCGCCACTGATCTCCCAGAAATTAATGGGCGATATACTGAAAGACATTGACAAAGTCAAATTGAAACTCGTCGCAAGGTATGATTAAACAATTTTATCGCGGTAAACTTTTAATTCGCCAGGAACAAAGAGGAGTTTCGCATTGTCAGAATGTCGTGGTTGCGAAGGATTGATTTTGTTCACAGTGGGCTTTTAAACGTGTTTTTCAGATCGGCGGGTGAGAGACCTTTGCGAGCCAAACGCGAAAATAGCCCTTGCAACGACCTTCAAGAGATCTTACGGAAACGATATATCGCAATGCAATCGTCGGACAGTAGAAATTCTACCGCGACGTTGACGCTCGATGATTCGTTCTAGATTAAGAACTCGATGATGCTCAATTTCTCTGGGTCGCAGCATTCGCGTCGGACGGTGCTCCGAGGAACGGCTATTGTAGCCTTGCTTTCCACGCGTGAGATTGAATCATGATTATAATTTTATCTGAGTCAGAACTCTGGAGAGAATCAAAATTAATAGATCTTTCTTCTTTTTTTATAAGTGAGTCTTTCCCTGCTAGGTAATTTCGCGTGACACATTTTAGATTATAGTTCTTTTTTAATAGGAGGATAGAAGCTCATAGAAACGTCGGGAAAATTTTGTTCTCCCTTCGCTCTTTTACTAGAAAATGCAAGTTTAAATTTAAAATTTAAGCACGCGGGTCTACAATCGCGAGAATCTCAACGGTATCCAATAATATCAACCAAAGAAGTCATCTACCATTGCATTGTCTTCTATAAGTAACATTTAAATTTATCTAGGTAGGTATTATACTTTTCTTCAATTCGCATGATTGCAGAGTTTTCGGGAGCAAAAGTGATACGTCCATCGTATAATTTAAATTTTGTACCCTTTTTATACGATTCAATAAAAAAAATAGTATAACCATTACATGTGCACTACTTATCACTTCTTACCACTACGTACCACTGCATGCCACTATTCGCCACTGTATACCACTACTGACCACTATTCACCACTGTATACCACTACTGACCACTATTGTAGAAACCACTACTGACCACTGTAGTGTTCAGTCCGCTGTAGTGGTTTTCGACAAGGGAGCGTTTCCTGTTACAATTGAAGGGCCTGGAATAAAAGGGTTTACATGCATTTTTGGTCGGTCTGAAATAATTGACTTTAAAGTTAACTTGAATTAAAAAATTCCAGCAATAAGTTTAGAAAAGTGTGTAAATATTTTAATAATTGAAGTGTAGATACTTGCAGATGGACTCGTCACAGAGTATACGCCTGTTGCGCATCGGTGGTGGCGCCGCCTTACTCGCCTGGTGAGCAAAAAGTGCCGTACTGGGTTACACGGAACGGGGGTGTAAGACTATAGGGACCGTGCACGAGCTATAGAGGGCAGTGTATTTGCCGATGTGCGCGCGACCACATGACTGAAATAGGTACTTTTTGGTAATAAATTTACAGTGTAACGCTATTAGAGAATTTATAAAAATTATCAGAATTATTAAGTATGGCTTTCGGCCAATCCAAAATCACCTCATACGAGGTCAAAATAATATCAAAGGACAAAAATTATTTGAATCGGGTCATGTACTTAATGTAATAGAGACAGATGACACCGAAAACGGAGAGATCGTTATAACCTGTAAAGTTGTAACTCAAACCAGGGTATCAAATACTTATGATGTAAAGATTGTGGTAAGTACAGTAAGTTAAGTGAGAACGTGTACGGCGTTATTCATAAAAAATTTATTCAACAATGTTTTTTTCCACATACATACGTTTGACATGTTTCAAGGTAATGCGCAATTTTCCAGCATCAATAATCGCTTGGCATCTCCGAGGCATACTATCCACCAAATTTTCGGCGTATTCGCGGGGAAGTGCCTTCCAAATGCGTTGAATTTTTCAGGATAGCTGCTTCACAGTGAATTCACAGTGAAGACACGTTTTCCTCGAAGCTTCTGCTTGATGTATGTATCCTGAGAAATTCGACGCATTTGGAAGATACTTCCCCGCGAATACGCCGAAAATTTAGTGGATAGTATGCCTCGGAGATACCAAGCGATTATTGATGCTGGTGGGTGACTGAACTCATTATTAACATAATTGCGCATTGCCTTGGAACATGTCAAATGTATGTATGTGGAAAAAACATTGTTGAATACATTTTTGATGAATAACTCTCTACACGCTCTTACTTAACTTACTGTATATCACCTATATATATTATCAGAATACTCTGGCAGTGGATTAATGCAATTTTTAACTGCATTAATCCACTTTACACGTTTGTGATTCTTCCATGGCAAGTGAACACTACTTGTAGGAAAGAAATAGAATTTTACTGATGGATTAATATTTCGTACACGATCTGGTGTATTTGAGCAACCTTTGATGCAACAGGTTTTTTTCGAGGATGGCATTTTACAAAAAAATATTTAATTTTAATTAATAAAAAGGAATTTCACTGTAACTGCCCTTTATGCGTTTGTTAAATTCTTCCCAATTACTTTACACAACACTTTCAGATGGCGCTCTATTCGCCTTGCACGGTCCCTATACATGTGGTCACATGTACACTCAGGTTTGCCTGTTAAGCGCAAGCCGGAAGGCCTGATTGGTTGACAGCGTAACCCATTTGTGCCAATCTTGGCCACTGCGCGGCGCTTTCGGCGCACTTTCGAGATACGCAACAGGTAACTTGAAGAAGAAAAGGAAAACCTTCAAGAAGGAACATCAAGTAGCCCAAGCAATAATTCCCAATCACGCGCGAAGAGATTGTAGGTACACGGATAATAAAACCACTAAAACTTGCATAATTTGTAAAAAATTTGTCTGCGGAAAATGCATGAAAGAGAAACAAGTCATAATATGTAAAATTGTAATTAATTAATTATTTAATTTATAAACATGTCGTGCCGTAACGAGGCGGTCGTGACTTTCGTATAAATCGACCGCTTCCCTTATGACGAAATCGCGTCGCTGAGTTGTGAGAACGATACTCTTGTAACGAATTCGTATCGCGGAGCTGTGAGAGCGAGACTCTAAGGTCACAAGTCTATAATCGAATCGCAGGGAAGGTACTCGTCGACGAAGTAACTGAACGTACTTATAAAATGAATAGTAACGTTTATTCAAAACTCGAGGTAACGTGGATACAATCGTGGCTCACAGGAGACTAGCTCCAGGCATTCGCCGGTCCTTTCTTAAGGACTCGGCGCGGACCAGGTGGGGGAACCAGGACCAAAGGGGCTGGGTCGTCGGCATCTTTGAGGTAAATCGCTTTGTGAGGTGCGACACCTCCCCTGTTAGATTGAGCTTGGTCTTCCAAGTTCGCTGAATGATATTGGACCACTGTGTGACTGGTCAATTCTCCTCTTTCCTGTGTAGTATATGTTCCTCCAGTACCAAAGTTGCAGCAATTGTAGGTGATTGTTTAGCAGCCGGTGACGTAGCGCTTCATTATGCTTGATGTCGCCTTCCAGATACATGATAGTATTCCAAATCGACTTAGTATATACAGTACGGTTAATGTAATACAAGCGTAGCCTACGTAGGTAAGTGATTTATATAAATGTTCTTTCCAGGTGAGTACGCGGTGGTGTGTTAGCATATCATTAATCTGAGCGTCTATGTTATCGGCTGTTGTTGCAAGTTTCTGTAGTATTTTAGGTGAGAGGTGTGGTGACGTCAAATTGAGTGCCTTTATTTCGCTTATTTGTATGTTAGAGAGATTTCTGAAATTTGAATTATCCAACGATATTGCTTGGAGCGTGGTTTCTTTCGCTTCAGCGGAAGGATGAAGCGTAATTGTTTCAGTTGAGCCATGACATCCCGCGGGAATAGTTACTCTATTTGTTTTTTCTAGTAGGATCGATTGATATTTTTGATCTCTCGAACATACAGAGAAAAGGTTATCCGGTTGTGGTGCAACCGCTATCTAGACATTGTTTTGTTCCGTAAGGAGCCAGTAGGTCGTGGTTAAATGTAATTTGCTAATGGTACAGTTGCTTATTCATTTTCGTCTGATTATTTGATGTGTGCAGGCGTCCTGAGTCTGTGTAGAGTAATCGGGTTTATTTCTCCTAATTATAGCTATGCCCTCTACTCTTTTGTAACTATGATATTCATCTTTTTCTATCGGAAAGTATCTTAGATTATTGTAAGTGGCTATGTATTCTTCCTTAAACATTACTACGCCGTACATTCCTTCCATTGGAAAGGGTATAGGTGATACTTTACTAATATTATATCGATTTTCTTCTACTAAGGGTACATGTAATACGAAAACTAGTTTACTTTGTACATAAAATATCTGAATGTTACTGATATCTACAAGTGTGGTAAAATACTTTTCATTTAGCGGTACCGGTATCTTACTAGCATCAGAGTGTGATCGTAAGGTATCGAAGATTTGGTTGGGAGGTAGCGCTTGGGGGTGGAGTATACCGTGCCTTCCGTCCATGATTATCGAAATCAGTTCAATTAATTCCAAGTTATAATCACTGATGACCTGATCGAGTTCGCTCAGCATTTCGTCGTACCTTAAGTTATATTCTATTGCTTTGTTTTGTCTGTAATGGATTGGGAAAATTGGTTGAGTTCTTTTGCTTGTTTTTCAAATTTCTCTATTGATTCTAGTCCTTGGGAGATTTCGGTCTTGATAATAAGTGTTTGATTTTTAACTAATTGCGCGACTCTACTATTTTCTTGGTATATGGCATCTATTTCTTTGTTGTAATATTCGGCGTCGTCGGCGTCTAATGTTCCAAAGAGTGTTTTGAACGCAGTCCCCATTATGTCAAATAGTCCTCGTTTAATTCGGTCGTCAGTATGTCCTATCAAATCATTAAGTGATCGTAGGTTTTTATTAGCGCGTTTGAAGCGAATTTCCATGTGATTAAGGCGATATAGAGAATTGCATGATTTGGTTACAGTCATGCATAAGCTACGCATGTGGTGAATTTGGTTTCGTAGATACATGTGTTTGTCAATTACGTCAGTAATGTTAAGACTCGAAACTATTTTCCAAGTGTTGTGATAGATGTATGCCTCGCCTAAATTTTCTACTAGTACGGCCTGATCCTGCGGGATAGGTTCAACGGTAATGTTGTCTGTTATGGTGTGATGGATGGCTGTCAGTAAAAGCAGTGTAAGTATGACGTTGTCCATTATCTGAAAGCACAAGCGTTAGTGATATGGTTTAATTTTTGTTAAGTGTGTGGTGAAGGTTCTGTCGTTGTATGATAGGGTGACTGTAGCGTTGGTATGAAGCTTGGTTATTTGCGCGGGCCCCTTCCATCGTGCTTCCAGGGTTTTCGCTGCGGAGTTTTCAAAGCGGACTCGATCTCCTTCTTTGAAAACATACTCGTTCCGGATTCGTGCATCTGTACGTTCCTTGTTATTTTGTTGGGATTTCTTCAATCGTGTTATGGCTTCCTTTATTACGGAGTTGGGTTTTTATTTTTTAGATTCTCGAGTATTTCGCTCGCGGTAATTCTGGTCTTCGGGAGTGACGTAGGGAAGTGTGGTTTCGCGCCGAATTGGAACTCGTACGGTGTCATGCCGATGGATCTATGCTCGGTGGTATTATATGCGATCGCCACTTGCTTCAGTATCGTATCCCAATCTTCGGTGTGGGCGCGAATCATATCCTTAATGAAGGAATGTGTTCTTTCATTCGAGCCATTGGATTGTGGGTGGTATGGAGTTGTTGAGGTACTTCGGATATTGAAGAGTTTTGCGTAAGCTTCCATTTGTTTGTTTATGAATTCTTTACCGTTGTCTGTGAGAATTATTTCCGGTGGTCCGAAAATTGATATGTATTCGTCGTGAAGCTTGCGGACTATTATATCGGTGTTCTTTCCTTTTACCGGTGTCAGTATTAGAAATTTGTTCAAGAAATCCTGAATAACAAGTATGTATTTGTTTCCTCTCCGGGTAGGTTCGAACGGTCCGATGAGATCCATTGAGATCTTGCTGCGGGGTTGCTTTGGAAGTTCGGGAAGAATGCCAGGCACTTGGTTATGCGTGCCTGTTTTCATATTTTGGCACGGTTCGCACTCGCGGATTATTTGTTCAGCTTGTTGTTCCAGATTCGGGAAATTGGTGATTTGTTTGGCCTTATTAATGGTTTTCTTCATTCCAAGGTGGTTTCCTCCAGGTGTATGGGCTTCTTTCAGGAATTGTCGTTGTTCCTCTTCGGTGATGGGTAGTTCATAATGAGAAAACTTAAGGAATAGTTTTTCTATTCGTGGGGGCTTTCTTTGACCAGATGAAAGTAGCCATGTTCACTAGTTTGAAGAGCATGAGGGTGTGATTCTCCCAGTGTTTGTGGAGAAAATCTAGGGTGTAATCGTCCTGAGCGTTATTAGTCAGCTTTTTTTCAAGAAATGCGAACCAAGCCTGTGGAGGGTGTAACGTGCTGAAGTAGAACTCCTTTACTCTTTGCTCAGTGAGAGGGGAGTTTGTCGGAAAGCATTTATTGAATTTTTTTGTTTGTAATCTAGTAGTGTGTTTTGCGTTTGGGGGCCATTGGTTTTCGGTTTGTTGCTGGTATTCATCGTAAGTGACTGGGATACCGCTAAGAATGTCATCCAGTTCTTCTTCGGGTAGTATGGGGACGTCAGGAGTGTCGAGGAGTAGTTCTAGGTTTGCTTCATTATTTTCATTATTAACTTCATCCGTTCTTTGTTCGTATGCCTCATGATCTGTGTCCGGTACGTCACTCGGGAATTGCTGGTATTGCCGGGAGGTACCTTCCAAAGGATCCTCTTCTAATGCTGTTACGAAGGGTATGCGTGATAGTGCATCTGCGTTGGTGTTGGACTTCCCCTTTTTGTAGATAATTTCGTACTCATACTCCTCTAGTTTAAGTCGCCACCGCATTAGCCGAGAGCTTGGTTCTTTCACGTTCATTAACCAAACTAAAGGTTTATGGTCAGTTACGATTTTAAATCTGCGTCCGTACAGGTAGTGTCGAAAATGCTTTACCGAGTTTACAATAGCCAGCAATTCTTTCTCGGTCGTGGAATAGTTCTTCTCTGCTTTGTTCATTGTTCGCGAGTAATAGGCAATCGGTCTGTCCCTTCCGATGGGTCCCTGAGATAGGATGCCTCCTATTGCGTAGTTACTCGCGTCCGTAGTGAGGATAAATTCCTGAGTGAAGTCGGGGAATGCGAGTACGGGAGATTTAGTGAGGGCTCTCCGCAAAGTGTCGAAGGCATTGTTTTCCACTTCGGTCCATTTCCAAGGGGTGGATTCCTTTAGTAGGGAGGTTAGAGGATTGGCAATTCTCGAGAAGTCCTTTATAAATTTCCGATAATATCCGACAAGGCCTAAGAACTGTTTTATATTTTTCGGGTTTTTGGGGACAGGGAAATTTACTACTGCTTCTATCTTGGCGGGGTTAGGTTTTATGCCCTCGCGCGAGATGAGGTGCCCCAGATAAGCGAGTTCTGGTCGTAAAAACTCGCATTTATCGGGTTGAAGCTTTAGTCCTGTCGTTCGGAGTCGTTCAAAAAGGGTCTTGAGTTTTTCGTTGTGTTCCTTAAAGGTTTTTCCGAATACGATCACATCGTCCAGGTATACGAAGCAGGTCGTACCTATTAGGCCGGTCAGTGCGCTATTCATCATTCGTTGGAAGGTGGCGGGAGCGTTCCTTAGGCCGAAAGGCATGCGCTTGTACTCGTAATGCCCCTCGTTAGTGCTGAAAGCTGTTTTATGGGCATACTCGGGTTTCATGGGGATCTGGTGAAAGCCGGACGCTAAGTCAAATACAGAGAAGTATTGCGCGTTGCCTAGCTGGTCCAATATGTCTTCGATGTTTGGGAGCGGGTATGCGTCTTGGGTCGTTTTCTCGTTTAGTTTCCTAAAATCGATAACTATCCGCCACTTTTTCTTCCCGCTTGCGTCTGTCTTTTTGGGTACCACCCATAAAGGGGAATTGTAAGGTGACACGCTGTGAGCAATTATACCCTTTTCAAGCATTTCACTGATTTGCTTGGTGATTTCCTCTTTATGTGCCGGGGGGTAGCGATATTGTTTGACGTGAATGGGCGTAGCGTCCGTCGTTTCTATTTCGTGTTCCGTTAGTTTGGTTTCAGGTAGTGAATCGCCTGGTAGGGCGAAGATTTCCGGGTATTGTTGCGTTATTTCCCAAATTGTTTCTGCCTCGTGTTTCTCGAGGTGATCGAGTCTAACGTTGGTTCTGAGCAAGCTAGTTCGCGCGGAAATTTTCCTTTGATTTTTGTCGAAGCTTTTTACATCCAATTTCTGTGAAACGGGGAATTTTATTGTCTCTGTAAGAACGTCGGTTGTCTGTCCATTGCAATAGCTAATTCGGGTTTTAGATTTAGACACATTTGGCAGTCTCTATATGCCTCATACAGATTTCATTTCTTTTATTACAGCCCTGGAAATTTTGTTCCAAAAAAATTTCGAACAACTCTGCACACAAAATAATTTATGTCAAAATCTTGTTCATATCTTTAAGAAAATTAATTTGTCACACCCTTGTTCAGAATTTCCACTTTGTTATTTGTTGCATTTGTACGCAAGACTACGAATTTATTATACTTTAAAATACGCAAATAGAAATTTTAAAGGACCGGATAAAAACAGAAAACTAATAATATGGAAAAATAAATAATTTTATACCATGTTTGTTGTATTTCTTAAATAAAGCTTTATATTGTTTCATAGCTTTATGGGTATTTTTAATTATAATTTTTTGGTATACCATCTTCCAGTCACGAACACAGTACCTACAAATTGCAATGAATACGGCCCTGGTCAAACCGTACGAAAGGCGCGTTCGTAATCCACTCCACATTGTTTGCACGTGTTACGGACACAGGTACAGAAATGTTGACCCAAAGTTCGCTGGGGTCGCTTGGCTTCTAAAAATCAAAGGAAGCCGCCGAGAGAGAACTAGCTGGTATTGAGTAAGCTGTGGCTTAACCACTTACTACTTCACGCTCACTGTATCGGTGTACGCGAAGCAGTATTTACCCTCATTAATGAAAGCATGAGGATTGATTGATCATTGGTTAGCACGTTTAAAAATAACATTTAAATACCGTTTGTATAGGAAAATTGTTAGATGTGAAACATCGAAATTCTTCTTTGTAGAAAGTATGCGATAGGAAGGATGGACCACGCATCCGTTGAAAGAATACGTGCGCCAGTGCGCGCATTTCTATTTATGACTGTGATACCATTAAACGGTACGAACCGTTGTGTCGAATTCCGTTTATCGCGAGACGGAACAGCGACTAATGGCAGAGTTAAGAGAGAGTAAACTAAATGCGCTTTTTGAATTAGACACAACGGTTTTTGTACCGTTTAATACTATCACAATTATAAATACAAATGCGCACTGGCGAACGTGTTCTTTCGTTTTCAGCTAGATTTACTCAAGTGGACACAGCATTGAGAACAATCTAGCGAGAGTTAGTCTAGAATCTCGGTTGAGACAAAAAAATGATGTCGCTACAGTCAATGTTACAACTGACCTTGCGTTACAATCGATATCACTCTCCCCTACCTAGTATGTAATAATATGTTACCGATAATAACAGTGCACTATCGGTATGTAACCTCTGAACGGCACCTCTCAAATAGCCCACGCCTCGGATAAATGCTCCATTTTGGAGAGTCTTCTGTATTTAGACGAGTACTATGAATCAATTATGTAGTTAATTTATTGAGCATTAAAAAGTTCTTCAAAAAGTTAAGCGGCTCAGCGTGCCAAAACATTGAGTGTGTTCAGCCGAAACTCCGCTACCCCTAGCGATAGGGTAGCGGTTGAATCATGATTCGTGAATTCGGCTGGGACAGCGTGAAGCGGTTGGAGCGCTTATGTAGCGGTCGCCATTTTTGTGATCGATATACTACGTAGTTGTATACCAATGAAAATGTCGCTATTAAAAGCAGTGTATTTTTATGACGGTATGAATTATGAAGTCGAAGAACCACTAGATATTCATCGACAATTACAAGGTAAGAACGATTCAGTAATATATAAAATATTTTGATACATCAAATATGGAAATATGTATAATAGATTAATGGAAATGATAGAGGTTAGAATAATGTCATATGTGTTTTTCTATTGTAGATCAAGATTTTCGTGAAAATTATTTTAAAGAAGCCTTCGAACTTGATGAAAATAATGAGGAACAGAACGAGAGTCGTGACGAGAGTGAAGACCACGGGATCGAGACAAATATCGAAGAAGGATATTACACAGAAAACGGTATACATGAAACGCAATTGTTAATAAGGATAACAATAAAAATTTAATTTTACTGCAGAGATTAATTCTAATGTCAACGATTGTAATGAAGGAAACACAAATCGTAACGAGTTTGGACAACAGATTGAGACAAACAACGGGGAAGGAAATTACTCAGGGAATGGTATATATATTAAACTAAACTTTTCATAAGGGTAACAGTAACAATACCCAAGGGACAATATATATTAAACACTTGTAATAAGAATAACAATAAAACTCTTGTTTAATTACAGAAATGAACTTTAATAGGTGCCCATACACACAGAGGTCGAACTGTCGGTTTGGAACGGCAGTTCGAACCGTCGGGTCGATCCGTCGGTTTTAACCGTCGTCGTCCACTAACGCAGAATAGAAACCCGCGGGTAAAACTGACAGGCCGGCCTGCCGGCCGGCCGGCCGCAAAACTGCAGATCGACCCGTAGTGTCGACCGACAGTAGACGGGCTGAGAAAATCGATTTTGTTGCGCTTGTACTTTATAAGTGTACGATTTTAATTCTTCTTTTTTTAAAATACTCGGAAAAATATATAGAACAAATGTGACATAAAGCCAAAGTTTGCTTTTTAATTTTTAATAAAAATGTATTTTTTGTACGGCTTTTTCTTTAAATATCTCGAAAACTATTGACAAGTTATCGAGACATGCTCCGGAAAAAATTTAGAGAATTTCAAGACGAAACGATTGGTTTTTATCTCATTTTGTTACGATGAATAGTTCTCGAGATATTGAATTTTATATATAAATACGCGCCGTAGCGCCCGCGCGCTCTTGTAAACGAATGCCTCTAACTTCACTAAAAATTGGTATTTTTCGATGATTTTTGTTTTGTTTTAAAAGTAATGAAATATTGCAATCATCAGAAACAAAAATTTGTCAATTTTTTCGGTTTTACGCCAGAGCATCAAAAGTGCATTTACACGTTTTAATAGCGAAAAAGGTTTTTTTCGTAGAAAATTCAATGTACTCCTTTTTTAAATACTCACTTGATATAAACATAATTTTCAAAATTATTAGTTTACCAAAATAATTGAGTATTGCTTCGTTTCGGAGTCGAGAAGCTCGAGTTTAGCGTTTCCCGCAGGTGCGACAAGGATAACGCGACGTGAGTTCATGCGTCAGAGAGATAATCTCAATCTCGTATAGAATGAAATCGTTGAAAATAGCAATTAAACCTCGGTTTTTTATAACTTTTACTAATTTTAGTTATAATACTAATCAACAGAAAAATTACGTTCAAGTTGGACACAAAACGTGACAGATGAAAAAAAAAATGTTGGAAGATTTAATATTTATTTTACTATTTTTTAAAGAATTAAGGCTTTATAAATAGGGCCTAAATAGCGCTTTCGGTTAGATTAGGATGATATTAAGCGGTACGAACCGACGTTCCGTCTGTCGTGCTAAAACGCATGTTAGTGGACGGCGGCAGTTTTTCCCGTCGGTCTGGACTGACGGGTCAGCCTGACGGTTCGATCTGGCGCGTCGCGCGCCCACTAACTGAAAGGTAAAACTGCCGGTTCGAACCGCGCCGTTCCAAACCGACAGTTCGACCTCTGTGTGTATGGGCACCTATTAGGTGCGACTACGACGAATGTCTACGACTACGACGAAGAAAACGGCATTTATGACGGGTCTAAACTACAAGAAATTGAAACACACACCGAGGAGGGAAACGTTGACATTCTTGATCGAAAAAATGAAGCAGATGTGAATGCTGAGGGAGCTTCAGCTGATCAAGAAAATGGTAAGTTGAAATGGTAACTCTTAATGTTAAAAATAATAATATCGATTAACCATGTTTAACATGTGCCTATACAATTATTAATTCATAAATATACGTATCGTTTGTTTCAGTTTTAACATTCAGTTTCGACGAAAATACTACACGGTTACTGCTAACAAAGTATTTGGAAAGAAAAGAGAAGTTTAGGAATCCTAAAATAAAAAAAAAGAAAGTGTGGTGTGAAATTGTGTCGGAGTTTAAGAAACTTGGATATACCGTCGATTACATGACCTTAGACCGCAAATTTAGGAATTTAAAATCACGGTATAAGACGATTAACGACAATAATAAGGCAACCACGACTGGTCGAGGGCGAATCACGTGGATATGGCAGGACTTGATGTACGAGATCCTCTATGACGACAAATCCGTACATTTCGAGCCAGGATTATCTTCGATGGGGCAGTCTGAGAGGAGAGACGAATTAAGCACAGATAAAGCTATTGATTTCTCAATTCGCAGGTTACAGTTCTTTTGGTTACAAATTGTTTTAACGCATTCAACATTTATTTCCACACGTGCACGTTTTCTTTCTTCGCGTTTTGATACATTTTCGAATAGAGAGAGCATTGCTGAAACATCGTCGCTCGAGATAAGCGCTGGATGCTCTTCCATTCCAAAGTCAACAAACGAAAACGATAAGGAAAGTACCAACAATAGACCAGATGACAGTCCACTGGATGATTCAGACTTTTCACCCAGACTAAGAAAGTTTACCAAAGGCAAGGCATTATATCACCTAAGAAAGCAACAGTTGGACTTAGAAACAAAGAAAGTAAAAGTTCTAGAATCCATTGAAAATAAATTAAGTAGCCATATCGAAAAATGGTCAGAAGTGTCCGAAAAACTAATTGCTGCTCATAATCGGCGAACCGCAGCGATACAGAGGCGGAATAATCTGATGGAGGCTTACCTGTTCTCTAGCAATAGTCGTAGTGAAGATAAGTCCTCGTCTCATTAAGTTTTTATAACAATACAACTTCTGTTTATATTTATTTTCTATTTATAACTTATATTTCCTTCGATACATAAAAATGGATAACTCACGTTAATTTTTTTAATAAAAAGAACAATGTAAAATTTATATGAAAAAGGAATTTATTTTTTTCACATTTCCAAAGTATGTATAATGGTTTTTACGATTTTGGATTTTCACACGCGATGCCTCCTCTGTACTTACGATATCAATTACAAACCATTCATAATATGTATTCTTTTTGCGCGTGCATTGTCATCGATCAACATATCATCATAATCATTCATATTATCGTGGTGCTGTTCAATATTATCCACGAAATCATTAATATTATGATTTTCTACAATGTCAACGTCACCATGAATAAGTAAAAAGTTGTGAAGAGTGCACGCTGCTGCTACTATGGAGTTCGCCATTTCTACACTTTTCACGTCGAGATACCTTAATCTTCGCCATTTTCCTTTGAGCAATCCGAATCCTCGTTCAATTACAGACCGTATAGAGGAAAGCGAAACGTTGTATCTGGTTTGTTCCTCGGTTAAATGACCATTTTCTCTAAATGGAGTCATTAGATTTTGCAGCAGCGGGTACGCAGAATCACCTAGTATGTGTTTGTTAGGAGGTAATAGAGGATCTTCTGCATTTGTTAGTCTTCTGTAGAGAGTGCTGCTGCAAAAAACTGCAGCATCGTGCATCCGTCCAGGACGACCAATCAAACAGTCGATAAATTTTCCGGAGTGATCACAAGTACCTAAATTAACATTGAATTATAGTTAGATAAAATACATACGAAGACATACCATATTTATAAGGTAACGGATCCAATACTCGATAAGGATCGCATTCCTGATCAACTTGGATATAATTGAAATTATTCAAGTTCATATAATAAAAAATTGTGCCAATACATATGTAATTTGTTTATATTACAAAGTAAAGTTGCTTTGCACTATTATTTTGCTATATAAACTTGAATAATTTCAATTATATCCAAATTGATTGAGTATAGGTTCCTGATCGAGTATCGGATCCATTACCTTATCTACCTAAATACGATACCTTGTAAAATTATCGAATGAAATTGCTTTCGATTGTAATAATCGTTAGCATTTCTTGGAGGCTGCTTCATTGGTACGTGGCAACCATCTATGGTACCGATAACTCCAGGAAATCCTCGAGACCTTATGCGAAAAACCTGAACAAATGCCGAACGAGTATTAAGAAATTTATTATGATGCAAAACAAAAAATATAAAAACTCACTCTTTCACTTTCTGCACGTTGTTCGGCATCTGGCCACTGAACGAATTGTAGCATAAGATTTTTTAAAACAATGAGTACTTCTTTAAACGTACTGTGTGCTCGGCTCTTCGACATCCCAAATCTATCACAGACGGAACGAAAACTTTCAGGGGTCGCAATTATCCATAATGTCATTAGAATTTTCTTCCGTAATGGAATTTCATTCCTAATGTTAACTTGAATGTTTGCATCGTTTACAATGTGTGGTCCAATCACATTTTCTAAATCCTAAAAACAGACAAAAAAATACCATGCAATTATTGAATATTGAAAAGTTTTATGCACTTAATGAGAAATATCTAAGTATAGGTATATTCATACATTGAAAGTTTCCCGACTCATTCTGAAATGAGATTGGAACTGTTGATCATTGTACATTGGAACTATTACTTCATAATAACGTAAGTTCACAATGTCATTGTTTCGTGGATTGATTTGTAACAAATTTTCTTGAGGATCTTCAACATTCGCCACTGCATTTACAACAGCCTCGACTATGTCTACTCCTGGTAAACAAATTTAAAAATAAAAAAGTTAAAATATGTTCAACATTCTCAACTTTTTATTACAAAGATCTCTCAATTCATTATACATACAGAAAATTTCCGATTGTATAACATGCACAACACTTTTTGTTGTACATACTGTATTTCAACATCATAAATTATATTATTTACTCACCTGGATTGATAATGACGTCTTCAATAATATCTTCCTCATCGGAAGAATCAACGAAAAATTGTCGAACTATACGTTCTCGGTCCATATTTCGTAACCGTAAACTGTCAAAAGTCTCACAAATTAGTATAGGCGTAAACAGGTTATGTCAAGTTATCACGCCTGTCCCAGCCGATACTTTGCGCTTTCACCGCGAAGTTAGCGGTCGCCATTTTCTGCTACAACCGCTACCCTATCGCTAGGGTAGCGGAGTTTCGGCTGAACACACTCATTGATGCAGCATGCCCCGAACATGAGGTAAATTGCACAAAACACGCATAGATTATTATTTTTCTTTATAACTCCATTAAATTTTTTAATATCTTCAATTTTGTTCCATAATTTTATTTCCAATACGTTAAACTATATTATACAACTCTCAAAAATTAGTTATCATTTTAAGTAAAATAGAGAAACAAAAAAGCAAGTATTCAATAGTCTTAAAAGTTCTATCAAGCCATATAATCCTAAAAATCGAGGGGGGGGGGGGGGTCGAGTTTGGTATGACTGGATAGAACTTTTAAAAATATTGAAACCGTGTTTTCTTGTTTTTCGTTTTGAAGTTTTTTTCCATTCATTTTTAGGATTTCGTATTTTTATGTTTCCCCCATCGATTGGAGCGCCATATACCCAAGGTACAAAATAAGTCAAAGAAACATATGAGGCTAAACTTATTCACCAGGAAAGGAAATTTAATCGCCATTATCTTATTATCTATGAACTTTAGGCCCACATCGATGTAAGATACTTTGTTGTAGATAAAAATACGCGTGTGTATAATAACATATAATATAAAACAGTTTTTATAGAAAAATTGTTAGATGTGAAACATCGAAATTCTTCTTTTTTATAACACAGTTATACAAAGCAATCTCATAATAATTCTATAGCAGTTCTAAAATGTTGTCTTAGAATTCTGGCATAGAACAAATAAAGAACACGTATATAATTATTCTTTAGGAGCGCATATTGTTTCGTTATACAATTTTTGGGTTGCATGGTGTTCTATTTAGAGAACTTTAAAATCGTTTAATTGTATCTTTTAAAAACAAAATATTTATGTATCGCATAATGGTAATTTTTTGACGCGCCCTTAGTTTACCTTATATTACCTTATGATTTTGATTCTTTTTGAAATTTTTAAAAATGGTGTATTGAAAAAAAAATCAATCATTTATAATCACATTTGAAGATATGGATTAATAAGTTTAAGGATATATGTTATATATTTATTTATATCATGTATTTATAACAAGTATTTATAACAAGTACGACATTCTTATTAACGCAAATGAGAACACTGTTTATGAATTCGAAGAAGATGATATAGATAATGATATTGATTTTGATTCTTTTTGAAATTTCTAAAAATGCTGTATTGAAAAAAATTCAATTATTTATAATCATATTTGAAGATATGGATTAACAAGTTTAAGTATATGTGTTATAATAATAGGTATTTATAATTTTTGTATTATTTTTGAAATTTTCTATTAAACGTTAAAAACTTCTGTGCCCAAATAAAAAACTGTATAATTCAAAATTTCAGGAGTATTTCGATGACACCTGTAGAAGATAATTCTGAATTAAAGGTATTGTAAAATAGAAAAAAAAATTTACAATCACCCACAAAATAAAAGAATTTTCTTCCTTAATAAAATGGATATTACTATACACTAACAAATTGCCCGCATTGCTCCAACAACGTTTATTCGTCGCTAGCACGCACTACGTGTTTCAACAGAGAGAAATACTGTTTAGCTCCCATCTCTGTCGTCCTCATGGCGCAGTAGAGGTTAAGAGTAGGTAGTTGGACATGATGTGTGATATAATCATTTAAAAAATTCTGAATTTACAACACTTTTTAGAGCATATACCGACCCTTAGTCCCTACGATACACGTATGCCGATCGTTCTCTTCAATATATATTATTTTTTCTATGAAATATCGTTTCACATGCTCGGCATACGTGATACTATCATTGCAAGATGCGATTTTTTTTTGCAATAAGTAATTAACTTCTCCAACACAAGTTCCACGGGGACCTGTCAATTTTGCTTGGTCGTTTATCAGCATATGCATTATTACCGAAACCTCAAAGGGCATACATGATACTACCATTGCACTTTTTGGCAGCGTGCCGAAGGTCTACAGAGGTAAAGAGCAGGTAGTTGGACACCTATACTCCTTGGTAGAGGCACAGACGGCTTCGCGCAGTGCAGAACGCGTTTATGACTAAGAGAGAGTCGGGAATATATGCGCGTTCTCTGTCGGTCCCCAGTACAGTAGTGCGGCCACAGATTTCATTCAGGACTGCCACTCACCAGAAAATCAGTTGTATTATATTATATTATATCTCCACACAGAAGGTATTCAGTGCGAAGCCGTAAAGGACTTTTTTTTAGATAATAATCTAACGAATACCAAGTTAAAAGAAAAAAAATTGTTCCCCAATGTTTTCAGTGAAAAGAATCGGTTTAAAATCTAAAATAATCAATAATCGCATTAATAATGCATTAATTTTTTTTTCTTTATCTCTCAAAATGTAGGTCTACTCCTGTAGATGCGATTTTAAAAAAAATCATCGAAAAAGAGTACGTTTTCGATTTCTTATGAATTTTTTAAGCGCAGCATGCTCCCTTAGGTGGTGCGCAAACTTTGAACGCATTTTGCCACTTCCCTATTGCATATAGGTAAAAATTTCACTAAGACTTTTTTTGTATAAATTCGATTGTTTACAACTTTTATTTGAAGATTTTCTCGTTATTCTTGAAAGTTGAAGAGATATTCGCAAAAAATCGGTTTTTTTTTGTTTACATCTCTTTTTTAAATAATCCGACCGGGGATGATCCTTCAAAATATCAGGAAGTTGTTGTAGGGTGCAAACAGTACCTACTGTAAAAAATTCAGATCCTCTTTAATTATTTCTAATTCAGGACTTCAATGACTGGACTAACTGGGCGGTTCTATTCCGTTCTGCAACTTTCTCACCGTGTGATGGCCAACACTCGGTGCGGGCGCGGTGCGGCTATGTCTGTCTAGGCCTTTATTCGTGCCTTCGCGGTGCCGCATTTTCACTTCCTCGTTCGTCCGCCTTCGCAGCATCGACGGGAGTTTTTTAGACAATCATCAAATGCTGTAAACCTCTCGCGCGATGGGACTGAAGTCACATTTTCATCGGCTTATGGAAAATGTTGCTGGCACCGTTATCTGGGCAACTTCCCGAATTGGCAGTGTGCCCGAAGATGCTTGACATTTTTGCTTTGCTTAGCAGCATTTTATACGAGCTAGCGCAGTCCCCTTCGGTATTTCCTGTAGCTGTAAGCTCATCCAGGAAGGTGTAGTCTACGTGACGCATTAAATTCACAAACTCTCAACATTCCCGAAGAGATCGACGAAACGAACGACACAAATAAATTCTTCCTTTATTACGTCAGTTATTATTGTCTCGATAAGAACGTCCGCGTAACGCTGTCGCCTTGTAGTATGAAAAATAACGGTTACCATCATGTAATGGCAATTCTCTTGGGATTTAGATACTTACATATAATATGTAGGTATATCTGAATTAAAGTCGTCCGACATTTCCCAGCCTTTTATTAACGATAATTTTAAATCTATAATATATAAAACGCTACATACAATTGTATAAACTGTATACGTACTCGCAATGATATATAAGTACGTATCCAAATAACAAGATACAACAAGGTATGCGACTTCATTAACGCTAAAACGACCGTACAGCAGTCAGTTTAATTGACGACTTATTCAAAGTGCCATTCAATCCCGATTACCTCATAGTTTATGAGGTTGAAGTCCCAGTTGGTTGAATATAAATTTATAGATTATTTTTCAATTTATAAAAAGGTTCTATAGCAATATGGGCCAAAAATTCATAGATAGCGAGATAATTGTCCACCAAAATGACTGTTTTAAAACGTCAAAACCATACGGCAATTTTAGTGTTAAAATTTTAAATTCTATAAAAAATATAACGCTCGTTAGGACTTATATGAGTACAAGTAGACGAATCTTGCTACTTTGCTCCGATATTTAAGTCTTGAAAAAAAGGGAAATTATTAAAAAAGTTGATTATCTTCAATATAGTTTACAATTTCACATTGAAACCAATATTATCGATGGTGTAGCGCACAAATGTGTTAAGTGTCGGGTTGGCAATAATTTAATGAGACACTTTTAACGTGTATAATATACACATGGTAAGTACATGTTAAAAGTGTCTCATTAAATTCTTGCCAACCCAACACTTAACACATTTGTGCGCTACACCATCGTTATATTTCTAGAAAAATGAAATAGAAAGAAGTAAACACGATTGCATTATGTTTATTACAACCAGAAGAATGCGAAGAAATCCATAATGTTTACCACCATTTTTACGGAACATCTTCCTAACCTTTTCTAATTTTGGAGCAAAGCAGTTCTTCACTTTACGATATATGGGTATACGTATAAATACGTAGACTTATGCACGCCATTCGTCACGGCATGGTAAAATAAAATACATAGGTTTTAATTTTCTTTACCCCGAGGTAAATAAACTGATCCCTTGCCCCAGATACATAATATCAACATTGAAATACAGGATAAACACAGGATATTGTACATACATATACATATAAAATCAGAGCAAAGATAATATGCATAGGAATCATGCGGGAATGCATAGGAACCTCTTTGTTGCACACTTCAATCGGACAAAGAAGATTGCGAAAGAAAGACAATGTGGGACAAACAATTTCAATTCAGTCATTGGGGTTACGTCGGTGTTCTACGATAGTCATCCTTCGACTGACTCTACCTATAGGTATGTAAGGCAAGGATGGACGATGAATTTTAGAAAAGCCAAATTACTGAAAGTTATAGCGAATGTATACTAAAGGAATGAATTCGGTTATTAAAGCACAACTTTAAGAAAGACTAATTGTAAGTATTTCTCAGTTTCTTAAAATGTACCACATTCGATTAACCGATGGATGCAATTGTATAATATACTTTTACAATTTTATTGTAATTAAATTATACAATTTGAAAGTGTATTTGTGATATTGATAAAACTGAACACTGTAAAAGTTCTTATTACAGTTCGAGTTATCATGCGAAAAGATTTCCCCTCGATTGTATCACGCAATCTTAAGGTTTTGTTACGTCCTAGGGACATGATTTTAGGATTTTGTCGGGTTAAACAGCCACCACTATGCGTAGGTGAAATAACTATTGCTTTATTTTAGGTATTATTAAGTGTAAGAGGTTGTCGATATACCGTATGTCCGTCTCTGTACTGGCCAGTTTGAAAGTTACCTTCGGATAGGCTTGGTCGGTACTCGAGGCATTTAATACGGTAGAAGTCGAGTCAGCCGTTAGAGTTGATGTCAATTCAGGAGATCGAAGCGTCTAACCTCGAAATTGTGAGTTTGTGAATAATGGAAATTACGAAAATAATTATAATTACGGTATAAATGTCTCGATTACCGACCAAGCCTATCCGAAGGTAACTTTCAAACTGGCCAGTACAGAGACGGACATACGGTACCTATTAAGTTGAAAAATTGAGCTCGCTGAATAACTTAGTGTATATACCCGGTGCGGTAAGTCAGGGAGACCTGACTTCGAAGAGGGTTAAATGTGAAGTGAAGAGAACGTTGTGCCAGAGTCTGCTTCGAGAATAGAGGAGTTTTTAGATAGAGGAGGGATAGATGAATTCTAACTGGTTGGCCTGATCGAAAATTGTGATTAGAGGGATGAGATTAGTTGCAGTTGGAATACGGTATGTCCCACTCTGTGCGGGCCAGTTTGAAAGTTACCTTCAGGAAGGTTTGGTCGGTAATCGAAACATTTAATACCGGTAGAAGTCGAGTCGGTAGTTAGAGTTGGTGTCAATTCGGGAGATCGAAGGGTCTAACCTCGAAATTATGAATTTGTGAATAATGGTGAGTAATTTCCATGATTCACAAATTCATAATTTCGAAGTTAGACGCTTCGATCACCCGAATTGACACCAACTCTAACTACCGACTCGACTTCTACCGGTATTAAATGACTCAAGTACCGACCAAGCCTCCCCGAAGGTAACTTCAAACTGGCCCGTACAGAGTGGGACATACGGTATACCGTATGTATCATGCCAAATTAAACAAGCAGATATACCGACATTGCCGAAACTTTACCGACGGTCAAGAATTTTATAGTTAGAGTTGGCTTGAGAAGAGTGCGCTGTGTGTGCTGCGTGAGAGCGAAAAGTGTCAAACGTCTGATTTCCCGATAGCTGTTAATTCAAGAGATCGAAGTGTTTCGTCTATTATTCAATACTTCGATTTTCCGAATTGACAGCTATCGGGGAATCAGACGTTTGACACTTTTTGCTCTCACGCAGCACACACCGCGCACTCTTCTCAAGCCAACTCTAACCCCGATAGCCAGGTGGCTTTACAGTGGTGGCACTGTGGGACCACGCGGTGACTTTGAGAAACATCACAGTGATGTCTTGGTGCGTGCCCACTGGGGTACCACTGTGGCATCACGCAGTGCACACGGTGGATAAAGTGGATAAAGTAGGATTTTGCAAAAGGGGAACTGCATGCAGTGACTTTACCGAGGTTTTTCACTGCAGTGCCGCCGCCTGTCACCAGTCTAGTAGTGTCGCTTTTTTTTTTCACGCCCTAACGGGATTTGAACCTGCGATCTTTAGAATACGAGATGCTTCGAAACTGGGAATGCTTCGCATTCTACCAATTGAGCCACCGACTCTTCAAGCGCGATGTTGCTCCACTCCGGTCATAATATAGAAACCGGACATGACAGTGACTGCTTTCGAAAGTTCTCATTAAATTTTTAAAAATAATTTGATCTTTTTCTTTTTGAAAATAAATGTCAACATAACCACGTAACATAAACAAAGAATTAGTAAATAAAAGTAGTTTTAAAAGTGCAAGTGCAATAATGCCGCTAGTGGAAGGAGAAGCGGTATTGAAAGCAGAGAGAGAGAGAGGGTTTGTATTTTCCTGCGGAATCAAAAAGAGAAACCAAAATGCAGTGAAAATCGTCGCTTCTTGCGTACAATCGTCACACATGGTACTATTTGCCCTACCGATTTACGTACAAAAGCGTTGCAAAAACATGTTTGCGTCTTCCTCTGGCCCAGCTGCACTTGCACGTTACTTCTTTATTGTTGTTTACTAGTAAGATGTTCACTTCAACTTCGTGAGGAGCACTTGCTATATGTGACGATTGTACGCAAGAAGCGACGATTTTCACTGTATTTTGGTTTCTCTTTTTGATTCAGCAGGAAAATACAAACTGCTTTTTCAATACCGCTTCTCCTTCCACTAGCGGCATTTTTGACTCTCCTAGAACTGACAAGATATCTTCGATATCGATATTCATCACTTATGAATTGGGTTTATTGCACTTGCACTCTTAAAACTACTTTTAGGTATTTACACAAATACTTTGTTTACGTTACATGGTTATCTTGACATTCGGTCCGCAACGACGGCCATCTTAGGAAGAACGAAACGCCACCATACAGCGGTGTCCGACGCGAATAAAAGTTCCGTACGGCGTCAGCGAATAGACCAATCAGGATCAAGTATTCCGTTCTGGCAAAAATTCGCACTCCGGATCCTCACTGTGGCATCAGAGTAACGTCACTCAGTGACGCCACCGCGTGACTTTTGGGTGAAAGTCACGCTTGGCTATCGGGGAACTATAAAATTCTTGACCGTCGGTAACGTTTCGGCAATGTCGGTAATTCTGCTTGTTTAATTTGGCATGATACCCCGATAGCCAAGCGTGACTTTCACCCAAAAGTCACGCGGTGGCGTCACTGAGTGACGTTACTCTGATGCCACAGTGAGGATCCGGAGTGCGAATTTTTGCCAGAACGGAATACTAGATCCTGATTGGTCTATTCGCTGACGCCGTACGGAACTTTTATTCGCGTCGGACACCGCTGTATGGTGGCGTTTCGTTCTTCCTAAGATGGCCGTCGTTGCCGACCGAATGTCAAGATAACCATGTAACGTAAACAAAGTATTTGTGTAAATACCTAAAAGTAGTTTTAAGAGTGCAAGTGCAATAAACCCAATTCATAAGTGATGAATATCGATATCGAAGATATCTTGTCAGTTCTAGGAGAGTCAAAAATGCCGCTAGTGGAAGGAGAAGCGGTATTGAAAAAGCAGTTTGTATTTTCCTGCTGAATCAAAAAGAGAAACCAAAATACAGTGAAAATCGTCGCTTCTTGCGTACAATCGTCACATATAACAAGTGCTCCTCACGAAGTTGAAGTGAACATCTTACTAGTAAACAACAATAAAGAAGTAACGTGCAAGTGCAGCTGGGCCAGAGGAAGACGCAAACATGTTTTTGCAACGCTTTTGTACGTAAATCGGTAGGGCAAATAGTACCATGTGTGACGATTGTACGCAAGAAGCGACGATTTTCACTGCATTTTGGTTTCTCTTTTTGATTCCGCAGGAAAATACAAACCCTCTCTCTCTCTGCTTTCAATACCGCTTCTCCTTCCACTAGCGGCATTATTGCACTTGCACTTTTAAAACTACTTTTATTTACTAATTCTTTGTTTATGTTACGTGGTTATGTTGACATTTATTTTCAAAAAGAAAAAGATCAAATTATTTTTAAAAATTTAATGAGAACTTTCGAAAGCAGTCACTGTCATGTCCGGTTTCTATATTATGACCGGAGTGGAGCAACATCGCGCTTGAAGAGTCGGTGGCTCAATTGGTAGAATGCGAAGCATTCCCAGTTTCGAAGCATCTCGTATTCTAAAGATCGCAGGTTCAAATCCCGTTAGGGCGTGAAAAAAAAAGCGACACTACTAGACTGGTGGCAGGCGGCGGCACTGCAATGAAAAACCTCGGTAAAGTCACTACATGCAGTTCCCCTTTTGCAAAATCCTACTTTATCCACTTTATCCACCGTGTGCACTGCGTGATGCCACAGTGGTACCCCAGTGGGCACGCACCAAGACATCACTGTGATGTTTCTCAAAGTCACCGCGTGGTCCCACAGTGCCACCACTGTAAAGCCACCTGGCTATCGGGGATACCTAGTAGACTAAGGCTGTGTTCCAATTCATCTTAGTACGTAGGATATACTAGATACTAGACTACGTACTGAGTACTTCGGATTTGACCAGCCTCTAGTAGCGTACTACGCGCAGGTGCAGTCAGCACACTAGCAGACACGACTCCCAGCGACTCTTGTGTCGACTCGTGTCAATTGGTGTCGACTCTCCACCAGGGTAATGGAACGCTCGCTAGGCTAGTAGAGCGGTAAATTCGAATATTTTATACTAATGTAGGACTGGAGGGGTATAGATGCAAAACCCGTCAAGTCACATTTATAGCAATTCACATTTATAGCAATTTTATGAATATACTTATTAGACTGACTCAAAAAAAAGCTTTTTTAATTAATTCTCTTGGCGGGCTTGGTTAGTATTTAATGTAACTTTGAATATATCGCCGGGTGTACATTTTCACTCAATATTTAGGGGTGTCTCAATCGCTTTTTCTGATTTCCATTTGAATAACGGTGAAATTGTTGAATCGTTGGTTTAGTGCTAATTCCTTCTACGGTAAAAAAATTTCCCCGTGAAAAATTAGAAAAATTAAGTTAGGTGTATTTGACGTAAAGAAATATTATTTTTAATTATTAAATAGAATTAAATGATAATTAAAAATAATATTCTTTACGTCAAATACACCTAAAACTCAATTTTTCTAATTTTTCACGGGGAAATTTTTTTACCGTAGAAGGAATTAGCACTAAACCAACGATTCAACCAACTAAACCAAAAAGTATAGAGGGAGTTGTAGCGTCGATGCTTGCTGATATTAATTACTTTTCCAAATAATTAATATTTCAATAATAAAAAATTTCTCCCATATGAACACTTGTACAATTTTCTTCCAAACATTGTAATTATTGCCATCAGGTGGCGTAGCAATCGTCATGCACGGTCCCTATACCCGGTGAAAAACTCTAGTCTTTATACCTCTATGGTGAATAGAGCGTCTGCTCGAGGCGAGCAGACGAAAAAGTCTTGAGAAAGTTACTTCGTCGCGACTTTCCCCCCACCACCTTTTACGGATGCGTGCTACGTACTAAGGGGCGGAGTCAGTACCGACCAAGTATATACTAAATGCAACTTTTGTCGGATTGGAACACAGCCTAAATATCCGTAGTTATTCACACTCGCTTAGGCTGGACCGTGGTGAGAAAGAAATAAATGAGCTGTTAACGCTAGACAATAGAGTCGCTGTTCCTGCCAGACTAAGCTGTATAGTGTGAAAAAATAGATTGGTGGGTAATAAGTTAGTTCGAATAGGTGCACCTGAGAAAATATTAAATTGAGTTGCTATAGGCGGCGAGCGAATATTGTTTAGCAGCGCCTCTCCTAGGCGAACCGAAACATTTATTACGGGAACTGACCAGAGTCACTTAGGTCGGGTGTCCACCGGGTCGGGCCGACCAGAATCGCTGAGCCGATCGCTGAGCACTTGAGTATACCTATATATACCCAATCTGTATATCTATATATACCCACACAATCTGTATATATATATATATATATATATATATATATATATATATATATATATATATATATACACCCAAGTGCCCAGCGATCGGCCCAATTGTGGTCGGCCCGATCCGGTGGACATCCGGCCTTGTAGTTAAGTGACCGTAGGACCTGATGTGTCAATGTCAACTTGCTGGCAATGGATACTATAATTTATTTCAGCTTTTAGGCTGTAAAATTTATGCATCATAATGATGCTTCGTATAAAAGTGGCCTAAAATTAGTCTTTTTTCTAAACATGTTTTAAATGCGAGTAAGCGCGCACACACACAAATGTGGTATAACCCAAATTTCTGTGATAGAAGACCGTGTGATTCGCCAGACATCAGTAACTCTTAATCCATATTCAGTTACTTTAGAAGTAAGTAGTCAATAGCTTTCCCCTTGCGACTTTGTCCGCGTGAATCACGAAATAATCTCTTCTTTATTTTACTCCCTTAAGGGAGTTGGTATATAGATAGTAGATATATATAAAAAAACGTGCGTATTCAAATGCAACGTTGTATTAAAATTTAAAAGCAATCGGTGAAAAACTTTCGGAAATTTAAAAGATACATTTTTATTCATTTACCCCCTTAAGGAGTAGGTATATAAAGAGTAGGTATATATAAAAAACGCGCGTATTCGAATGCAACGTTATATGTCCAAATTTCAAAGCAATTGGTAAAGAACTTTCGGAGATCTTACGACGCGGTCTCAACGTGTCGACATTGACGTGACACATGCACAATACAGGTATGTAGTGCTCTCGCCCAGTTTATGACCCTGTGAGACCGCGACGTTAGACCTTGAAGAAACGAATATAACATTTTTATTTAAACGTGTATATGGAAGATAGAAGAAGATAGATAGCGGTGTTTATTAGAATGGGTATTGCGGAAAGCGGTTCATTACGACTCGTCCAGTAATTAATCCTTCCGGGAAAGGTGCATGGCTGCAGGCTCATTGACAGCCTAAATTCGCCAAAACCTACCGCTTCGCCATTGTGACCGATTTACAAAATGTATCAAGTGACTTGAGTTTGTGTTAATATGTGTTCCGTCGCAAGGGGACTTCTATGTCATTTCTTACCGCTCACTATCATCGCAACCTAAATAACGCGCCAATCTAGATCTAATCTCTACATCGATCGCGAACAGTGTATGGCTTTCCTGGATAAACCAGGTATCAAAATTCCCCAATTGTCCATCGACTGCATCCGAAATTCCTCCCCTTAATCCAGCTCGGATCGCTTTTGTGACGGTACTTATTGAAGCAGGCACTGCGAGAGACGGCTTGCTACGATCGCTCTAAAATTACCTTCGGAGAAAAGTTCGGAACTGCGACATTTACGACCTAGGTATGTTTATCGAAATATTCGTTTCGCCTACGACGCGATTAATTCTAGTCGGCGAATTATTTGTGGTCGATGCTACCAAGAAGCACGAATCGACCCTCCTAATTCCGTCGCTCTTTGCGATGGAACAGGATTGACAGCTGGCACGTCGCAGTCAACTCATTCCCGTGGAAACTGTACAAAGTCGCCGATGGTGGCGCTGGTAGCAAATTCGCTCGCCGCCGACTGCCTAAGTCTGACGTCACAAATGGGCGGAGCTTCCAAACCTTTCCAAACAAATCGGTTTTGCGTGCAAATTGTCCATAAGAGAGTTTTCTTTTCAAGTGTATCGTTAATTTTGACGTAAATAAGGGTTATGAGCTATATATTTTGGTAAAGTTTGGTCAAACCTAGGTTATCCCCAAATATTTTTAAATAGGTAAGCTGTATAATATATTTTTTGCTCCTTTTAGATATGTTAGGTTATGAGGTTATGTCAATGTTTTGTTTTCATGAAAACTTTTATAATTTTTGAAAAGTACTACTTTTTCAGGAGCGTTTTTAAATGTTTTTTTTAATTATTATTTTCTAGGTTGAGCGGTTTAATGGACATTTATAACCATGGTAATGTGTTTTGTGCCTGATTGTAAACACTATAGTGACTGAAATCTTTGTAAATTTTTCACGTTCCTTGCTGACTTACAAGAGTGAAGGAAATGGATTAACATGATAAAGTAATATTATTGAATACTCCCAGATAGAAAAGTCTGCCACAGGATTAGTGCAGTGCCGCTAATATACCGCCAATGTTGATGCAGACCTTGTCGAAGCACGTCTTGTCGGTAGAACGTGATATTCCAACCGTGGCATTGTACCGCAATTCTAGAGATTTTTAATTCTGGCATATTGGAGGTAAAAAATACATGTATACTGTCAGTACAGGAAGACGATATATAAGGGGTATAGTTTCAAAGTGTACGATCTCCATGCTTCGTAAGCTTACGAAGCATGGAGATCGTACGCTTTGAAACTATACCCCTTAGATATCGTTAGCTTACGAAGCATGGAGATCATACACTTTGAAACTATACCCCTTATACCGCATGTCCTATGGCCAACCGCGCAGGTGAGCTGCGACCTGAATTCTTGACTTCGGCAGTATTTATGGTACAGTTAGAGTGGGCTTCAGACGAGTGCGCTGCATAAGAACGAAAAGTGTCGACTGCTCTTCTAATAGCTGTCAATTCGGGAATCGAAGCGTTTCGTGTAACCTCAAAATCGTAAACTTTTGAATTAGTAGTGAATAATTTGTAGAAGTGATGAGAAATAATCATAAATAATCTTCCGAATTGACAGCCATCGGGAAATCAGACGACGCTTTTCGCTCTTACGCTGCGTTCTTACGAAAAGTGTGAAACGTCTGATCTCCCGATGGCTATCAATTCGGGAGATCGAAGTCTAAGCTCGAAATCATGAATCTTTGAATAAATGGTAAGTAATGTTCAGAAGTGAGAGTTAACAATCATTCGGGTTTTTTCGATGTCCAACCGAATTACACGACTCATGCCTATTTGTTTCAGAAATTATTTCCGCGCTAGCACCGCGCGTGTCTAGGAAGTAGTTTTACGAAGTGGCGTGAGCGATACCTAAGGTGTCACAATTCGGAAGATTATTTATGATTATTTCTCATCACTTCTACAAATTATTCACTACTAATTCAAAACTTTACGATTTTGAGGTTACACGAAACACTTCGATCTCTCGACTTGACAGCTATTAGAAGAGCAGTCGACACTTTTCGTTCTTATGCAGCGCACTCGTCTGAAGCCCACTCTAACTGTACCATAAATACTGCCGAAGTCAAGAATTCAGGTTGCAGCTCACCTGCGCGGTTGGCCATAGGACATGCGGTATATCGTCTTCCTGTACTGACAGTATACATGTATTTTACCTCCAATATGCCGGAATTAAAAATCTTTAGAATTGCGGTACAATGCCACGGTAGGAATATCACGTTCTACCGACAAGACGTGCTTCGACAAAGTCTGCATCAACTTTGGCGGTATATTGGCGGCACTGCACTAATCCTGTGGCAGACTTTTCTATCTGGGAGTATTCAATAATATTACCTTATCATGTTAATCCATTTCCTTCCCTCTTGTAAGTCAGAAGGGAACGTGAAAAATTTACAAAGATTTCGGTCACTGTAGTGTTTACAATCACGCATAAAACACATTACCATGGTTATAAATGACTATTAAACCGCTCAACCTACAAAATAATAATTAAAAAAAACATTTAAAAACGCTCCTGAGAAAATAGTACTTTTCAAAAATTATAAAAGTTTTCATGAAAACAAAACATTGACATAACCTCATAACCTAACATATCTAAAAGGAGCAAAAAATATATTATACAGCTTACCTATTTTAAAATATTTGGGGATATCGTAGGTTTGACCAAACTTTACCAAAATATATAGCTCATAACCCTTATTTACGTCAAAATTAACGATACACTTGAAAAGAAAACTCTCTTATGGACAATTTGCACGTAAAACCGATTTGTTTGGAAAGGTTTGTAAGCTCCGCCCCTTCGCGTGACGTCAAGACTTAGGCAGTCTATTGGGACGTAACAGTTTCTCGAGCGTTATACTAAAAATAGTAAGAAATGCTTGAGAATGATTGCATTCGGTAGATTGAAGTAAAAAAAAATTCAGTTAAATTTTCAAGTCTTAAGAAGCTCGTTGCAAAGATTTTTTGATAACAAAATAACATACGTTCTTATGGGTTATAACTAACAAACCGCGATATTTCTGAGAAAAATAGTGAAAAAATTCTGAAATTTTTTGAACAGCAAGTTTAATGAACTAAAATCATCTATACCAATTTTCACGTTCATTAAGAAGCCTGTTATTTTGTTTATTAATTGTTCTTTATAAATTTAACCTTTGATAAGTCAATATGGCAACATTGCATGACGTTGATGACGTTACAACAGGACCAGATGTTTTGGGCTCCATTTTTGAACTCACAGATACACACAAATACTACTGTACGTCAAACGTTGTTGCTATTTTGCACGAAGAACAGAGTGTTACTGTACTACAGTGGACTAACTTTTAGCAAGGAAAAAGCCCCTGTACCGCTCGAGAAACCTTAAAATATATCACTAATGCCAAAAGGTCGTATGCGCCAAGAAGTGCCTTTATAAAGCCAAAAGGGCGTGTAATCTTTTTTTGTTCACTCAAATTTGCGTAAATACGAATAAACAAAATTTTAAAAAATGTTAAACTTAAAAACAAAAGGACGCAAAACTAATGCCGTAAGGGCGTATCGATCTTAGGCTCACATTTGCATGTATATCGATATGTTCTTACTGCATTAGTTTTCGTAACTTTTAAAAAACTTAATACCAAAAGGGCGTATAGACCATATCCATACATGCCCCTTTGCCATTAATATCTCAAATTTTTATTTTACCATTTCTGGACCTTTTTTACGTATTTCCATCAGTTGCAAGAAAAAAATTTTTATTGGCCTTTTTGGTTTATTAATCATAAAGGATGATCCGTGTTTGTATGACAACACGGCTAAAGAAAAACCCGAGCGTAACTGAGAATTAAAGTTAGAAGGAGCTGGGTGACGAATCTGCAACTTCTCTAAGGAATAACTACAGAAAAATATCGGGTACATACCAAATACCTTGAAAAAGATGAAATGATGTGATTGACACTAAACGAAAAAATGCCTCAGACCAGTTTTCACAACGATCCTTCGACTACTCTTATCATTATCGCGTATACGCAATTGTATTACAATTTCGAGCGAAGGAGTTCAATCTTCTTAGCAGCACGTTTCTGTAGATCTGGCAATTTCATCGCTAGACCCATGTTCCCTTGTATCTTAACTTTTCCTTGGAAGAAAGCCTTTTGCGGGTTCAACTTTCCGGATATGAAATCAATGACGTCCGTATCGCTAATAGTAAAAGTAACGTCTGGCTTGGTCTTTCCATTGAACTCCACACTTCCCTTTCCAGTCTTGGCATTTACAACCCAATACCCTTCCGCGCCGCCAGGTCCATTGATTATCTTGAATCCGTAAACGCCACGAACTCTTTCTATCAGACCATCAGTATCCTCTTGCATCGCAATTTCGAGAGTTTTAAAGAGTACGTTCGCTTGAAACTTATCAGGATCAACTTTCGCGCTCACTCCGTTCCCGCGTACAGAGGTTTGCGGGAAACCAAGTTTGTAGAGAGCGACGACCGCTGCACCGCCGAGGCCTATGTTATGTTGTAGCGCAAGCTTCGCCCCCGGGACTTGTCTCTTCTCGGCCAGCCCGCGAAGCTGCCAGCAAAGCTCGCTGCACTGAGCCAATCCGGTGGCTCCGAGAGGGTGTCCCTTCGAAATCAGCCCTCCGCTAGGATTTATCACGTACTTGCCGCCATACGTATTATTCCCAGAGTCTACAAGTTCTCCAGCTTTACCCGGTGGACAGAGACCGAGAGCTTCATAAGTGATCAACTCGTTCGTGGAGAAGCAATCGTGAAGCTCCACCACGTTCACGTCGGTCGGTTTATAACGGGTGTTCGTAAATACCTTCTCGGCGGCATTCTTCGTCATGTCGTACCTGGCATAGGACAAGGATGAAACTGTGCAGATACTGATGAATAACGTGATCAAGCTTTATACCGAATGTCCTATGGTAAACCAAACGGATTTCTCGTAGGAGGTTTCTGTAGTCATTTCGGAGCTTGCCCGGAGTGCGCTGAAGTGCTCAATTGTATTCGATTGACGAGCTCTTATTACTATCTTTCAAGACACAAGCGAGCAGAGGAGAGCACCCCAGTGCGGTCTGAGCGAGGTCAAAGATACTTCACAGACATCTCCTTAGGAGAAATCCGTTCGGGTTACCATAGGACATACTGTAGAAGAAAAAAGAAAAAAAATCGCATTGAAACACAATGCACAAGATATTCGAGCATACCCTACGAGCTTTATGCAACTTCGCTCGACGAACGTCGAAGGAAGGTCGGTAGACATCTCCATCGCTAAGATTTCGACGGCTTGCGATTCGAGGTTGTACTTTCGCACGTACTCTTCATTGGCCAGAACTACGGCCGCCGAGCCGTCAGATGTCGGACAGCATTGTAATTTCGTGAGCGGACCAAAAATTTTTGGAGCATTCATGATTTCTTCCAAAGTATATTTCTCTCTAAGTTGAGAATAAGGATTGTTTGTCGAATGAAGGTGATTCTTATACGCGATCTTCGCGAAGTGTTCGGGTTTAGTGCCGTACTTCTTCATGTGTTCTATGCCTGCATTTCCAAACATCTGAGCCGTTATAGGACTCTCGTCTAAACCTTAAATTTTATATAACAATAAATTAAGTAAGAATACGTGTACTATTTTTCAAGCTACTCGTACATCTATATCTACCTGCTACATCAGCCATAAGTTCCACATGTTTGTCCATCGGGTTTGTACGATCCAAGTATTTGGGAACCAAAGACCCTCGATCCATTTTTTCAAATCCAAGAGCCAAAACACAGTCGGCTGAGTCACTTTCGATAATCTGCTTCGCCAACATCAAAGCCGTCGATCCCGTAGAACAATTATTATTAACATTATACACCGGGCAACCACTGAGGCCCATTTGATACAGTGCACGTTGACCACAGGTTGAATCCCCATATACATAACCAACGCAAACGGCCTTCACATCGGAATACGCTGCTCGAGCATCTTGCAGAGCCTTGGTTACCGCCTCTTTCGCCATTTGGGGATAGTCGAAATTCTCGCGTCTTCCCGGCTTTTCAAACTTTGTCATCCCAACACCAATTACATAAACTTTTGGTTTCAAAGCCATCTTGAGTCTGGAGAAAATTGTAATGAAATATCAATGCGGACCAATCGTAAGCGAAATATGAATCGGAAGGGTTGCAAAGGAAAATAGTACGAGTGAAAAATAATCGCAAGTGCGCGAACGATACTTTCCTATTTCCTATAAAGAAAAAATATACGTCTAAGAGAATTCTGATCTTTCTCTCGCACCTACTTGTATTGTTGTACTGGAATTTATCGAAGCACCTTGTCTTGAGGACCGATGGAAATGATGTAAAAGAGTTGCTGAGTTTTTTTTTTTAGAAAAACTGTAATCTTTACGTTCTGATTCTTGAACCTTGATCTGTCGAATCTAGGCAAACCACTTGTATCGATGTGTGTAATCGAGATGACTATGTATCGCACAACTTCCACGACTGCACATACCTAGCTGTGGCGAATGACAGTGCTCTATCGTTTCGTCGCATTCAGTCGCATCACAACCAAATTTCACCAGTTCTGAAGTAACGGCAGTAAATGGTGTTGCGCTGCTGTGCGTGACACGTCTTCCATCACGGAAGTCATTCATCGTTGATAATTTTTATTTTTATTACATACCTACTTCACTGGATCGATTATTTACCTAACAGCTTCTCAAAATTGTAAATCAAAAACAATGTACACATTACATACGGACACAGTATACGATGATGGGGTACTTAGGAAATGTGTGAGTCGAGTGAAAATACACACAATTCTCTATCCTTCTTGAACTTGTCCAGAGAATCGTGTGCAACAGGGAGGCTCTTATGCAGTCACCGTGTCCTCTCACTCGCACTCACCCGTTCCCTAAGTATCCCATCCTCGAACTGTCTCCGTATGGTGCAAATTCAACTCCGGACCCTCTCTCTCTCTGTATGTACATATGTATAGGTACATATGTATGGCCCGCGCCCGAGATCCACCCTGTATTTGTGATATCACAAATTGCCTTCCTTTAAAAATTATATATAATACTATCACACATTAAATTGATATTCCAAAAATATGTAATATTTATTACGATTCGACAGGTGGTCGCTATCATTTTTCAATGCTCTACGAAGAGGATTGGAACGTATCTAAAATGCTACAAGCAGCAGATCCATATTTAGACACAAAGAAAAAGCCACAGTTTAAAAGGAGTTCGTTGGCTTCCTATGATTCATTTCTCTCGGAACGGTTCACCGTAAAATACGCAAAATCTTGAAACTTTCTCTATGCAAGTAAATATCATGACAATTTGTACATCCAATTGGATTGACGTGCGGTATATTTCATCACTTAAATTCGCGGCAAAGTTGCAGTAGTCCAAATATGTTGTGAACTTTCGTGCCTTTGTGGTATATGTAGATATACAAATACACCTATACCTACAACTGCCTTTGTAGAGTACAGTACCTACTATACAAAGCAATTTGAAGTCAGGTATATCTGTACACGTATATGTGGTGTCATTTTTTAAGAAATATTTCCCGCGTTATTTTGCCGTTTTTGTGTGCCGTACCTGATTCTCGCGAGAGCGGGCAACGCGATAAAAATTATATATAATACTATCACACATTAAATTGATATTCCAAAAATATGTAATATTTATTACGATTCGACAGGTGGTCGCTATCATTTTTCAATGCTCTACGAAGAGGATTGGAACGTATCTAAAATGCTACAAGCAGCAGATCCATATTTAGACACAAAGAAAAAGCCACAGTTTAAAAGGAGTTCGTTGGCTTCCTATGATTCATTTCTCTCGGAACGGTTCACCGTAAAATACGCAAAATCTTGAAACTTTCTCTATGCAAGTAAATATCATGACAATTTGTACATCCAATTGGATTGACGTGCGGTATATTTCATCACTTAAATTCGCGGCAAAGTTGCAGTAGTCCAAATATGTTGTGAACTTTCGTGCCTTTGTGGTATATGTAGATATACAAATACACCTATACCTACAACTGCCTTTGTAGAGTACAGTACCTACTATACAAAGCAATTTGAAGTCAGGTATATCTGTACACGTATATGTGGTGTCATTTTTTAAGAAATATTTCCCGCGTTATTTTGCCGTTTTTGTGTGCCGTACCTGATTCTCGCGAGAGCGGGCAACGCGTGTTACGATTTTCACTCAATAAAATTTCGAATACCACTTTTAGCAAAAGTCTTATGAAATTTCGATCGGACGAAATAATTACTCACTGAACCGAGCGGAGAAAGATCCCTGCCGTGTGTGTGTGTGTGTAATATAATAGTAATAAAACGGGAATGTATCGACGAAACCTAGAAAGGGAGGTATCGAATGTATTCGCTCCCACAGACGGTACGCCGTTGGTTTTGCGCCGTGGATCGAGCGTTTACATGCAGACGCAGAATTTGCCTTCACTGGAATCACACGGCGTCGATAGTACAATCGCGTCTTCGCGCAGTCATTTAAAGATGGTTGTAAAAATGGTTTCGTCGACGAAAGATAAACAGGAGTGCAAAACTTCCTTGTCGCCATCAGAGACGGTCAACGCAGACGTGGAAAATGGGAAACAAGTAATATTTCAGCAAGTCGATCTATTTACCCAGGGGTTTCCCATTTTCGAAGAAATTCGGAGGCAAGGCAAATTGTGCGACGTGACGCTCAAGGTACGTTAACCGTCGTTAACCTCCACTTTTAATGCTTTAGTACTTCTATAATTTCCAATATTTTACTCGCGCGATACAATCAACAAAGGCTTTTTAATATCTTTCTCGAGTTTTCCACGTAATATTATATCTAACAGTATTTTGAGCCATGTTACGCCAAATTACACTGGTTATGCTAGGTGCATCGCCATCCTTTGTTATATTTGTACGCTAAAAGATAGTAAAAATACACTGCATGGCTGTTATAGTCCAGCTGAAAATGACTATTAGTTATTCGAATCATAAGGTTCGTTCCAATTAACACGAGAACTGGTTCTGAACTCGACGGAGTGTGCGCAGTCTGACCTAGCGGTCCCAAAAGTCAGACTGCGCACACTCCGTCGAGTTCAGAACCAGTTCTCGTGTTAGTTGGAACAAACCCATATACCGCATGATTCATGAAATATAATAAAACAAGATGAATGATAGGTATTATCATTCTTGCATTTTCCCAGATCGACGATCAAAGCTTTAGTGCTCATAGAATAGTGCTGGCTGCGACTATTCCATACTTCCATGCAATGTTTCTGAATAATATGGCGGAAAGCAAACAAAAAGACATCACGCTCCAGGGATTCGATGCTATGTAAGGAAAAGGATTACGCTAAAATAAAGACAGTCGTGAACATTTTGGCTACAGGCCAGATATACTTTGCACGCTTCGATATTCGCGCAAAAAATTGGAAACAGTTTTAACCTTTTGCACTTCTATGTCGAGTGTGACTCAACATCAGTTTTTACCTCAGGAGCTCCTTTGTCGAGTCCCACTCGACATTTTTTCAAATCCAAACCAGTAGATGTCGCACACACGTTATTGATAAACACAATCGTTTAGATGGAAAGCCTTATTTCATTTTCGTACATCCCGAAGAAAAACACAAGGATTGTGCAGTTTGCTTAAGCAGAAAAATACCTGGCGGAAGAAGAGAAACCAATTTTTTGTGTGTGCAATATGCGAAAGAAAACCAGGATTGCATCCTGGAAATTGTTTCAAGAGATATCATACACTTGAAAATTACAAAATACAAAAATAGTGTAAATAAAACAGATATTTAATTGAATTTGTTTGTTTCTTTATTTATTTAAATTGCCTTATTTGTTGGTTAACGTAAATTTCAAATAAGACATTTAAAAGCATTGGGAGCTGCTGGTAACAAAATTGAAATATAATTCAGAGTGTAAAGGGTTAAAAACGTTCTGACAACATTCAATATGAGTCTCCGTTCGTATAATTTACACGAATGTGTCGAAAATTTGTATTTTTATCTGTTAATTTACAGCGCTCTGGAGGCTTTAATCAACTTCGCCTATAGCGGTCGTGTCACACTGACGAATAACAACGTCCAAAGTCTTATGGTCGGCGCTTCGTTTCTCCAACTCCATAAGGTCAAAGATGCTTGCGCTGATTTCCTGAAAAGATGTTTTCATCCCCACAACGCACTGGGTATAAGGCATTTCGCGGATACGCTCAGTTGCGTTCCACTGGTGGAAGAGGCGGACAAGTACATACAACAATACTTTCACGAAGTTTCGCAGACGGAAGAATTCCTAAATTTATCGTTCGACGAACTCAAGGAACTCGCATCTCGAGACGAGCTGCACGTCGTTTCGGAGGAACAAGTATTTGAAGCGATCGTGAAGTGGATTAGACATGATAAAGATCGGAGAACGAAAAGTCTGCCCGAATTGCTAGCTCACGTTAGACTACCCTTGCTTACACCCCAATATTTGGCTGATCACGTAGCGAAGGAAGAACTCGTCAGAAGTTCTCATCGATGCAGGTACGTTTCGTGCAATTCACAAACAAAGAGATAAAACTATTGATACCAAGAAAGTTTAAAAAGTATCATCCTTACACCCTAGAGACTTGCTAGATGAAGCGAGGGATTACCATCTCATGCCAGAAAGACGCCACTTACTGCAGAGTTTCAGAACGCGTCCTAGGTGTTGCAATTATATCATGGGACATATTTTTGCCGTTGGAGGCTTAACAAAATTTGGCGACTCTTTGAGCACTGTAGAAGTTTATGATCCATTTACGGGTAAGTATGAAATTCTAGATAATGTAACGTTCATTTATGAGTAATACACTTATTCGAAAATATGCAAATCTTTATTGTGTCGTAATTATTTTCACTACAGGTAGATGGAAAACGTCTGAAGCAATGACGATGCTTAGAAGTCGTGTCGGTGTGGCTGTACATAGAAACAAATTATACGCGTTTGGTGGGTACAACGGTCTCGAGAGATTATCGACCGTCGAAGTATATGATCCTTTTATAAAAACGTGGAAAATCATCGCTCCCATGCATTGCAAACGAAGGTTTGCATCAGCTTGCACAAGTCAATTGATCGATATCAAGAGCTACAGCCTGAACGATACCTCTTTTTATTTTCACTTGCAGTGCGCTGGGAACTACTGCTCTAAATGATCATTTATATGTATGCGGGGGATATGACGGTGTCACATCTTTGAATTCCGTTGAGAGATACTGTCCAGAAATGGACAAATGGAAGATGATCAGCTCCATGAATAAGCATCGCTCGGCTGGCGGAGTGGTCGCCTTTCAAGGATATGTGTATGCGCTCGGCGGTCACGACGGGCTTTCGATATTCGACTCGGTAAATATATGTATACAGAGTCTTTCGCGCAGGTTAGTAATACCGTATGTATCATGCCAAATTAAACAAGCAGATATACCGACATTGCCGAAACTTTACCGACGGTCAAGAATTTTATAGTTAGAGTTGGCTTGAGAAGAGTGCGCTGTGTGTGCTGCGTGAGAGCGAAAAGTGTCAAACGTCTGATTTCCCGATAGCTGTTAATTCAAGAGATCGAAGTGTTTCGTGTATTATTCAATACTTCGATTTTCCGAATTGACAGCTATCGGGAAATCAGACGTTTGACACTTTTCGCTCTCACGCAGCACACACAGCGCACTCTTCTCAAGCCAACTCTAACTATAAAATTCTTGACCGTCGGTAAAGTTTCGGCAATGTCGGTATATCTGCTTGTTTAATTCGGGATGATACATACGGTATGTCCGTCTCTGTACTGGCCAGTTTGAAAGTTACCTTCGGATAGGCTTGGTCGGTAATCGAGACATTTATACCGTAATTATAATTATTTTCGTAATTTCCATTATTCACAAATTCACAATTTCGAGGTTAGACGCCTCGATCTCCCGAATTGATACCAACTCTAACTACCGACTCGACTTCTACCGGTATTAAATGACTCAAGTACCGACCAAGTCTATCCGAAGGTAACTTTCAAACTGGCCAGTACAGAGACGGACATACGGTACAGTTGATCCTAATGAATTCGTTTCATTGTTTGTGAAAATAAATTTCTATATCTCGTTCTAAAAATGCTCATTTTTTAAAAACTTGGAGCAAGTTAACACTTTTCAAGTACGCACCAATCCAAAACGCCAATGTCGGCCATGTTTTTTAGTACACGCTTTGCCGCCAGGTACCGCATTCATTTCTAGCGTCCCCAATAGATCGATTAAATTTTGAAAAAATTAAACTGTGGTGAGCTTTTTCTTTGAACAATATACGTTGGAAAGTGTTTGTTTTTATATTGTCAAATAATTTCCGTAAGTACATTTTATCAAACGTTCGTGATTTCGGTGTTTTGTTGGCTTGTTGAGGTTATGTTTCACTTGTATCTTTACAACATACAAAGTATTTCATCGTATGCACTCGTATGCTTAGAATCTGGAACTTACCTCCCAAGTTTCTCTATTTCTCCGCTGTTGCGCGCTAACAGTCATTTCAAAATCCCCTCCAAGCGGACGCTCAAAGGGAATAGGGACCGTGCACGAGCTATAGAGGGCAGTGTATTCGCCGATGTGCGCGCGACCACACGACTGAAATAGATACTTTTTGGGAATAAATTTACAGTGTAACGCTATTAGAGAATTTATAAAAATGATCAGAATTATTAAGTATGGCTTTCGGCCAATCCAAAATCACCTTATACGAGGTCAAATTAATGACAAAGGACAAAAATTATTTGAATCGGGTCATGTACTTAATGTAATAGAGACAGATGACACCGAAAACGGAGAGATCGTTATAGCCTGTAAAGTTGTAGCTCAAACCAGTGTATCAAATACTTATGATGTAAAGATTGTTGTAAGTACAGTAAGTTAAGTAAGAGCGTGTGTACGGCGTTATTCATAAAAAATTTATTCAACAATGTTTTCTTCCACATACATACGTTTGACATGTTTCAAGGTAATGCGTAATTATGTTAACTCACTAGCATCAATAATCGCTGGCATCTCCGAAGCATACTATCCACCAAATTTTCGGCGTATTCGCGGGGAAGTGCCTTCCAAATGCGTTGAATTTCTCAGTATAGCTGCTTCACAGTGAATTCACAGTGAAGACACGTTTTCCTCGAAGCTTCTGCTTGATGTATGTATCCTGAGAAATTCGACGCATTTGGAAGGTAAGTACTTCCCCGCGAATAGGCCGAAAATTTGGTGGATAGTACCTATGCCTCGGAGATGTTAAGCGATTATTGATGCTCGTGGGTGATTGAACTCATTATTAATATAATTGCGCATTGCCTTGGAACATGTCAAATGTATGTATGTGGAAAAAACATTGTTGAATACATTTTTTATGAATAACGCTGTACACACGCCCTTACTGAACTTACTGTATATCACCTATACAGGGTGGACCAGGGGTTAAACGTTAATTTTTTTTATAATATGTTAGAACAACAAAAAAAAAAAGTAGAGTTTCATAAGAAAATTTTTTTCAAAAATGTTTGCTAACAAAGATACAGGGTGTCAAAGTTTCGAAAAAAAATGGTTTTCTCATCATAACTTCTAAACTACTTGATCGATTTCCATGAAATTTCGCACACAGGCTAATGTAGGACAGCTCTAAGCAATAATTAAATAATTTTTAAAAATTATCCAGTGGCGTAGATACTAGGGGCCGGTACCCCCATTTCCCCCTCCCAATCTTCGGCGCTACTGGATCTTTTGCAAAGAAAATTCAATTATTGGATTCCCCGTTTAATTTAGAGAAAAAAATCACCCTTGCAAATTTTTGATTTATGGCTTCGTTTTTGAGATATTTATTTTAATTTATTGGGTTGCGAGCAGGCCAAAGCTAGGTTGAACTACATTAACTGTGATATGTGATAGAGCAACAAAAAAAATAGATTCTCATGAGAAAATTTTTTTCAAAAATGTTTCCTAACAAAGATATGTCAAAATTTCGAAAAAAAAATGGTTTTCTCATCATAACTTCTAAGCCACTGGATCGATTTCCATGAAATTTCGCACACAGGCTAATGTCGTACAGCTCTAAGTAATAATTAAATAATTTTAAAAAATTCTCCAGTGGCGTAGATACTGGGGGCCGGTACCCCCCTTTCCCCCTTCCCAATCTTCGGCGCCACTGGATATTTTGCAAAGAAAATTGAATTATTGGATTCCCCGTTTAATTTAAAGAAAAAAATCTCAAAAACGAAGTCACAAATCAAAAATTTGCAAAGGTGATTTTTTTCTTTAAATTAAACGGGGAATCCAATAATTAAATTTTCTTTGCAAAATATCCAGTGGCGCCGAAGATTGGGAAGGGGGAAAGGGGAGTACCGGCCCCCAGTATCTACGCCACTGGAGAATTTTTTTAAATTATTTAAATATTATTTAGAGCTGTACGACATTAGCCTGTGTGCGAAATTTCATGGAAATCGATCAAGTAGTTTAGAAGTTATGATGAGAAAACCATTTTTTTTTCGAAACTTTGACACCCTATATCGTTGTTAGGAAACATTTTTGAAAAAAATTTTCTCATGAGAATCTATTTTTTTGTTGCTCTATCGCATATCACAATTAATGGAGTTCAACCTAGCTTTGGCCTGCTCGCAACCCTATAAATTAAAATAAATATCTCAAAAATGAAGCCATAAATCAAAAATTTGCAAGGGTGATTTTTTCCTCTAAATTAAACGGGGAATCCAATAATTAAATTTTCTTTGCAAAATATCCAGTGGCGCCGAAGATTTGGAGGGGGAAAGGGGGGTACCGGTCCCTAGTATCTATGCCACTGGAGAATTTTTAAAAATTATTTAATTATTGCTTAAAGCTGTTCTACATTAGCCTGTGTGCGAAATTTCATGGAAATCGATCAAGTAGTTTAGAAGTTATGATGAGAAAACCATTTTTTTCAAAACTTTGACGCCCTGTATGTTTGTTAGGAAACATTTTTGAAACAAATTTTCTCATGAAAGTCTACTTTTTTTTGTCGTTCTATCACATAAAAAAATTACGTTTAACCTGGTCCACCCTGTATATATTATCAGAATACTGTAGCAGTGGATTAATGCAATTTTTAACTGCATTAATCCACTTTACACGTTTGTGATTCTTCCATGGCAAGTGAACACTACTTGTAGGAAAGAAATAGAATTTTACTGATGGATTAATATTTCGTACACGATCTGGTGTATTTGAGAGACCCTTGATGCAACAGGTTTTTTTCGAGAATGCCATTTTACAGAAAAATATTTAATTTTAATTAATAAAAAGGAATTTTATTGTAACTGTGCCCTTTATGCGCTTATTAAATTCTTCCCAATTACTTTACACAACAGCTTTCAGATGGCGCCCTATTCGCCTTGCACGGTCCCTATACGCGTATATTCATACGCCCCTCTGAAGCCTTGTATGGACAGCGCGTTCCAGCGTACGCGAGCCTTCGTACACACGTAAACTTCCCTTTGTCGCGACGACCCGCGGCCAGTCGGCATTTGACGCACATCAAAGGGAAGTGTACGTGTGTACGAAGGCTCACGTACACTGGAACGCGCAGTCCGTACAAGGCTTGACACGAGACCCTCGATATATGAAAAACTTCATTTCATCGTTATTTTTGTTTTCATTTAGACGGCAAAACGCTAGAACTGATCGCCGAAATTCACCAGAGATTCTGGCTTCCCTGCTGTCATTCAGTATCGTATTAGTCAAGAACATAGGGCAAACTGACAGGCTCCAAAAATATAAAAACAGACGAAGCTATTATTTCTGGTGGAAGATCCTAAATAATAATACACAAACAAGAGTACGACAGAACTCGTGTAACATATTTCTGTACGTGATCATGAAATATCCAGACGAAATGTTTGGGCCCTTGTTTACATTATCAACACAACTGCCCTGAAAAATAACCCAGATAACATTATTTGGGATCAGGTAGCCGCAAATGATTTCCACACGGGATGTGCGAGTAATAATGTGATGAATTTATTAGATCCGGAATAATACAAAACGTGTCGCGTTAGAACTTCTCGAGAGAGAGAGCGTAGAAGAAAGTGAAAGCGAAGCAAGTAGATAAAACAGGGTGTGTTTTGGTAGGAGAGAGTTACAGGCAAAAGACAATGAGGGGCGCTGTAATCGTACGTGGTAAAACCAAACAAGTTACTCCAACAAACATTTTACCAGCAACTTGCTATTGAATTACTAAAAACTGTTGCTGTCACATTGTCAACAAGGTGTGTCCTCATCTGCTTTAATATTGCTAGCAAAAGGAGACGAAAACCGTTGAGAGCAATATCACTGCCAGTGTCGCAAGCAAGCTTTGCAATAATATTACAACAATTTTATATCAACTGTTGCTATAAAATTGTTCAATTGTGGATCTTCAGTGCTAGAAAATTTGTAGTTAGATGGCAAAATCGGATATGTCAAATCAAAATCAGATATGACATCTGATTTTGCCATCTAACTATTAGGTCGGTAGAAAAATAATTTCGTTTTTTGTATTCTCGACGTTTGCAACTTGATATTGAAATAAGTTATGCAATAAATGTGGTTGTTATATATCATTTTAAAGCGCTGACTCCGCTCTGTATTTGGATAAGAAACACTGATGATTTTGTTGATTTACGTTTGTTTTAGGTTATTTAATTAAAGATGGAAAGGAAGCAAATCCGGGCAATTTTCCTGTACGAGTTCAAACTAGGTACTAAAGCAGCGGAAACCCAAACGCATCATTAATTTTCCAAGCGGTTTCCGCTGCTTTAGTACCCAGTTTGAACTCGTACAGGAAAACCGCCCGGATTTGCTTCTTTTCTATTTTTAATTAAATAACCTAAAACAAACGTAAATCAACAAAATCATCAGCGTTTGTTATCAAAATACAGAGCGGAGTCAGCGCTTTAAAATGATATATAACACAACCACATTTATTGCATAATTCATTTCAATATCAAGTTCATAAAATAATAGTAATAACGTAGATAGTAGAAATAACGTAAATAGACAAATTTGCGATAAATTAAAGTAAAAACTGCTGCGGCGAAACGTGGCAACTGAGCAAAATCAAAACGCGCTCTGATTGGCTGTGACGTCACGATCTGTGCAAACAACCAGCTGTCAAACGGAGTTGCCTGTGTTTTTAAGGTATTGTTCTGTGATTCAGAAAGTGTGTTGTTTCTACGTCGTTCTATGTAGTATCTGAAGTCGAACTGTCATAGTCTCATGTCATAGTCTCTCGGCACATTCACAAACACTTTGTCTGGAGTTCGCATAGAAGTATTCGTGCATTTTGGCACAAAACACGATTTCCTGTGGACTTGTGGTGCATGCATTTTCAGCCACTTTCACAAAAAACGATGTAGAAGCAACAAACTTTCGCAATCACAGAAAAACACCGCAAAAACATAGGTAGCTCCGTTTGACAGCTATTTGTTTGTACAGATCGTGACGTCACAACCGCCATTACAGGCAAATCGCGATTTCGCGGGACATTTCCACATTTGAATTTTAGACTCAATTTTCTCATAAAAACTTGACAGCAAAATTTCTAAATTTATTAATATCATATATACAGGGTGTTCGGAAAAAACACCGACACAGAAATAGGGGTGATAGGTTACGTCATTACAAGTATTTTGATATAAGGGACCTATACCTGCAAGCGCTCCCTTCTGGAGATATCAACTTTTCAAGTTTATAACGACCGAGGTTGATCAAAGTAGAATAATATTTTTAGAAACGTATCAAGATGGTAACGAGATACAAAAACAATGTACTACAGCAAATGCTCAAAATGACGGCCACTCATGTCCATGCAACATCGGAAACGATTCTGGATAGATGTGCGTACTCTATCCAGAATCGTTTCCGATGTTGCATGGACATGGGTGGCCGTCATTTTGAGCATTTGCTGTAGTACATTGTTTTTGTATCTCGTAAAATTAAATATTCGTTACCATCTTGATACGTTTCTTATTATTCTACTTTGATCAACCTCGGTCGTTATAAACTTGAAAAGTTGATATCTCCAGAAGGGGGCGCTTGCGGGTATAGGTCCCTTATATCAAAATACTTGTAATGACGTAACCTATCACCCCTATTTCTGTGTCGGTGTTTTTTCCGAACACTCTGTATACACGATAATCTTCATTTTAAGCCAGTTTCTGAAAAATGTGAAAACACCCAATTGTGCGCGAGATGGGTTCTGAAAATGCTTACTGCAGAACACAAAATCAACAGGCAAGTCCGCATGAGAGTTTCTTGATCGCTTTGAGAGTGAAGGAGAGACTTTTCTCGACTCTATAGTAACGGGGGATGAAACATGGATTTACCACCATACCCCAGAAAACAAGCGACGATTAATGCAGTGGCGCCACACTCATTCCCCTTCAAAAAAAAAAATTGAAAACTCAACAATCAGCTCGAAAAGTGATGGCAATCATTTTCTTGGACGGAAAAGAGGTTCTGCTTGTCGAATTCTTGTCAAGAGGCAAAACAATCAACTCTCTGCACGATACTGCGAGGCCCTCAAGAAACTCCGCCGAGCCATACAGAACAAACGCCGCAGAATGCTGATGAAGGGAGTCTGCCTCCTTCATGACAACACTCGCCCGCACTTCGCTCAAGCAACGCGAGAGTTGTTCAGGAGGATCGTCAGAGAAATGACTTCTCAGAAACCGTAGTTGAAATTTTTTAAAAATACTTGTGAACCCATTTTAATAAGAGAAAAAAAAAATCAAACAATTTCACTCTACAGTTTTCTCGTAATTAATTTTTAAAACTTACGAGATTAGCATTGAGTCTTATGGAGAGCATATTTCAAATGCATAAAACTTGCGATTTTCAACCGAAAACAATTCTGGAAACTATGAAATGAGTTTTATCACCACACGAACGTGTTTTTACTAAATTATAAAGAATTTTCACTCTACAGTTTTTTTAATATAAAGGAAAAACTGTCGAAAAATTCAAATATTTCATGTGCATCGTCCGCCATATGCAAAAACGTGGCAACATCGTACTATGTGACGTCATAAGCTATTGGCGCGAAGCGTGCTGATAAATTTAAAAGTACGAAAGTACAAATAGGATAATGTATTGACAGATTTATTACAGACAATAATTAACAATATAAAATGTCAGATATTTTAAAAAGTACAACTAGATATACACTGTGAAATACTTTCAAACGATTTTGAAGAATAACATTTCAATGAACACGATCGTTTCAAAATGATATGAAAGTAAAAAACCCTACGAATATTGAGAAGCCACTTTTGTTTTTGAGTTCATCAAATTCTGATATGCATTAAAAAATATGAAATTATTAATAATTGAAAATTTAAACTACGTGCCGAAAATTATGCTCGATCTTTAAAAAAGGAATATAATTTATTAAGAACTTCCGACCGTGCATTGACTCGATTTAAAAAACTTGTTCTAATCCCTCTTTTCCAATTTTCAAGTAAGCTTCTGAAAAGGTTGTAAATTCAATATTTGCTCCTGCCAATTTGGACAGCATGGACTCGAGATTGAGGTTATAAACAGACGTCATGAACCGCTTCAACGCGTTGTCCGTCGATAAGAATTCTGTTTTACCTACCAATTTGCTACCAACTTACAAATGTTGAAATGCTATGTTGCCACGTTTTGCACACATTTTACATATTTAAAATAAATTAAGTTTGAAGTTATAAAATTGTTTTCCAATATTTATCTTATTTTTTAGATTGAAAGTAACAAAAAGGAAAAAGAATTCAGCACCTATATTTATTATTGCAGTTTTTATAAAACCTGAAATTTCACTATTTGAAATTGGCAACACATGTCGATTTCTTTGTTCTTTTTCCCCTTCTACCTCACCCCGAAGAGCACTGACGATCCTCCTTAAGGATGTTTCACCCCTATTATCAAAATTATAGGAAGTTACTCCAATTTTTTCCCAAGGTTCTTCAATACCTTTAAAAGCCGTATGCAAAATTTCAAGTCTCTTGACTAACTCATTAAAAAGTTATAATTGAAAAAAAATGACAATTTAACCCGTGCTCTTATGGGAAATTTACAGAAACTTAGAAAAAACGATGGAAAATTGGGTTACCGTAATGAAACTTTGCATACCGCTAAATTATTATGCAAAGAATAAATGGTATATTTTCACACATCGATCAGGGCAGTAATTTATAACAAATAATTAAGAAATCTTGGTAAATTCGCTCACGATGGAGATTGCTGCGCGCGCAGTCGTGAAGTGCGGCAACGCCGCAGAACGCGCCAAGTATAAGGATCGTGCATGGGTACCGTCATGCGCTCTAGTGGCAAAAGTTGGAGTTAAAAGCGTTACACCTTCTGTGTAGCGTATACGGGGAGCTCACGTTTTGTGAAAATTATTAATCGCAATGATTAATGTTTATACATTTAAACAGCACTTTTCACTATAATTTATATTATTTTTGTTGGATGTTGTTAATAATTCGGGGTTTTAACTAGTAAGCTCTAGTGAGGCAATGTTACCAACTTGTGCCACCACACTTCTCTATAACACTCTATGGGGCGACGTTGCCGCTATTCCTGACCGCTTCAATATTTTTAAAAAATAATTATAATATATTTTCCTATAATTTTGTTGACACACTTTAAGGATACAGATAATGAAGTAAAGTTACAGAAAAATAATGGCTCGACCGATATCATGAAATATAACTTTAAGGAGGTTATTAATTAAAGAATCATTTTTTTTGTTCAGGGATTGGAACACCGACGAAAATCGTATTGTCCTTTCCACCTTCACTCCCTCTCTGCAATAGGGGCGAAACATCCTTAACATCATTTCTTTGGGATCTTTTAAACCATCCCTCTCAGTTCCGATCTCGCGCCCAGCGATTTTCATTTATTTCCTAAATTAATCCCTTCGCGCTTTTGCCCAAGTCTGATTCGGGCTTGATTGACGTTTCGTTTTGCACGCGCCCGAGTCACGCTCGGGCGTGAAATAATTCACGTGGATTCTAGCTATCAGTCCCGAAGTGTATAATGTACGTCACTGTTTTTTTTTTGTTAACATTTTTCTTTACAATATTATATAGGAATACTAGCAGCCCGTCCCGGCTTCGCACGGGTGGATTGTGGATTGATTTTGGCCATCATTTGACAAATTTTTAGCAGATATCTATAGATACAGGGTGTAAATTAAGTACTTCGACAAACTTCGGCAAATGATTCTTTCAGTGATTTTAAGTTAAAAAGTTCATATAAACATAGGTTCAAAAATGCTTCGTTCTCAAGATACAGGGTGTCAAACTTTGAAAAAAAATCGGTTTTTCGTAAATATCTCAATATTCTTTAAGCTGATTTTATTGAAATTTGGCAGATGTATTAATGATAGTAAGGGGCTAATTTAGCTTTAATTAGATTAAAATTATTAAGTCCAGTGGCGTCCCGGAAGGCACCTTCCCCACTATTTTTGAAAAAAAATGTGCGCCACTGACTTTTTTAAATTTTTATTTTTTTTTTAATTCACCAACTAAAAATACAACTTTCTTGTCTCTTGTTTTTTTCGTATCTTGCTTCGTTTTCGAAATAAAAAATAAAAACGACTTCATTACATGTCCCTAAAACAACACAATAAAATAATAAAAATATTTATTTTCACGCCACTGTACTGGCAAAATTCGCAATTATTTTGCGTTTATTTGTCTTATTGAAAGCAGCTAATCAACAAAAATGAATTTTTAAGTTAAATTTTGTGAAATTTTTATTTTTTATTTTTTTTTAAAATTATTTATTGCATACTTCCGGGGCATGCAGTACACAAGAAAATAGTGAATTTATAGAAAGCCTTGGAAAACAATTGATAGGTTTCCATGGTAGCAGAATCAGTCATGGCAGTTGATTTAGAAGAAAACAGGTAGTTATTTATCATTTTGACGTTATAAGTAATAATTTATCGTGTGTTTTGTCCAAAATGTACCAATACACAAACGCAGAAATGGCAGACATTCATTTTACTTATGGAATGGCTCGCGGTAATGCACGAGCGGCAAGACGACAATATCAGGTGCGATTTCCTCAACGAGTGGTGCCAGACGTCCAAACTTTTATTAATATCCACGCAAGACTTTGTGAAACTGGCAGTTTTAAAAGGACAACAGATGTTCCGGGAAGGCCTGCAACAGTTCGAACAGTTGCGATTGAAGAAGCTGTGTTAAACAGAATTGAAGAAGACCCGCAAAGTAGCATACGGAAAATAGGTCGGGAATTGAATATTACACACACACTTGTTTGGCAAATTTTTAGGTCCCAACAACTTTATCCTTATCATATGCAACGTGTGCAGGCTCTATTACATAGAGATTTTCCCCTCAGAGTCGATTTTTGTGTTTGCGGTTGCGTAATAGATTAGTAAGAACCCCGGATTTCTTAAGCCATGTGCTTTTCACAGATGAAGCCTCGTTTTCTCGAAATGCCATAATTAACTTTTATAAGAACCATATCTGGGCTGAGGATAATCCGAATGCTATCGTAGAAAATCATTTTCAAGTGCAATTTTCTCTCAATATTTGGGTAGGCATTATCGGTGATCACCTTATTGGACCTTGAATTCTTCCGCAAAGGCTTAATGGCGAAGAGTATCGAAGGTTTTTGGAGCATGAACTGCCCAACCATTTACAAGAAGTTGATTTAGAAACCAGAAACAGGATGTGGTTAATGCACGACGGAGCTCCGCCACACTTTAGTGTCGTTGCGCGTCAATTTCTGGACGAGAATTACCCTAACCGTTGGATAGGAAGAGCAGGACCACAAGCCTGGCCTCCCAGATCACCAGATTTGAATTCTTTGGATTATTTTCTGTGGGGTCACTTGAAGTCGTTAGTTTATAAGTCCAGTCCAAAATGAACAAGATCTAAGAAATAGGATATTTGAATCTTGTGCCATTATTAATCAGACGCCAGGTATATTCGAAAGAGTTCGGCAATCAATGTTAAAACGACTTATTGCATGCGTTGAAATAGGCGGTGGTCATTTTCAACAACTATTGTAAAATAATGTTATTAACTATTTTAGTTTTAGTCTTGTAAATAATTTAAGTTTTTTACCTGATAATACAATCAATAAAAGAAACATTTTTGCTTATTTTTCGAAATTAAGTATTTTTTATCTCGAAAACGAAGCAAGATACGAAAAAAACACGAGAGACAAGAAAGTTGTATTTTTAGTTGGTGAATTCAAAAAAAAAAAAAATTTTTTAAAAAGTCAGTGGCGCACATTTGTTTTCAAAAATAGTGGGGAAGGTGCCTTCCGGGACGCCACTGGAGTTAATAATTTTAGTCTAATTAAAGCTACATTAGCCTCTTACTATCATTAATACATCTGCCAAATTTCAATAAAATCGGCTTAAAGAATATTGAGATATTTACGAAAAACCGATTTTTTTTCAAAGTTTGACACCCTGTATCTTGAGAACGAAGCATTTTTGGACCTATGTTTATATGAACTTTTTGACTTAAAATCACTGAAAGAATCATTTGCCGAAGTTTGTCGAAGTACTTAATTTACACCCTGTATATTACAGGGTGGCCACATACTCTGGGATTCTGGAAAACCTGGAAAAGTCAGGGAATTTTTAAAATCTGGAAAAAGTCAGGGAATTTTGCGTAAAATCTGGAATTTTCATTTGAACGTACCTTGTATTAAAAAAAATTTTATTTAAAGTTCGATTGTAAGAAAATTCTAAAGAAACTTCGTGATTCGTTGATGACACGTAGTCCATTGAAATTCAGACTAACGAAAGGAATTTCTTTTTTGGATCCCCAAATTGTGACAAAATCCAACTTACGCTACAAACGACTGCAGTTAGCTTTGGTGGTTTTCACTGAGTCTAACTGGATTTCAGGTATCACTGCAGATAAAATAGATAAACAATTCAAAGCGGTTTGTGCTACTGAATTATTTTCCACAACATTAACGAGTTCTTCTGAGATCAGATTGGATCACCTCTGGGTACATGAGCTAATACCCAAGACGTCAGACTATGAGGAACTTCGATCATTTCTCAAAATGGTTTTCATTTTATCACACGGAAATGCCTCGTTGGAAAGAGGTTTCTCAGTCAACAAGGAGTGTTTGGTCGAAAATCTGAGCGAACAATCACTGGTAGCCCAGAGACAAGTGTATGATTCAGTCACTGATCTTGGTGGGATGGAAAATGTGGGTATAACGAAGCAGTTGATGCACTCTTGTCGCAATGCTTGTCAACGATATGGCGAAGCACTAGAGAGAAAACAATGCGAGAGAAAAAATCGTGAAGAAGAAGAAAATGAAAAACGACTCACAAAATTGAAGCTGAAAGCACTGGCCGCTGAGCAAGCGAAAGTATTGCAAGAAACTCAATAAAAATTGTCTGCGATAGACGAAGAAATGAGAGAATTAAAGTGAAATAACAGAAAAATTGGTTTTACTTTTAAGGAAACAATGAAATTAAATCTTTGCCAAAAAAGAATGTTTAAAAAACTGACATTTTTGTGATAAAAAATATATTAATGTTATTTCTAAGAAAAAAAGTGTTCTATGTTTGCATTAATAAAAAATATATGAGGTTTGAATATAAAAAAATAAAGAATTTTGCTTATTTTTCGGTCTGGAAAATTTTAAAAATCGGTCTGGAAAACCTGGAAAAGTCAGGGAATTTTTTCAGCCAGATTCTGTGGCCACCCTGTATAACCAAAGATTTAACAAATCTAATATCACCATTTTATAGCCACGGAAAAATCCTAAACCCTACTATCAAAAAGAATTTTTATAGGGCCCATAGCTTTCATGGTACGAAGCCGAACTGTAGTTGACCTCAATTTTACCTCCGCTGACCATAAAGGTCACATTAAAAAAGTCGTCAAGGACATATTTGAACGTAAAATTTCCCTCTCTTTTCATTTCCTTTATAAAAAATAAGGGTTCTCATTTAACTTCATGGTCAAGGTCAAATCCAATATGACCATTGTGTAGCCATAGAAAAATCCTAAAATTTTTGTATTAAACATTTTTCTCTAAAATTATTTCCCGCTGAGATAATTAGCCGTACCGTCACTTTTTGAACACCCTGTAGAATATTTACTAACTTAGAAACCTTCGCGGGCATGCGTCCAACCATTCCCCAAAGTTTCATCACAATCGGATTAACGGTTTAGGAAAGCATAAGAGACATGCAGACAGACAGACCTTGAAGTCATCGTTAAGATCAAATCCAATATGACCATTGGGTAGCCATGGAAAAATCCTAAAAGTTTTGTATTAAAAATTTTTCTCTAAAATTATTTGCCGCTGAGATAATTATCCGTACTTGGACTTTTTGAACACCCTGTATAAGATTTACTAACTCAGAAACCTTCGCGGGCATGTGTCCAACCATTCCCCAGTTTCATCGCAATCGAATGAACAGTTTAGATTGAAGTTCCATACAAAATATATTGGAAAATTGTTAAATTTTTTTTCGAACACCCTAATCACCTAGCGATATGAAATATATCCTATGCCTATTCTCATACCTACCGAATAAGCATAACAAATTTCATAAAAATCGGTCGAGCCGTTTCGTAGAAATTCGAGGCCAAACAACAAACACGAGATTTTTATATATAAAAATTAGATATATAGGTAAAGCACATATTTATTATATGCTCAAAATCAAAATAAATTGTTTTGCTTTTTTTTTATTTTCGAAGTTCTACGCCACTGGCAATCAAAATTTAAAAAGTGCCAATGAAAAATATGTCAAAAACATCTTGTTATGATTGAGAATATTCGATTTTTGTCATTAGAATGGCAAAAAAATATTGATTTTTTTTCCAATTTTTGACCTTCTACGCCACTGGAAATAAAGATTTAGAAAGCGACTATGAACATTTCGTCAAAAATATATTATGATTGAGAACATTCAATTTTTGTAAAAAAAAATTTGATTTCTTTTTTACCCAAATCCTCAAATTAAATATTTGCGTTAAGGGGTTAGAGGGATATATGGGTGGAGAACACTTTTCCGAAGATGAGGAGGTGAAACTCGAAGTGGAGAAGTAGTTTAAGGGGATGGCGGGAGAATTATATGATTCAGGAATTAACCCTTTGCAGTCGTATGTCTGCTCTCAGCCACCAAAATTCATGCCTTTAAATTTAATACGACCGCAAAGGGCTAAAAAACTTATCCCACGGTTGAAAAAATGCATTGAAGTAAATAGTGATTATGTGGAAAAATGATGTCTCTCTATCTCTCTATTATATAATAGTAATTATGTCATTAGGCGGAAATCCGAGGTTTTTTCAGACTGTGTAAAATTAGGTCGTAGCGCACGAGGCATGGTGAGGTGGCGAGGCTCGCCGAAGGCGAGCCTCATCTCTCCACCATGCCTCGTGTTACGATCTAAACACACTCTTAAAAATCCGAGGATTTCAACCGAATGACATATACTGTTTTTTCTCACGAATGCCTATTTTTCAGAACAATACATACACGACTCATTTCACGTTGCGTTCATCAGTTTGAAAAAAGGACCCACTTCGGACTAAGCAATCGCGCCAGTCTGAGTAAAGTACTTTTAACAGCCTGCGGACTCCCGCTCGGTGTCACGCGGGAAAAACGCCATCTTACGGTCTAAAAATAGGCTGAAAAATGCCTCGAAATGGGCATGAGTGAGGAAAAATAGTTTTTTCGATGCATCAAAACCCCCCGCCGGCTGTGCATCGCTGCCGTCGCCGACACAATAGGTTTGTTCCAACCGACGATTGCTGTACGGTTCTGGAACTGTCGCGGAACTGGTGGGATCGTTTTAATGCGCACACAGGCACGATGTTTGCACTGCTGGGAACTGGAAAGAGCGGTTGGAACGGTTTTGGAACCGTCCGTGAATCCCGCGTAAAGTGTCAGTCGTGTCCAAGCAACGATACACTTAAAGTGTTTCCATGGTTTTGCGTTTTTCTTACGAATCTCATGAAATTTTGCCAATCAAAAGACTGAAATATTACCCATCGATTCCCAAAATTTCAAAAGGCTGAGCCATGTAGTTTAAAAGAAAATGTTAATTCAAAGTAGCATTTTCTACACTGACTTTGAATGGCTAACATGTAGAAAGACGGTACCTCAGTGACGTTTTGAGCTATAACTACAGAACCAATCTTACAATGTTAAAGAAAAACTACGGCGAATAAAATGATATTGTAGGATTATGTTCACAAAAATTGGAAGTGCTGAGCCATATAGTTTCAGAGAAATTATAACTTAAAAACTGAGATTTTTCTTGAAACTGCAAAGTGGTAGGGACGAGTAACGATGATGTGACAACAGTGCGCACAGCTGATTTAACCCTCTCCTGTGACTATGGGACTCAGGGCCGGTTTATCAGTGCACAGTTATCTACTTTAACTGTTGGTCAAGTTATAGCTGTAGGTCAAAATAACGTCAAACTGTTTATCAGTGTCCTGGGTTAGACAAACTGTAAGCTAATATCTCGGCTATTTTAACAGGCGCTTTCTTTGCCTGTTAAGGAAATAACTGGCGGCTATACCTAAATGGTAGCAAAGAAACAGCAACAGAAAGTAAGGTTAGGTTGTTGTGTTTGAAATAATAAGAATTAAAATGCATTTTGAAGAAATCGACATTAGTGATGAGGACGAGAACTTGTTGGATTTTTTTGAATATGAGAGAAGACCTTATATAGTTAAGGAAAGAAATAACCTTTTAGAAGAACTGGATGATGTCGAATTTCATAGGAGATTTCGACTGTCGAAAAATACAGTGCTACTAGTTCTTGAGCAAATTGAACATTTGATTGAATCTCCCACTGACTGGTAAGTAAATAGCTATCAAAATAACAATTTTTGAAATTATGTAACATGTTTATGCTTTTATTAGGAACCATTCGATCACCCCTATGAATCAGTTGCTTCTAACTCTAAGGTATTATGCAACGGGAAATTTTTTAATAACTGTTGGTGACTTATTGAATGTCAGTAAATCTTCAGCATCAATCAAAGATCTTGCCCCGAATGTTTTAATTAATAACACGCGTTAAGGTTAAACGCTGACGGCTTCTTAACCAAAAAATCACACGCGAGTCGAACTGAGAGCTCGCAGACGCTGTAATTGAGGTTATGACTCGATATGTCAATTATTGCCGGCTCACCAACGGCTTAAGTGATTTTCGATGGTCATTGGCTAAATGTTCAATTACAACCAATGACCGTCGAGTGCTCCCAAGGAGCGATATCTGCTGAACGCACCCATTCATTTCCGTTGGTGCGTTTCACGGAAGGAACTGTGTTGCCAAACTTTCATTTTATGTAGCTGGCGGCAGTGTAACTGCTAGCTAATTGAAGGCAGGATAAACACTTGTTACTGTAACAGAACCTTTGACTGACAGTTAGAGTTAACTGCCAGCTATTAAGCTGGCAGATTTAACTGCGCACTGATAAACCAGCCCTCAGTAGTACTTTTGCTACCGGAGAGGGGATAGCCAGTGGCATGGCGCGGCAGCCCCCACTACGGCACGTAGTGGCATGCACATAGCGGTATTCTAAGGAGAGAGAAGCACTGTTGCCATGATTAACGGGCCAGACAGTGTATATGTGTGAGGTACATTTGTACACAGGAGGTCTCTGTGTAGCAAGGAGCTCAGAGTACAGAGTTACTCAAAAGTTTCGTTCGTGCGTAATACAGTTTGTGATCAGTTGTACTAAGTCCTGAAGCAAAAAATTTGAATACGACTGTCACCATTGAAATACCTGGAGTCTCGTCAGTGAAATTTTTCAACAGATTTTTATTAGATTTTTTTCATGTATTTAGCCAAGTATCTTATAGATGAAAATAAAAAACCAATCAATTTTCACTTAACCGTTTCTTTGTAATTAATTTTTAAAAGTAGGCATTTTAACATTGGGGCTTATGCACATACTGCTAACCAGACGTCAAACACAGTTTTAGCAAGACAGCAAATTCACAAAATATGCTCAAATTATATGGTAAGATGCGTAGTTTTGTTTTTGCATGAGATAAATCACTTTTACTTAGCGGTTGTTGTATAATAAGAAAAAATGTGAGGGAAAACGCGAATCTTCAGGCAAAACCGGCGGCTATATGCAAAATCGTGGCAACGCAGAGGCTATGACGTTTTGCTGTGACTCTCAGGGCCGCGTCTAACGGGGGGCTATTTCGTGCCACGCACGAAGGTACACTAGCCATGGGGCGCCAAAAGGCCTCATACCTTCTCTAGAAAAGGGCGTTAAAGTAGTATGGCCATGAATCGATTTCCAAGATTTAAATATGAAATAATTATGTATGCAAGCTAATATCAATAGAAACCTCCTGGTGCAATTTGGGGTAGATTGACCGTTTAGTATGTCTGATAAAAATTAATTACCAAGTAGAAAATAACCCAGAGTCTTATGGGCAAGACACATTTCTTTGGGTTTGTATGTAAAATCCAAGATTAAAATATAAAAAATATACCAAAAAACGGGAAAAAAAAAACAAAAATTTACACCTATTGATGAAAATTATTGACCGTTTGATACTTTAGTTATAACTAATTTCTGCTTCTCGGTGTTCGGAAATAGCGCGTCGAGTAGATTCGGTAGCGTCGCGTCAGTGGAGTGGGTTCAAGCGTGCATTTCAGATCTCGTTTTCCCCACGACACACTCAAACGTTTGAGTGTATCGTGGTTTTCTCTACTGGGCCACGAGCCCATTGATAATATGCGCTGCCACACATAAAAAGACGCTAGTCAAAGGAGGCACATTATTTGAATAATAAGTGAAAAATGATCAAAATAATCGACTAATTCTTATGGTCATACATTTTACAATTCACAAAGAGAATTTTCAATTATAAATCATAGTTTTTTGATGACTTTTTTTACGGACACTTAACGATCACTTTGGAGAGTGACCATACTACTTTAAGCACGAAGGCGTCTCATCATCTAGAAGCGGCCCTGGTGACTCTCCACGACCCATTCGTTGACATTGAATCATTTTCCCATAATATTTTTCTGTTACAACTTTTCCGTTCCACCGAATCTTCTGGGGTTTCGAAAAATTAAACATTTTTTATTTTCTTCGAATATTTTTCACTCATGCCACTTTTCACGAGAAGTTACACTTGTTCTTTACCGTATGTCCCACTCTGTACGGGCCAGTTTGAAGTTACCTTCGGGGAGGCTTGGTCGGTACTTGAGTCATTTAATACCGGTAGAAGTCGAGTCGGTAGTTAGAGTTGGTGTCAATTCGAGTGATCGAAGCGTCTAACTTCGAAATTATGAATTTGTGAATAATGGAAATTACTCACCATTATTCACAAATTCATAATTTCGAGGTTAGACGCTTCGATCTCCCGAATTGATACCAACTCTAACTACCGACTCGACTTCTACCGGTATTAAATGTTTCGATTACCGACCCAGCCTCCCTGAAGGTAACTTTCAAACTGGCCCGTACAGAGCCCCGATAGCAAAGTGGCACCACAGTGACTGCACCCTGCTTTCACGCGGTGCATTCGAGTGCATGCACTGGGGTGTCCATCTGTCTGTGCACCGTGAAGCCACACTGCAGTCACGCAGTGTAAGTACGATGGTAAAAGTAGAATTTTGCAAAAAGGGGGCGATAAAGTAGGATTTCCCGCCTGCCTTATCCGCCTACTAGAGAGAGAGAGAGAGAGAGAGTGTCGGTTTTTTTTTCTCAAACCCGACCCGGCCAGGACTCGAACCTGCGACCTTTAGAAGACTGGGAACGCTTCTCGCATTCTACCAATTGCGCCATCGACTCTTTGTGGTGGAAGTCGACTAAGTTATACATATAATATCGATACCTGAAAGCAACAGTACTGTGACTAGTGAGATAAAGCCGAAAGCCGATTTCGAGCTATGTCAAACGTAAACTAAATTTTAAATATTTTTGCCGAGATATCTCAGTGTTGCATTGTGTAAAGGCCGGTTTATATATATATATATATCTCATTAAATTTTTAAAAATAATTTGATACTTTCTTTTTCAAAACAGTAGCGATTATGATAATTAATTATTCATTATTTATGAAATAATTCAGTACAATTTGCACTGTTTGAAACATTATTATAATATCAATTTTGTTATTTTCTAATTTAAAAATTCTTCTATAGGGGTGTGAAATCAATTAATTGTAAATTTACAACCGCACACATCCGCAGATCAAAATTTGTAACTATAGTTGTAACTACGTGGCAGCACTGCGTGCAGCTAGCGTGTAAATCCACGCTTTGCTGTCGGGGAGTGGGACATACGGTATTATGAGTAAACGCTGTGTGGTAAATCAGATATCCTACGTTATCTGCAGAACTAGTACCAACTGCGGAATATTCTAATCCACCGTTGCCACGTCTTGCACACATTTTATAATTTTATAATAAAATCAATTTAACGCAAAAAATAAATTATAAACATATTCATCATCTTTAAAATGCATAAGAAATCTGAAATTAACAGATCTTGAATCTGCCTAACTATGTATTTACTATTTTTTCTTCTCTAAATTAATTTATCTAGGATTGGCAATAACCGTCGGTCTCTTTGATGTTTCGCCCCGCGCACCTCACCCCGCAAAGTACTGACGAGACTCCTTAACACGATATGCTCTTGCGCATCTTTCCCAGGCCATATGACGTCACGCGAGAATCGCTTTCGAATAATAAGAGCTGTACAACCTTGCTTCCACCGTTTTCGTCATATTGAGATATGAGAAAAACGGGGGACGCAAAGTTAAACATATATATCCTTACCGGTTATTTTTCTTTGCGTGTCCATGATAATATTTATAAAATCAGATATTTCATATATTATTTCATAGATTTGTTTACAAACGAGCATATATATTTGGTATAAATGTGGTTGAAATGTAGATATAGGTACATAGACAGCGTATAAATGTCTGGCAGTTATCCTAAGTTGACAACAATCGATGTACACGCGGAACCGTACACGGCACGGTTGGAACGGATTTTCTCTACTGCGCATGACGGGGACCGTTCAATGTACGGTTCTCGGTGCGGTTAGAACAAACCTAATGTTCTCTCATTACCGCGATAAGACTGCGTGGTGAGGTGACCGCGCCGGTAAACACGACGACGCTTAAGGCCATCACACAGAAAATTCCGTAAGGCCGTAAGCAGTAAGCGTAAGACGTAAAACGTAAGGTTCATCACACAAATGCGGCGTAAGACGTAAGCTTTGACCAATCCTGAACGAAGACGCTGTCCCCACCCTCTATTTAAATGTAACTTAGAATCTAGAAGTGTCAGTTTGATATTGTTAATAATTTCATTTCAATTGGGAAGAAAAGCTTAACAGTAAGTACATTTAATTATTGATTACACTCAGTTCCTATATATAATAAACAGAAAAGCCATTCCTAGAATGATATAAGGATACAGTGAACCGCAATGTAAAATGCATGACGTGAAGAGTCAGAACTGTCGTATTCATCTGCTTTTTTCATAAAAAATATAAATAATAACACTCAACAATATTATTCTCGAGCCATAGTTTGATGAACATGACGTGATAGCATTCTCTGAAATTTTATCACATAAATATCTCTTGAAGAACCCTGGAAAAAAATATTTTCATTTCCTATGCCTATTATACAGATAAAATTATTTTTCAGGTAGTTGAAACATGCCGAGAAATAATGAAATATTGCTGGGGATTTTGTTGGTGGCTACGGGTGTGCTTGTTTTGAAGAAGAAACGATCACGGAGATGGTTGAATCGTCGATGGTAGATTCGACCAATAAATCGTATGCATATTTTTTTCCAGGGTTCTTCAAGAGATATTTATGTGATAAAATTTCAGAAAATGCTATCACGTCATGTTCATCAAACTATATCTCGAGAATAATATTGTCGAATGTTATTATTTATATTTTTTATGAAAAAAGCAGATGAATACGACAGTTCTGACTCTTTACGTCATGCATTTTACATTGCGATTCACTGTATCCTTATGTCAATCTAGGTATGGCTTTTCTATTTATTATATATAGGAACTGAGTGTAATCAATAATTAAATGTACTTACTGTTAAGCTTTTCTTCCCAACTGATATGAAAATTTTAACTGAATATCAAACTGAACTTAGGGCTGAAATTATTAACAATATCAAACTGACACTTCTAGATTTTAGTTTAGATGTAAACAGAGGGTGGTGACGCGTGGCGCACTATGATATCAAATAAACCGGTAAACTTTGTGATTGGTTGTCCGTAAGACGTTCGCCGTAAGAATTTCAACCGGACGAAAGTTTTCGACGTTACGTTTTACGTCTTACGGACGAAAGTGGTGGGGTTACGGACATGAGAATACTTGATCCTGATTGGTCTATTCGCTTACGTCTTACGTCTTACGTCTTACGGAATTTTCTGTGTGATGGCCTTTAGTCGGCGGTGTTTGTTTATGCGTCGAAGAAACTATTGGGGTCCACCCAACATGCAGTCTGGTCGCGGTTTTGATAGAGAGAGAGAGCGCGCGTATCTCGGTTCATCGGGCGAAGGGCAATCGTACAGGGAATTGACTTCGTTTCAACACAAACGGCATGTCCGAATAAGAAGAAGAAGAATAATAAGAAGAAGGAGGAGAAAGAGGAGAAGGAGGAGAAGAAGAAGAGGGAGGAGAAGAAGAAGAAGGAGATGAAGATGAAGAGCTTACTTAAGCGGCCCTCACACGATCAGTATTACTGACAGTATTTCGAAATACTGACAATATTACTGACTGTGTGAAGGCAAATACTGATGGAGTATCAGTATACTGATGATACTTTCGGGATCCTGAAAGTATTTGGGCGGAGCCAAAATACTGATGAAAATACTGATAGTCTAAGTGCAAGAGCATCAGTAATTGAACAGTATTTCAAGTGTAGCCATGGAAGCAACGTTGCCCGTGCCGTCGTACATAGGCTCACCCGGCCCCGATTTCGGGAATGAACAAGAAGAAACCAAAAAATCCGTACTAAAAAGATTTATCGATGTATATAGGTCAGTGCCCGAGTTGTGAACATCACAACGAAAGAATATTCAAATTGGGACACAAAAAAGAGGATATGAAACTACGTCAATTTTTTTTCTTTTTGCGATCCTTTAAGGGATAACACCACTCTAGAGGCCGAAAAAAGGTGTAATTTTGCGGATTTTTCATGGGGTTATGAGAAAAGGGATTGTATTGAAATTTACAGGGTTTATTCAACATATATTGAAGTATAAAAAAAAATTTTTTTATTATCGATTTCGTGCAAAATGGCGGCGCCACAGCGGATCTCCGATACAAGGTTTTTTTGAAGACGCTCCGCGGGCGTACCCATTCCTCGGCAACCGTGAGAGCTGGAACAAAAATCCAAAATTTTTTTGAAACTACATACTAATAGCTATCGAAGTACGTAGGATTTTTCTTTTTTTTTCAATTTTTGTAGAAACTGTGCATATCTGAACAAAAAGTATGAATTTTCGACTAAAAAAAGAGCAGTAAATTGTTAATAAAACAAGTAATTTTCAAAATATCAAAAAACGGCTACGTACTTCGGAGGAGAATATATATATGAAGCTACTGTAAAAATTTGAAGTCGATCCATGCAATAGTTTTGAAGCTACGAGTACGCCCGATTTGAAAAAAACAGTTTCGAGAAAAACGCGTTTAAAGTTTTCGTAACATTGAAACCGTTGAAATTTTTGTTTACCTCTAGTCTGCGATGCCTGCGCCGTACATCTGGCCGTCTCTGTTGATGTCGGACTCTTCCTCTTCCTTCCTTGCAGATTTTATGGACATCCGGGCCTCTCTGGCATCGTTGGTCAACGATCGCTCGGAAAATTTGATGCGACGAGCGTCCGCCTCCACGCAAAAATTGTAGCAATTCGGTCCGATCGTTAAGCCCAGGTGTTCCATCAGCTTCAATACACTGGACAATCCATCGTTGTAGATACTTGCAGCAATATATACTGCAGTATCAAGCACATGTTTGCCACTGGAAAATGTTTTTGGAGCCATGGACCAGACCGTTGCATTAAAACTTTCGTTGCTATTTTGCGTGAAGCCGCCTAAGCAACGAGTAAGCAATTCATCTCGGCTGAGTTCTTCGTACAATGGCAAAATCGCTTTATAAACCTCTTGAGAAAGAGCCGGTTTATGCGTAAAGTCCTGCCCAGTCGCTTGAGCTTTTTGCCAAGCGCACCATGAATTCTCTCCGGGCGGGCATCTTTCGTGCCTCGGTTGATCGTCGGTCGATAATTTATGGTCCAGTGTTGCGTAAATTTCATTTCGCATTTTTCCTACAGAATTGTGATTCCTACGAATTGCTAATCCGTAGTAAATTGCCAACTCGTCTATGAGCTTACCAGTAAGCTTGCCTTTCCCTCCAAGTCCTTTTGTTTGCTTCTTCAAATTACGGAGACGAGAGCCCATCCGCTTCTGCACATGATCGATGCATTCTTTTTTCTGTACGGTAAACTCTTTGTAGGGTTCAGAATCTAAAATTCCTTTGAAGGTTTTAGAATCTCCGTCGCCGACGTAATTTGCGTACTTCAAATTGTGCAAAGATTCTGAGCGCTCGAACATTTCGATGACGACGTCCACTTCCATCTTCCCGGCGGAGCCGACGTGGTTTGCTTGGTATTCATCCTTGTGAGTTTCACTCCACTCCTCGAACTCGATAGTGTCAGTTTTAGTTTTCCAAAATTCGCAAGCTTTGCAATATTTAGATTTCACTAAAACATCAACTACTTTGCCAGTATGCCAGCCGATAAGTGAAACAAGTCCGTACAGAGATGAAAAACCACGTTTCCTCCACGAACCATCGCCAGATACAGTAATGCCACTTTGATCTTCAGTTTTTTCTTTTTCTTTTTCAGCTGTAATTTTCATGCTGAGATTGCAAACAGCTTTGGCTTCAACGGCAATTTTCTTCACAACTACATCGTAAAACGATTGGAAAATGGGCCGTGGAAGATCCATGAAGGCACAAAACTTGATAATGCCACTCAATCCTACTCCTAGCAATCGCATGGCAAGCACAATTCTGCGATTAATATCGTATCCTTTGTCAATAAAAGGACAGCTAGGAATATTGATTTCGTCGCAGTTTTTGCAAGAAATCACAAGCTTGAAACCCAAGCCTCGCTTTCCACTTTCGCTAAATGTGACATCTGATTTGCACTTTTTGCACACGACAGCTTCCGATATCGCAGAGAATACTGCCAAAAAGTTCAAGATTCGATAACCAAAGTCTTCTTTTACTTTAAAATCATCGAAATTAACATCTGATAATTTTTTGGCCGACGTACTGACGCTTTCCAGGCTTGGCTTCTCCAGCTCGTAACGGTTGCACGGGCGTCGATTCGAAATTTTCGGCCTTTTCGCGCTGTTCCTTCCTCCACGGGTGGTTTTTTGGTCACTGTACGTTCTCTTCGAAGACATGCTGATCGTTAAAAAAAAACTTGTGCAAAAACTTGTGCAAAAAAATGAAATACTTCAATGAAATATTCAAAAATGTACACTACGAAATCAAAGCGTCTGCGCGGCGTCGCTTGGCAGCTGTACTGGTTCTCAGACGCGCACGCACACACAGACGCACTTCTATAGGGTTTTAGTACACCTTGGTGGACTTCTCATAAACCACTATGCCCATAAGCAATAGAATTCGGACATGTGTAGGGTCGATAAATCAGAGCGCGCGCGCGCCGTGGCGGCTGATTCAGCCGTCGGCGCGCGCTCCGAGGCGTTGAGGCAGATTTAAGAATTAGACCCCTTCCACATTGAATTTCAATATAAAACCAATTGGATATGTTTTTTAAAGTCCTTAAGTATACTTTAAGCAAAAAAAAATCGAATTTTTGAAAATCCTAGAGTGGTGTTACCCCTTAAACTTGTACAATATAATGTAATTGCAATGCAAGCCTTTTGTTTCTTGTCCACTTTTTAAAATTAAAGTACAGAAAAACAACGACGTTCTACGAACTACAAATCTATACTGACATAAATACTGATCGTGTGCGGTGAATTATGAAATACTTATGAAATACTGTCAGTAACTAATACTGTCAGTAATACTGATCGTGTGAGGGCCGCTTTACTCCGCGCCGTCGACCGAATACCCGACGCACGGCGAATGCGCCGACGCGAGCGCCCTTAGTGTATACTCCCGCCTCGCTCCCGAGGACCTGTGGGGGGAGGGGGGGACGCCGCAAAGCGGCGCGGGGAGTCTCCCCCCGGGGGCCGGCGAGCAGGGGGCGGAGCCCCCTAGTAATACCTATGCTACTTTTCCTGTAAGTTTCAGTTAAATATATGGGGCATTCCATGCCAAGTCACCGAGTTTTTGACTCGACCCTCTTCGATTTCGCTCATTTTTTGATATGTTTTAGTACTTATTAAAAGCAACGTGTACTGTACTGTACTGTACTTAGCATTTACCGGGCACTCAGTCCTTTTTGGACCATTGTACCCGAGCCACACTTGGGGCAACTCAGACAGAGAGGGGTCGCCCCCTCCGCCCACGACCCCCGGTGAGCCCAGGGCCTCCATGCAGACGGCCATGCAGGAGCCCCTAGCCCTCCCAGGTATCCCAACCAGAAGGGGGGCCCCTCCCTGTCCTCACTCACTGGGGAAGGGGGTCCTCCATGCAGAAGCCCCCCCTCCCCACCTCGAGTACAGCCGGTCTTAGCTCGATCCCCAGATCCCGGAAAAATTATTTTTCCGCAAGCCGGGATTCGAACCCTAGACCCATCGCCAGAGCAGTCTTCGAGAGGCTAGCATTTAGACCACTCGGCTACTGCCGGCGACTAAGAGCAACGTGTACACCAATTTTTAGCCTTTTATTTCAAACTGCTATTGAGTAATCGATTTTTTAAATTTTGAAGCAAAACATGTTCAATTAATGATAGACTAGTAATAAATATCGATATCTATAAAAAGTAGGGTATCATTTTTTTCGTCTTTAAATGTAGTTTCAGACAATAAATAAAAGCAAATTATTCGAAGTAATTATAACTCAGTTATTAACGTTTAAAAATTAAAATCGATATTTTCAAAAAGTCCGACCCCTTCGATTTTTTTGAAAAATTTTCCCAAAATTCTACTCCATATTACGCATCTTTTAAGCCGCAGTTTGAGATGTGATCACAATTTTTTCTATTTTTTATCGAATATTGAAAATTTAATTTTTTTTCTTTTAGGATTGAATTATCTATATTATCCGGTTCTCAAAAATTCAAGAATATAGTGCAATGAAAGAAAAATTGGAAGATCGCTTCAGAAATGCAAAACCGATAACAGCGACACAGAAAATCCATAAAATTACGCGTTTACTAAATCCTATTGTGGAAGTAAAGTCGTTTTCCCTTTCAGACAAGTTTACACATCACAGTACAATTAAGAAATATAATAAGCAATCGTTAAGTGAGAAAAATAATAAAAAAGATTATATGAAATGTAAAATGATACCAAATAAAATATTTTAAATTGATTAAAATAATTTGATCGCTTTCAATAAAATTGTTTTTAATGTTTTTGGACGATATTTAGTCAAGAGAGTAAAATTATAGATAATTTAATCCAAAAAGAGAAAAATTAAATTATCAATATTCGATAAAAAATAGAAAAAATTGTGATCACATCTCAAACTGCGGCTTAAAAGTTGCGTAATATGGAGTAGAATTTTGGGAAAATTTTTCAAAAAAATCGAAGATGTCGGACTTTTTAAAAATGTCGATTAAAATTTTTAAACGTTAATAACAGTGATAATTACTTCGAATAATTTTCTTTTATATATTTTCTAAGACTACATTTAAAGACGAAAAAAATGATACCTTACTTTTTATAGATATCGATATTTATTACTAGTCTATCGTTAATTAAACATTTTGTGCTTCAAAATTTAAAAAATCGATTACTCAATAACGGTTTGGAATAAAAGGCTAAAAACTGGTGTACACGTTCCTTTTAATAAGTACTAAAACATATCAAAAAATGAGCGAAATCGAAGAGGGTCGAGTCAAAAACTCGGTGACTTGGCATGGAATGCCCCATATGCGTTTTTGTTTGTGCAAAAATTCTTGTAACCTTACTTTTCGGATATCCCTCGTATTATTACTGTACTTACACTGATAATAAAATGTAGATGAATCATGGAGCGTTATGGAGCCTGTGTTACAATACGAGAAAACTTTTCTTCGACATGATCAATTATTTCTCCCAATATGCATAGTCTCGCTTCAGCGGGAAGTCAGATCGGAAGAAATAATTTCTCATATGGAAAAAATATTTCCTCGAATAAGATCAATGTCATTAAATAATAAAGTTATATATTAAATGATGTCCACTTAATAAAGTAATGTTCCTAAAATGTTTTCAAACATTACAAAAATAAAACTACAATGGGACTTTTCTGGCACATGTCGGTTACATGCTCATCATGTTCCTGAAACCTTTCTGAAAGGTGTTGTGCCCTGAAGGACAGTTATAATATCGCACACCTAGATCAAAACAGTATCAACTCAAAAAATGAATTTTTTTATTTAACCGTTTATTCGGATTCTACAAACGAAGCTCCATAAACCAATAAAACAGATTTACCGATATCTTGAATAGTTTCCGAAAAATGGCGCTATAAGTCAGTTTTGTTGAATATACATATGTGCACATGACCGCTCCACGAACACCGTTACATTTTTAGTTTCTGCTGTGACAGCGAGAAGGATGCACGTATATTGATAGTCCTAAACTGTGTTATTTCGAGTTACAAGGGTTTTGTTGGTGTAATTCGTGAGTCTGTTCAGCATCATTTGGAGTTACTACAGTGTTGGTGACTAAATCGTGATCGAACTGACGATTACGCACTGCTGGATTTCGAGTTGTATCAGTTTTGATTACACAGATAAGTGAAAAGTTTATGATTATTTTGACTTATTTCGGTTTTCATCAAACACTTTTGATATTTCTAGTTACAACAGTTTTTTTGAGTCATTTTTAGTCTAATTATTTCTCGAGAAAACACATCAAACACATTTTAAATAAAATAGCATAATGCATTTTTACAGTTAACACACTTTTTGGATTACGTCTGAGCAAAAAAAGAGGTTAATTCAATTTCTGAATGATTATTTTTGAGTTGATGCACTTTTCATGGTTATTGAATGTTCCGTCTCACGGTGGACGAAATTTGACATAACGGTTCATACCGCTCGATATTATTGCAATCTAAGAGATACTTAAAATCAGGTCCAATCTACACCCCACAAACATATTCAACGTTAATACGGACTGCCAGAAAGACAGGACGTCCTTACAAAGTAGTAGAAATGACTCATGATAAATTCTATGATGTCAAAGCTGTGCAAGACTTATGGGGTAATAACTTCAATATAGACGAAAATAGAAATCAAGTAAAGTGGCGTGATATCAAAATCCTTAAAGTAGAAAAGGAGCATCCCCAGGCATTTTTCTATAAAACATCATTTGGAGACGAAACCTTCTAAAAGACTTACTCGCAACAGACGAACTACAAATCAATCCTCGATTTCTGCTAATTTGACTCTAGCATACACAAAAAGAATTCCTCTGTCTAATGCGAAAAGGAAGGACATTCAAGAACTAATTGATAAGAACGTTATTCCAAATCAGTACCTAAGTCCTCATAGTAATGAGTCCTACTTAAAAAATGTTTTAGATCAAAATTGAATATCAAGAAAATGTAATTTTTTTTCTTAATTTGGACAATCTATAATAATTATACTCAGTAGTAAGAATAAGCTTTCCTTTTTCAGGGATAGAACTTTTTGATAGAATATAATAATATGGTTTTGAAATGTTGTTTCAAAAGTGACGCTAAAGGTAAAACTTAATAATAAATTATAATTTAGAACATTCTTTGTGTATAGTCAGGTTTATGAATCGTTAACAATTTTCAAAATTAGATTAAGTTTCGTTTTTGTACTTTATTATTGTTAAAAGAACTTTTTCATTTTGTTCAGGAAAATTTCATGTCCAATAAAAGAAGATTTCTATGAATTCTTTGTTATATATCATTCAAGCTAAAGGAAAATTAAACAAGAAACTACACCTTTCTTGAAATTATACGTAACATTTTCTCCCAGTTGAAACTGAATCAACTCAAAAAAATTTAGCAAAAGCGATTCAAGTCTAAATAGTTAAAAAAATATTTAGGTAAAATTTGACTAACAAAACAGTAGTAACTCAAAAAACCAATTTTTTGCTTACCTAGTTGATTTATAATAAAACGTTTCAATCTTAACTTTCTTAAAAATGCTATGTTCAATCATTAAAAGAAAAAAATAAACCCCTTATCACACATCGACATGAGAATCATTTTTTCGCCATTTCTGGAAAACAAGTTTCTTTGAGTTGATACTGTTTTGATCTAGGTGTGCGATATAGTTCTAATGAAATGATTATGAGAAATAGCAGGTATTAATAATTGTTAATGCAATTTTGCCGTCATTATGCGGATACGCTTGTAATGAACAAAGCGAGAAAACTATTGCTGCACATTTGCTACCATCTCGTGCTAACATTTTGCTAATATTTGAAGCTAGCAATTGTTGCTATCATTTTACTACTAATAAGCTAAGATGATATTTGATTTCCGCATATTCACAACAAACTACTGCAACAGTTGCTGATACACAACTGCTCCCGGGTTGCTTTTACACGTTTTGTTTTCTGGGAAGTTTCATCGGACTTCTACCAGGAAGGCAGCACCTCCTGAACCCTCAATTTGCAACTCCTCATAGCCAATTTTTATGACTCAATCCTGTCTACGCAATCGCGACTCGAGCCACCTTAAATTTCGTTTTTCTATTAAACAACGCCTATATAAATTTTTAAGAATCCTGTCCTATTATGTAAAACCGCCACGTTTAACATATATTCTTACATGCAGAGTCTATTTGGATAATGAATATCAGGTGGTGTTAGTGAGAATTTAGATCTACGGAGTCCGGACTTGGATTTGCAACAGAACAATCGTACGAGTGCGAGAGAGAACATGTAGCGTGTGCATAAGAACCATTCTGTCGCACAAACTCCAACTGAAATACTCTAGAGAAACGTACGGCAGAGAGGTTCTTATGCACTCACCACATGTTTTCGCACTCTGGCAGGAGAGAATTTGCAAGCTATTGTAGTCCAGTAATTAAGGATTTGTTCATTCTGGGGAGTGCTAGGGACTTTTCGTGAAGTTATGTTTTAATTAAAGTAACATTGATTAACGTAACTAAGACCATGTGTAACAACTTGAAGGTCTCCTTTATCGGAAAAGCCATAGTTCATCAACGAAATGTAGGAAAAACATGACGGCTTTCTTAGTAAACCCAACTAGGACAGAATCCTTATTGACGCTTTTTTCTACTTAATTTTTGTTTACATAGAGCAGCATGGTACGCTTGGTTAAACACTTTTTTTTAATGTGCCTCCTCAATAGCTGCACTCAGAGGGGCAATGTGATCAATATTTGTCCCATTGATCATTCATTGGTCGGTAGGATGAGTATTGACATAGACCACGCCGACTATAATTATCCTGAACAAAAGACCCTATACCGGGTGTTCACACCCAGGCTCCGAGCCTGAGTGGAGCTCAATTCAAATGTGCCGCATACGTTGACCAATAGTGGCCCTACCGTCAGTACGGCCATCTATTGATCGGTAAGCGAACTGCATAGATCTCGAGGCGCCAAAATTATCGATATTTAATCAACCTGCTCAGTGACTCAGTGGTTGTTTATGCTCTCCAAATAAGTATCTGTGTGCTGCGAAGTTAATAAGTAACGTCAGGAGGGAAGACAAATTAATTGTGGACACTCCTAAAGGTAAGAACACCCATTTCCACGTTACCCTGGAGGTACGTGTTCGCAACACTCTACCTCCAGGCTAACGTGGATGTTACCTCCAGGCTAAATGGATGCTCTTACCTTTGGGTTAGCAGTATTCAAAATTAATTTATCTTCGTCACTCCTGAAGTCACTAAGTTAAGGAACTTTGCGGCAAGTGTGTATTTGGTGTACATAAACAACCACTAACAAGGAGAGTATTCGAGGTGTACCTCACCGATTTTCTTCATTCTGCGATATGTTGTAGTATATCAAAAAATATTAGACACATATTTTTTTGTTCGTGCTAATTCGGCCATTTAAGGGGTGAAAATCACCCCTAAACTTGACCCCCTAAAACCAATTTTCTACGATTTCTCAAAAACTACGTTGAATTTCTTAATGAAACATATTGAATATTATTCCTTATCGAAAGACGATAATATGTGAAGTACTTTTACACTCGGGGGTTACACAAATCGTAAAAAATTGGTTTTAGGGGGTCAAGTTTAGGGGTGATTTTCACCCCTTAAATGACCGAATTAGCACGTACAAAAAAATATGTGTCTAATGTTTTTTGATATACTACAACATATAGCAGAATGAAGAAAATCGGAGAGGTACACCTCGAATACTCTCCTTGTAAGTCACTGAACAGGCATAGGTTATGATTTTTGATTATGTTGAAATTTATTGACAGGTTGCAATGCTCGATTAGATGTCGATAATTTCGGCGCCTCGAGATCTATGCAGTTCGGTTACCGATCAATAGATGGCTGTACTGACGACAGGACTTTGGCGAAAGAGAGTTCGCCATCTCGTGGCGGAGCGTTTCGTTCCGAAGTCGGCTTGTGGACTCGTCAGTAAGGCTAGGCCGACTCCTGCCTTAGACGCTCTGTGCTATCGGTCCTCCGTGAGTGTCAGGCGGTTTCGGTCTCCACGTATGTTGTTGACATAAGACGATATGGCATGTAGCGTTTGGTAGACGGTGGGCTGTATGCTATTGGTCGGAGATGCAAGGACGACGAACGATTGGCTCTGTCTATCGCCGGCAGACGTCAATAGTCACAAGAGAAGTTCCCTAGGGCGTAAAAACCTAGCAGACGAGAAAGTATGGCGGGTGACGGGTACGTGTACAGACCCGTTATCACCCTTCCTTCATTACTTCGATTTAACTGAATTTTTACTTTTTATTAACAAGCGCGTCCGAGGATCGAAATAAACGTGAGGGAAATCGTTTCGCGAATGGAAATATTTTATTAACTTTGAAAACCACGTTTTATTTCCAAAAAATACAATTACTCCGACAAATTCCACTTTGTAAAGACGCGTACCCGTCACCCGCCATACTTTCTCGTCTGCTAGGTTTTTACGCCGTAGGGAACTTCTCTCGCGACGATTGACGTCTGCCGGCGATAGACAGAGCCAATCGTTCGTCGTCCTTGCGTCTCCGACCAATAGCGTACAGCCTACAGTCTACAAAACGCTACGTGCCATATCGTCCTATGTCAACAACATACGTGGAGACCCTGTATAGAAACCGTACCCGCCTTCGACCACTAGCGAGATGGACGGAGGGACGGCGCCATCTGGTGCTGGTGGAGCTGGGCCGCTACAGGACCACTATTAGTCCGCGTATGCGGCACATTTGAATTAAGCTCCACCTAGTCTCGGAGACTGGACGCGAACATCCGGTATATACTCCACGGTTTATTCCCTAATGGGCACTAGCGTACTCGGTAAGAGAAGCAGAATAAAGTTCAAGTACTCCGAAGGTAATTAGTTTGGAGATTTCCGAGAAATTAAATTGTAAAAAATAATTAAGACTAACAAAGCCAATTTAGTTTCGTCGAACGTAATTTTAACAGTGAATAGCGCATTATTGCCATGATCCAAACGATCTTTATCAAACATGATCGAAATGTTTTAATACGAAGGTTTGAAACAACACTTTTCAACTCAGTTCCTCCGCTGAGTTGCGGTGCGTCAACTCGTATCTAGAACGTTTCCAACCTTCACGTCAAAGACTCAATTACATCTGACAACGTTCGGTTGATTCTCAGGATACGGATCATAAGACGGTATTTTATGTAGCGCTTTGGAAACTATAGACAATCAGACTCAGCTGGACCCTGCCCGCACCTCGATGATTAGCTGTAATGACGTGCAAGTAGCATCTACCAACCGTTTCGGGAGAAGGTTCCTAGTGTTTGATCGCCTGACTCAGACGTATAATAATCTACAGTCTACAGAGTGCGGTGTAGCGTATCGTCCTATGACCCGTGTGATGTATGCATGGTAGTGTAATGAGAGTTCGTGTGAGGGCGACACGCTCCAGTGCGTAGGTTACGGGATCCGTGCGTGTGGACCCCGAACCGCATGTTAGTCTAAGTCGTGCCACGGCGTTGGCAAGTGTAACTCTTGTTAACCCTGTCTTCTTTAGTTAATAATAAAGTTCTTAAGTTAGTAATAAAGTCACCTCGGCCCATCCACCACAACCCGCATTCTGAGAATCACACTGTACAATACGCATACGAGGAAGCTTGATTTATTGGGACCGTGCAACTGCTTGGAGGGGATACGGCGAACGATCGTGCGCAACTAGTTGTGAAGGCTTGAAGTTAATCGGCACGTCTCACCATACCTATAACACGTTGACTGCCAGCCACCACCGCTGCCGGATTAAAGTACATTATATGGCAGTCAATGTGTCTGAAGGTGAATAAACCGGCCCTAAATGTTATACTTACTATTTATTGCAATTCTATACATATAAATAATTGCTATAAAATACACCTGATGAAAAACATTCATATTGTTGTTCACTAATTGGTTTTTCCGAGGATTTCTATATTCTTATCATATTTGGTACTATATAAAAGTGCCGATTTTTCGCCGACTACTGCCACCAGGTGTCACTGTACGGGTGTTGCACGGTCCCAATAGGGTCCACCATTGGGTCTGCAACGTAACGAATATAACGTCTACGATTTGTGGAACTGTAGACTATGAACGTCCTCGTTGATCGGCAGTGGTGGGTAGGAGAGGTTAATCAGGATTGGCAACTGTACTGATCAAACTCTTAAACTGAGGTACACCCAGCGTCATGGATTCTGCTTCTGGTGACTTTTGCAAAATGTCATTTTTAAGGTACTATCCAATGAACAAGTAATTCTAATGCTTTCGTTAACCAAGATAAACGCCGCTGTAGTTAAAGAAAGCATGAGAATTACTTGTTCATTGGATAGTACCTTAAAAATGACATTTTGCAAAAGTCACCAGAAGCAAAATCCGTGACGCTGGGTGTAGGTCCTCCGGATTTTAACCAGATCTAGAATGAACTCTAGCAAGAATGAGGCGTACCTACCTAATTGAAGAGTTTCATCACTATAGTTGCCGATCCTGATTGACCTCACCTATCCACCACAGCCAATTAACGATGACGCTCGTCGTCTACAGTTCCACAAAATCGTATACCATATTTGCTATGTCGCAGATCCAGTGCCTGACCCTGTAGGCGAGTGCGAGTGAGAAGATGTAGTAGGTGCATAAGAATCTCTCTGTTGCACATTTCCCTAGACTTGTCCAGTTCGAATGTGTGGCAAAGAAACTCTTATGCGTTCACCCGGGTATTTTCAGTCACACTCGCATAGTGCCTATGATTACCATCCTCGAAATCACACGGTAGGCGATTAACCACTGCTGGACACGGCCTGCATCTCGATGATTAACTGTAACGACATAGAAGCAGGTTCCACCAATCATTCCGAAAGAAGATCCCTAGTGTGTGAAGACTTAAGGGGGCATGTAATGTTATACCGGTAAAAAAATCGATTTTTTTTACTTAATTTTGTTTCTTTAAGTCTCCTGAATTCGGAAAAGTACGATTTATTGATATATTCGCCAAATTACGGGTGCAGCAGCGGGTTTAGTAAATCCGCGCAGCACCTGAAATCATGTAGAATAGCCGTATAATTATCAAAAACTACCCTTCATTTAAGTCGCGAAAATAGGACCTTGTGCGCAACAGCTTTTGAATTCCCCAAGAAGAAGCCCTAAAGCAAAGGCAAGGAGATTTAAGGTCAAAGGAAGGCTCTATGTATGAAGCTGGTGGATTTGATTAGCTGGAATTGGTGAATAAGGTGTTGTGAAACTTTAAAGTGGTTTTTCTCCAAAATGGATTTTTTCACCTTGCGCGCATGATTTCTGAAAAACCGTTGGGTCTTTTGCAATGAAATTTGGCACAGTGCTTATTTGGGTGATTATCTAGAAGACATGGAGGCCCTTTTTTGAATATTTTTGTTTAAAGCAAAATAACATACAAAAAATAACCTAAAAAGTTGATGATTTCTTTGGTCACATTTGAACTTTTGCCCATAAGGAATTGAAAAACAAAACAAAAAACACTGAATACTATGGTAAAAGACTCACAAAATCCAAATATGATCATTCAAAATGCTTAGAACTAAAACTTTTTGCAAAAACATGCATTTGAAAATGGAGATTTTTATGTATGTATAACCTTTTATGCCCCCTTAAATCAGATACTAGGGATCTTCTTTCGAAGCACTTGCCGGGAACTACACGCCGTCGCAGCCAATCGAACAGCGTCCTCGAACTAATAGCATGGAACCTGTAAAAGCGTATAATCTGCAAAACGTCATATAGCCTACTATCGTATGACCTCCATCCTGAGAATCACTCTGTACGTTATATCTATTACAGGGTCCGGATTTGGATCTGCAACATAGCGATCGTGCGAGTGCGAGAGAGAACACATGGCGAGTATATGAAAACCTCTTTGTCGCACATTTCTCTAGACTTGTCAGTTGGAGTTTGTGCGACAGAGAGGTTCTTGTGCATTTGCCATCTATTCTCTCTCGCACTCGCATGATTGCTATGTTGCAAATCAAGAGAGTCCGGACTTTAAATACCAGGGAGGATCTCAGAACACCACTGAACAGAACACAAGCCATATATAGGAATTGTACAAGTGCGACTGCATGAAAGCCTCTCTGTCGCACACACTCCAATTGAACTAGTCTAGGGAAATGTGCGATAGAGAGGCTCTTGCGCACTCGCTACATATTCTCACTCGCAGTCGTACAATTATTACCTATAACCTGCATTCTGAGGTCCACTCTGTACATACATTATTAGAACTACATTCAACAAAACTAAAATGGCTTTCCTAGTTATAAATATATTACTTTTCATTATCTTATTTCTCGAAATCTCGCAACCAATTTAAGGAGTTTGGGGAGTAAAGTCAAAATGATGGAAAAAATTATCAAATAATTATGGAATTATTCTAATGACCCGTTTAAATTTCGCACAACAGCGAAACCTGCCAGCACAGTTTTGACAGCTGTTCCGGCGCGATAAACGAAATTCGGAGTTGTTTATTCTCAGTATAACCTAACTTTTTGTTTGACGTCTTTATTCTTTCATGACATAATCATAACCTGATCGTTGTGGCAAATTGTTATTAATTTTGAAATAGAGTTGATTGATGTACCAGTTTTTTAATCATCATCTGATGATGACATTGATGTATTACCAAGAATCAGAAATCCGAAGAAAATACGTGCCCGGTAAATAAAAGATATCTATAACAATATATTTATATTTTCGTAACAATAACTTTTATTTTCGAGTCGTCGATAAAAGCATCAGGTACAAAACACGTCCAAACATTCGATATCTCACCAACAACAATGTGTTCAGTCTCAAAAAACTATGAGGGTCGTCAATAATAGTAATTACAACGTAAAATTGCACCATTTGATCCAAATCTCGTATCGGACAAAATATATTCTAAAATCTATAAACTTTTAAATCGTTACAACTTAAGATTTATCACGCGGTGACATTACTCGGAGATTACATAGAGCGGTACAATGTCATCGTTTTTTTAAGTATACGCGACCCTATCTAAAAAGTATACAAAGAGCGTTGTACGACTTGATGTCTAATGCCGAGGTATCTTACAAAAGTGTATCAATGCAAATCTAAAATTTTTTCATATTCTACATCGTACGACGGATGTATCACTTCTGCTCCTGAAAACTCTGCAATCACGCGAATTGAAGAAAGGTATAATGTCTACCTAGATAAATTTAAATGTTACTTATAGAAGACAATGCAATGGTAGATGACTTCTTTGGTTGATATTATTGGATACCGTTGAGATTCTCGCGATTAGAGACCCGCGTGCGTCAATTTTAAATTTAAACTTGCATTTTCTGAGTAAAAGAGCGAAGAGAGAAAACAAAATTTTCCCGACGTTTCTATGAGCTTCTATCCTCCTATTAAAAAAGAACTATAATCTAAAATATGTCGTGCGAAATTACCTCGCAGAGAAAGACTCATTTATAAAAAAAAAAGAGAGATCTATTAATTTTGATTCTCCAAAGCTCTGACTCAGATAAAATTATAATCATGATTCAGTCTCACGCGTGGAAAGGAAGGCTACAATAGCCGTTCCTCGGAGCACCGTCCGACGCGATTGCTGCGACCCAGAGAACTTGAGTATCTCATCGAGTTCTTAATCTAGAACGAATTATCGAACGTCAACGTCGCGGTGGAATTTCTACTGTCCGGCGATTGCATTGCGATATATCGTTTCGGTAAGATCTCTTGAAGGTCGTTGCAAGAGCTATTTTTTCGTTTGGCTCGCAAAGGTCTCTCACCCGGCGATCTGAAAAACACGTTTAAAAGCCCACTGTGAACAAAATCAATCCTTCGCAGCCACGACATTGTGACAATGCGAAACTCCTCTTTGTTCCTGGCGAATTAAAAGTTTACCGCGATAAAATTGTTTAATCGTACCTTGTGACGAGTTTCAATTTGACTTTGTCGATATTTTTCAGTATGTCGCTCATTGATTTCTGGGAGATCAGTGGCGGTTTATGCCGATCGACGAATTTGTAGTCCTGTCAACTAGCTCTCCTCACGATGTTAGGAGTCGTCGGAGGTTGCAGAGGTGGCGGCATGTAATAATAACTAATTAAAAGTTTTAACATTGTGATAAAAACGGTTACCTACAGTAATTAGCATTGATCCCGAAGCAAGAAATCTTAAAGTTGGCAATAATTTCGTTGCTGGCTGAATTGCTGTATTTCTTTGCGACCTCGTAGCAATGCAATGTCGTATTTGTCCCAATAATCTCTGACAGGTTTGTTTTTCCAAACGAAATCAAATGAAGAATTGTACAACCATTGTATTCTTCGAAATAATCAACTCTGGAATAGTTTTGTATTAGATATTGGTTATAAATTAGTATGTATAGGTATCCTTTATTTACTTACCGGGCACGTATTTTCCTAAGATTTCTCATTCTTTGTAAGACGTCAATTTCATCATCAGATGATGATTCGAAAACTGGCACATCAATCAACTCTATTTCACAACTAATAACAATTATTATGATTCTGTTACGGTTCTGATTCTGTCACGGAAGAATAAAGACGCAAACAAAAAGTTAGGTTATACCGAGGATAGCTAGCTTATCCAGCGCTGAAACTGCCGGATAAGCTATCCCTGCATTTATTCCAAAGTTTATCCTATTCCAGACTTATACCATCGTGGTAAAACGCTTGCGTACTGGTTATTCTCAGTATAGCGCTATACGCCTCTTGCGTATCTCGAAAGTGCGCCGAAAGCGCCGCGTAGTGGCCAAGATTGGCACAAATGGGTTACACTGTCAACCAATCAGACCTTCCGGCTTGTGCTTATACAGGCAAACCTAAGTGTACATGTGACCACATGTATAGTCGTACACCCCGTGCCGTGTAACCCAGTACAGCACTTTTTGCTCACCAGGCGAGTAAGACGGCGCCACCACCGATGCGCACAATGCGTATACGGCGTTTATACCGTGTTGGTAAAACCGGCCCTTAGGGCCGATATTACAATGTCAGGATAAACCGAAGGTTACAGGTTACCGCTGGTTTTGGTATATTTCGTGTCACACGAACATATACCAAAAACAGCGGTAACCTGTAACCTTCGGTTTAAACTGACATTGTAATATCGGCCCTTAGTAGCAGAACGCACGAGCCGCGAATCGCGGCGGATGGCGGTCGCGCGGATGTTAATTTATATAGGAATATAGGTACCTATGGCAGACAACGCACTGGCATCCGCGTAACCGCGCGGATGAGCGGACGCCGGCATCGGACGCGGCGAACGCGAAGACCGCGCGGACACTTTCATGACTGCTACCTAACCTCACAATCCTAACCTCGAAACTGCCGTTGTTTTCCTGTGCGAACTGTTGTCTATATATCGCCATAGCTATCCTAATTTATACTTTCTATTCACCCTAGACACTTCCCCCTTTCCCTCACGCACTTACAATCCTTTTCCACTCTAATCACTTTCCACACATACATTTTTTCTCGAAAATCGAGGTTAAGACAGGTTATAAACACACATCATAAGCACTAAAATCGAGTGCTCAATGTAGCAACTACTGCATTGAAAATTACTTCTGCCACATCGTTGCCAGTTTTCCGACGGATTTTCGAAATTTTGTCATAAATTAGAAAGAACATTTGTACATAATTATACATTTTCTAAACTATAAAAAAATTAATGAAAGTGAAATAGACGTGAAGAACCGTTTTTCCATTCGTACTTATTATTTTTTGTAAATAATATTTTTCAAGTTTTTTAGTTTCAGGGATTGAAAACTTACAGGAGAACAATAGATTTCCCTTGCCCTTCACCTCCCCTCAAACGCACTCCCCAAACTCCTTAACTTGAATCTTGTTTAATTTCTCTTGCTGAGAACGCTAATGCCCACTGATGAATAAGTCTTAAGACACCCTGTATATTCATTTTATCGTTCTTCGTGCTTGCTTATGTGTATCATATATGGTCTATAATCTTCGAATCGATAATTTTATTGTTCCAGGTGGAAAGATATGATCCACAAACTGGCGTTTGGACTGTAGTAAAACCTATGTTGACCAGACGGTGCAGATTGGGAGTCGCAACATTGAATGGGAAATTGTACGTTTGCGGAGGATATGATGGATCCACTTTCTTGAATTCCGTAGAAGTATACGATCAAGCAACTGATACGTGAGTTACATTTTTATTCCATCGTGTTGGTAAATTTCTTGCTTGTTCGAAATCTGAATTGGGGGGGGGGGGGGGGGGTAATTCACAGACCGATTTCGCCAATGCATCTTAGCGAATTATTTATCTAGATTTCCGTTAAAATTTAGGTCAGCGTTGTAGCATCGGCATAGTTACGCGCTAATAAGAATTAAAATCTCTATTATCATAATTTATACGGTATCTACATATTTTCGAATACTTTTGTGCATACCTACATACAGTTCAATTTTTATCGATTATGCGTGATCATTTATACGTCGTTATGCAGCTTTTATTTATGAATAAATAGCCAAAAAATGTATTATTCGCCGATAAAAATCGCAAGGGAAATTGATAGTCTCGATAATTCTAACAATATTAGGCTTTCCAAATATTTACCCTACAATCAAATTTCATTACGTTCCATACGTTGCTATCAGCGATAAAGAAAAATTAATCTCACTTTGCTTAATATGATGTATTACAAAAAATCGTGTTATTAGAATTTCATGTAATTAGCATCTTTCTCACGATACGTTCGCATACAAAAGTATTATTGCATTTTCGATTGACTGGTCTCAGAATGCTCTGAGTGCCCTTTTCCTCAGTATTAGTTAATAATGTTGCTAGAAGTCGAAGCATATTAGTCAAAATCAAGGGAAAAAGTACGTACTTGGAGAATATCAATGTCCAGCAAAATTATTGGCTAAAATAAAGGGGTTTCCAAACATTTTGTGTGTGCGCGCGCGTGCGTGCGTTTTGGGTTGGTTGGTCGAGTGGATGGGTGTGTGGTAAATCAGAACTATATTATAACAATTTTGTATACTGATGTATTAGTCGCCGGCAGTGGTCGAGTGGTTAAAGTGCTGGCCTCTCGAAGACTGCTTGGGCGATAGGTCTAAGGTTCGAATCCCGGCTTGCGGAAAAATTTTTCCGGGATCCGGGGATCGAGCTAAGACCTGGTGTACTCGTGGCGGGGTGGAGGGGGGGGGCTTCTGCATGGAGGGACCCCCTTCCCCAGTAATTGAGGACAGAGAGAAGCCCCCCCCCCCCCTCTGGTTGAAACACCTGGGTGGGCTAAGGAGCTTCTGCATGGAGGCCCTGGGCACACCGGGGGTTGAGGGCGGAGGAGGGGACCCCCCTCTGTCTGACAATGAGTTGCCCCAAGTGTGGATCGGGTACAATGGTCCAAAAAGGACTGAGTGCCCGGTAAATGCCAAATACAGAATAGATACTGATGTATTGCGTTAAAGCTCCTAATTATATGAGATCGTAATACCTAATACGATTTCTCGCAATTAATAATATTGAGCATTGTAAGATGAATTTATCTGTATTATACTGATGGTGGTATACTTGGGGGGGGGGGGGGGGGGTTAGGGTCTAAAAATCAATTTTTTTATTGCCTTTTCTTATAGTAAAACATTTAAAGGATGTGTCAAAATTTCAAGTCAATTAGAGCAAAACTCTCAGTCTCCGCTCCTCTAATAAGTAATACTACGGAGCGGCAAGAACTCGGCGCTTTAAACACTTGTTTCTCGAAACCAAGTTTTAAAAGTCCGTGGACATCATTTAAAAAATACTGCACCGATTCTTTTCAAATTTTGTACACACTTTCTACATATAAAATACCAGACCCCTACGTTTTTTTTTTTTTGAAAAATCACAATTTTTACATCAAACAACCACCAAAAATTTAAAAATGGAAGAAAAAAAGAAAAACGTAGGGGTCCAGAAAAACACCTGTTTTAACTAAATTGCTTTGATTTTTTGATTTGAGATAATTCTACGCTGAAATATAGTGTCCACCGCAAATCATCTTTTCTAAAAGGCGTCCTCGAAAATGCTTCGTCACCGGCTTATTTCTCAATATTTTTTTACAAAAAAATATCAAAATGTTCGAATGATGCTTTATAACATGCGAAACATTAAAATATATCTATTTCAACAATAGTTCTAAAATGAATTCGTCAAAATAGAGGTTTTTTCCACCCGTTAGACCCCCCCCCCCCCCCCCTTAAAGAAATGCAGCCTCATTGTAGAGTAAGTACTCAAAAAACCTAATATGTATTCCTAGAAGTATTGAAACTATAAAATATTATGTAACCTCCCTTGCCACTTTCATGAGAAAATAAAAATGTTCTGGCTATTTATTCACAGAAAAAGATAAACTACAAGGAGATGAATCCATTCTCATACAAAATAAAGTACTCACAAATAGATACTATGTAAATTATACTATTAAAGGTTTAAATTCTCTATTAGAGCATATGATCGAGGGAATGAGCTCAATCTGTTCTAACGAAAACTTGGATGGATAAATCTTTAAAACTTATTGGCTATTGACAGTTGAGTTAAATAAAGCTTAGTATTTACATATTATAGATATCAAAACGATATGCTCCAAGGATAGCTGAATACGATAGTTGATGCTTTGAAGCATTTTAACAGAAAAATAAAAATACAGAGTTCGCGCGGCGCTTAAATCCGGGCAAATTTCAATTTCAATTTTCCACCATATGATAATTCCGACATACGGGGTTCGGACTTGGATTTGCAACATAGTAATCGTGTGAGTACGAGAGAGAACATGGCGAGTGTATACCATGTGTTTTCGAGGAAGCTTGACATAGGCGATATCCCGTACTATACTCTAAACCGTACGCTATTGGTTGCCGACGTGAGGATGCTCTAATGATTGGTTCTAACAACTTATCAATTAGGTCGGCCGGACAAAACTAAACGCAGATGGCGCAAGGGCATTGGGTTCCTTCATTTTGGCGGGAAAGTATAAAACGTCCATTATATATAGTGAGGTTGGGGCAATAGCATGGATGTTGTTCCATAAGTTAATTGATTCACTTATGGAAAAAGATATAAATTTTACATCGTGAAAATGGATTATGGTCAAATTATTTGTATTACGCTTAATATAGTTGTTCACAATAGGTTATGTATTTCGACCATGGGTACCACCATATTGAATTGACCACCGGCCAACCTAATACCAGGCAATCGTTTCAGTAGAAAATCTCTATGCCTTATCCATCTAGCAAGCATAAAAACATGGCGGAAGTCGTGTCCGGAAGCGATGTCGAATATCATAGCACTTTAATTATAGAAATGATATAAAATTATTAAATTTCGATACAGTAGAGTCTCCCTAACTTCTAGGCCACCGGACTCTGAATTCACCGAATTGCGATGTTAGGAATCTCCCTACCCGCACAGTTCCTCTCACTCGACTCGGTAAAAACACAGATACCTCAACAGTCAATACGCTTTGCCCTGGAGCGGCTCCGCTATGGCGCCTGGAGGGGATGCCGTAGCGGCGTTGCTCGAGTCCGAATCAGGAATATGCACATATTTTTTGTACATCATCAATGGATTGAGTACGTAAAAAAGTTGGGACGTGTTTTAAAATTTTTTTTCTGACGCGAAATTAAGCCGTAGGAAATTAATAAAGTTTACGCTAAGCTTCGCCCACTTGAAACAGCCGGTTGAGCGGCACGCCGGGCCGTGACGTCACTATACACTCTCGGATATCGCATTCGTGTTGACGGCGTCTGCAGAATCGTGAGCGTGTGTTATAGTTCTTCGTTTTGAGGACTGTTTGACTGTTTCGAGTACGAAGCTTGTGTTGTGCTGTGAACATGGACAGTGGATTTGTACAAGGGAAATCTGACATTTTGCCGCAAATCGATGCTTTGTCAGTGTTCGCTTTTCTTGGATCAAACCCAAATTTCATTGGAGCAGAAACGCGAAATATTAAAGCAATAAGGTAAGATTTAAAGATACGGTGTGAATAAGTCAGATTGTATACCTCAAAATAAAATAAATAGCAGTCTGCCTATATGTAATTTGTAAATATACACGGTGTCTCGCCTTTTCGATGTACCTACGGAGTTTTGGGAAAAAAGTTATAGAAAAAATCCGCTTACACATCCTCGGGGCCGATTTTCAAAACAAATTTAAATGCTGTCAAAATCTCACGGCTAACTAGATCCAGTATTGAGATACGGGGTGTTTTTCATTTTTTGCCATTTCCTTCATGGCCTTATATTTTGGTTATTTAAGATAGAAGAACAGTATAACGGTAATTTTTTGTAGATCTTTATGTAGTTTCCAATGACCGACTAATTTTTTTTTTTTTGGGTTTTTATTTTTTGAGTTGATGTGAAAATGAGTTTTTCTTTTAAATGTGTGGAATACTCAATATAATATTTTACAATTTGACTTCAAATTAACACATTCCATGCGGGTATATATCGTTGCGGACTTACGCGTGCAGCGGGCGTTTTTTCGTGAATTTTTATGATACCCGCTCTATACAAATAGAAATAAATTTTTAAATAAATTATATAATTAATATAATAATTAGATTAATTTTAGTAATAATAGTTTTTATTAGTATATAATTTTTTACATTAATAGAGCGAAAAATTTTAGTATATATTTAATTACGAAAAGGACCAAATAAATTAGGAATATTTGGATTAATTCAGCCTTTCAGAGATGCAATGAAATTATTTTCAAAAGAATTAATTATTTATATAGCACAAATCTACTAAATACGTATTTTTACGTGACCCGCGCTCCAGTGATAGATTGCGAAAAACATTAAAGTACCGAATATCCTGATTTTTTGGAACAGAAAAGAATATTTTTTTCCGGTGTTGCCACAGATGTGTTTGTACATCTCGGCACTATGCAATATTTATAAATCCTTCTTCTCCTTCTTCGACATCCTACTATCAAACGTCAAACAAAAATAGTCACAAAAAATAAACAAACTTCCACTTCACTTGTACTCTTCTGATACGCAAAGCATTGAAAAACAGACGAAGGCGCGCCGGCGGGCCGGTTTCGTGCATAGTGACGTCACGATACCAGTGCCGCACACAACGCGGCGTTCTGAAATACGTCACTGGAAGGCGTGGCTATGCTACTTTTAAAGTAATGTTTTTGGGGTAGAAGTTTTTTTTATCAAGTTTTTACTATTGGTACTGTGTTTTGAATAACTTTAACTATTATGTCTACTGTGTTTCAGGCATATTAAAATTTTATGCATATTCCTGATTGGGAAGGGCGATTTTTGCTCGCAAACGGTGTCGCTATGACACCTGGAGCGGACGCCGTAGTGGCACCGCTCGAGTGCAAAGTGGGGAGGCGATATCTGCACGCAAACGGCGTCTCTACGATACCTGGAGGGGACACAACTCACACACTCCTAAAGTCAGGAGAGTGGGGGAACCTTTTCTCCTCCACTGCTGTAGCTTGCGAAGTTACGGGGTGCAGAAGTTAGAGAGACTGCACTGTATGTATTCTTAAAATTAAAATATTCTGCATTTTTGCGACTATTATTATGCGTCTCATTTTTGTGATGGTAAGCGGTGGGCTAATTTCAGAACGCAATAACCCTAATCAATGTTTGACGTTCCCGGCGATCAGGGTTTAAAGGCCCCCACAGACCAACGCGGAAAATTCGCGCCGCCTGCGAAAGTTCGCACCGCTTACGATTCGCGTCAGACCCGCGCGATTTCGTCCGTACTAGACTACGGATTGTCCGCGAATATATCCGCGCGGAATCACAGTTCGCAGCTAGTCGCGTTTTCTTCGCAGTTTCGCAGTATCCACGAATAAGAAGATAATTAAAATGGAAAGAATAGGGTCATCCCGTCAATTTTTTTTTATCGGATTATGAAAGTTCAGGAGAAATTAAAATACCCCTATTTTTATTCGTTTTTCAAATTTATTCCTTTTAATACGTGAAAAAAATGGAAAATAACAAGAAAGTTAAAAAGTGCGCCTTCATATGACGTCTTATATCCCGCCCCTTTGATTGGTTAGAAAGCGACGAAAGCCGTGATTGGTTACGAATGTAAACAAACGCCAAATACCATTCGACGCTTGCCGAAAACGCATGCGCGCAGTGCGTTCGACGTTGGGTTATATCATGTCACATCCGGCGCGAAATTTAATTGAAGATTTTCATATTTTACGCTCTCCTACTTGCAACAATCAACAAAATCGTTTTTTTTGTGTGAGAGAATCTTATTACGTTTCAGTTTCCGAATGCGACTATTATTTTTATAAAATTGTGATGGGCGGGATGACCCCATTATTGAATTAATACGACAATATCCTATGTTATATGACTTTTCCAATGAAGATTATAAGAATACTCGGAAAAAGGATAAGGTTTGGAATAAAATAGGAGAAGAAATAGGCAAAAATGGTAAGTACTTACTATTTATGGTACTTAAGATGTTTTGTTTAGCTACACCTAGCAACTAAAATTAAAAATAAATAACATACCAATATTATATTTAATCAAGGCATTAGTAAATTCAATTGTTTTTATTGTAAAGAAACATTCTTTTTCATAGACCTGAATTAAAAAAAGTAACAAATTTTTCTCGTACAGAAAATGCTAGTCTTTTGTTGCTCTCCTTCGGTCATATTGTCAAAATTTTGAAAAGCTTCTAGTTCAGGTTCTGCTGGATCTAAGAGTTCGATAAATCCATCATCACAATTTTTTGTTCGTAAGAAATTATGTAAGATACATGCAGTTTTTACAATTAGAATGGTAGTATCAACTTTTGTTTCCATTGGTCTATAGAAAATGCGCCATTTTTGGGCTAATATACCGAAAGCATTTTCTACCACTCTTCTCGCTCTACAGAGTCTTACATTATAATTTTCCTTGAAAGCATCTATTTTACTTTGTTTGTATGGAAAGGGCCTTAACAAATATAGTTTTAGTGCAAAAGCTTCGTCTCCAATTATGACATGAGGAGAAGGTTCATTTTGTCCTGGGAGATTTTTTGGCTCAGGTACATTAATTAAATTTGTTTCAAATTTTCTTCCCATGTTAGAAGCTTCAAAAATGCCACCATCACTATTTTTACCAAAACCGCCAATATCAACTGAAATAAATCTATAATCCGGCCCAACAATAGCCATTAATACTCTTGAAAACTTGTTTAAATAGCACCAATAATTAGATCCAGTTTTGTTTGGACACTTGATAGTAACATGCTTGCCATCGATGCTACCAATACAATTCGGGAATTGCCATGTATTTCTAAAGCCTTCTTCAGATTTTTTCCATATTTCTGTTGTCGGTTCGGGTAGATATGTATGTTGCAAATGGCTACATAAAGCTGCACAGACTTCTCTGACTATGGCACTTACAGTCGAAAAACCAACTCTAAAACTATGGCCAATTGTACAAAATGTATCTCCGGTGGCCAGATACCTAAAACAATATTTTTTTTAGGAGAAGAGGTTAAAAAAAAGTGGAAGAATCTGCGTGATACTTATGCCAAGTACATTAGAACTAACAAAACTAAAACGGGACAAGCGGCAACTAATACAAAAAAATGGATATGGGCAGATTACATGGAAGGATTCAAACCGTTTTTAAATTTTGCCAAAACTGAATCTAATGTCAGCGATATCTGTTCACAAGAATTTACAGCAATGCGAACTATGGAGTCCTCCGAAAGCGTAGAAATGTTTGAGACTTCCGCATCAGAACAAACGAATTATAGTCAAAATTTACAAGAAATACAGTCAGATAATTCTCAGACGCCAAATGTGGATATTATTCAGGTTCAACCCTCAGTATTGACACCTACATACAGTACTGCTTCTAAAGTTAGCCCTGCGCTTAAAACTCCAGTTATACCCAAAGCAAACAGAAAACGGAATTTTGAGTCATCGACTTCTGTGTGAAAGATTGATAACTTATTTTGAAAACAAAAAAGAGTCGCGTATGATGCAACTGATCAACTTCGTTTGGCTCACGCATGTACGATAAAAACTTTCTCTCCTAAGAGACAAATTGAGACCAAAATGAAAATTGCGCAGATCATCATGGAACAAGAACTGCTTCAATTGGAGGAAAGTTCTTCAAGCAGTCATCAATCTAGACCTGAAAGTACGGATACTTATCCAAACATCTCTTCGGTCGAAAGTATTTCAGTTGCATCCCTAGGTTCTCCAAACGATGTTACATTCCCCAGACAATTGGAAACCTCTGAATGCAATACAACTTCCGAAAACAACTATATTACATTAACCAACCAAACGCATGCTATCAGATACCAACCCGCTTCAGAAAAATCATCAGCTTCTAACTACCTTAACTCATTTTACCCTTATAATAAATAAATACGTTTACTAAATGCTTACGACTGTATTCTTTTATTAATAAAATGCTTTATTTTCCTATTCACATGACTATTTTTGTATTAAATTGATAATATTAAATGAATACCAAATTTTTTATGTTCTTACCTTAATGTTATAGCTAATCGTTCTTCAGGCGAAATAGCTTCTCGATAATTTGTATCTGATTTTCGAATATCATTTTCTATAAGGTGTAAAAGTTCATCGAAACAATCTATTGTCATCTTAAAGTAAATATAAAATCGTTTCTCGTCTTTTCGCAATTGTGGCATTAATGTATGAAATTCCCCATATTGTAGTCTTTCTTGATTAATATTGTGAACCCATTTTTTTTTCTTCCTAAGGTTAGACACATAATATGATCAACACACTTATTTTTAGGTAATAATAATAATAATTTTACCTTAAATTCTCTTCTTCCAGTTGAAGCAACACAAGTGCTTCTTCTTCATCCGATGATGTGTATACATATTTGTGTATTATAGGTAAGTAAGTATTGTTTGTTTCTCGTTTCCAGCGATAGCATTCAATACTGAGAACTTTTCGATACTGAAAGCATGACGCACATGATGCGATTATATTCGCGTTGGTGTGAAGTTCCCTGCGGATTCCGCTGCGAATTTTCCGCCGCGAATTTTCCGCGTTGGTCTGTGGGGGCCTTAAAGATTTTCTACTGAAACGATTGCCGGGTACTATCAGTACTTACCAAGTCGTTAGAATCAATCATTGCAGCCTCTTCAAGTCGACAACCAATAGCGTATGGTTTAGAATGTACTACGGTATATCGCCTACATATGTCAAGCTTCCTCGAATACACACTGTACAGGATCCACCACTGGACCTGCAACATAGCAAATATAACGTCTACAATTTGTGGAACTAGAGACGATGAGCGTCTTCGTTGATTGGTCGTGGTGGATGGAAAGGTTAAGGAGAACTGGCAACTCTGTAATGATGAAACTCTTAAACTGAGCTGGTATGCTTAATTTCTACCTGATTTCACTCTAGTTCTGGTTAAAATCAGGAGTATCTACCTCCATTTAAGAGGTTTATCACTACAGTTGCCAATCCTGCTTAACCTCTCCTATCCATCACGACTAATCAACGATGATGCTCATCGTCTATAGTTCTACAAGTCGTAGACGTTATATTTGCTATGTTGCAGGTCCAGTAGTGGACTGTGTAGGGAGTATGCGAGTGCGATTAGAACGCCGATTAAACTGGATGACGCATAAGAGTCTCTGTCGCTCATTTTTCTCTCCTTCTCGAACTTATCCAGTTCGATTGTGCGACAGAGAAACTCTTATGCGTTCACCCGGGTTAATCGACGTTCTCACTCGCACTTACTCGTCTCCAACGGGGTGAGTAATTGGATCTACGACATGGCAAATATAGTCTATACGATTTTGTGGAACTGTAGGTATTGAGCGCAGCTTAACATTGGTCCTAACAGTAGGGGAAGGTTTACCAGGTAGTGCAATCGTTTGGAGGTAAAATTCTCAATTAATGGACGTGAGTTTCTAAGTAGGTTTGACTAGAATACCGAGAATGTAGCAGTTAATTTACCGACGGCTTCGATATTAATTAGGTTAAGGAATATGTCAAATACCAGACAGACATAAACATGGGAGCAGAAAATCTATCCACCTAGGATTTAACCAAGGAACTTGGAGGAAGGCGGGCGTAGTTGACCGTACATGCGTGAGTGTTCCACTACAGAAACTCTAAGGACTCTCGCATACCGCTCCACTACGCCCGCCTCCATGCAAGTTCCTCGATCAAGAGACACGGTAGTGTCTCGCGGCATGTTCGTTCAACTGTCGTCGTGGGCACCCGTGTATCTTTACAGGAAAAATGTCTGCCCCCTTCACCCCTCAATTTTTACATCGAATTTTCTCAATAAATATATGGTTATAGTCAAAACTATGCTTAGTTACGCCATATAAATTGATTATTCTCTATTGATAGAGACCAGAATAAATTTTATAAGTTACATATTAACAGAGATTCATCCTTAACAACGCGAAGTTACGCCCCTCGCGCCTAAGAGTCGAGAATTTTAGATTTCTCGGCCGATATCTATATGTCAAAATATCACGAAAATTCCGGCAATCTTCGGCGATAGTCGGCCATGATCGGGGAAATGTTTATACATAGATGCGATCAAACACACACACGCGGCATTGAATTGTCAGATATATTCCGGCTTTCATCGTCGACTGTTCGGCGATGATCGGAAATGCGTACACAAATGCGACCATACGCATACACCATCAAATGTATGTGAGAGAATATACAGGGTCTTCAAAAACTCCCGGTACGGCTGATTATCTCAGTGGGAAATCATTTTAGAGAAAAATGTTTACTGCAAAACTTAGGATTTTTCCCTGGCTACCCAATGGTCATATTGGATTTGACCTTGACCATGACTTTCAAGGTCATATCAAGGTCAAATTGATCTTTTTAAATGCGAACCCCTATTTTTGGTCCTTGACCATTTTTTTCATGTGACCTTTATGGTCAGCGGAGCACAGTGGGAAATTTCCTTGAATTAGAAGGACAACATTCTTAAGGAGGATCGTCAGGGCTGAACGGGGTGAGGTATGAGGGGGCAAAGAAGCCGACGGTTTTTGCCAATCTTAGATAACTAAATTTTGTTTCTTCTATAAGTTTTATTTTTGTATTTTAATCGGAAAATTCCCCGCCTCTTAGTCCATTTTCACGTCCAGGATAAAGCTAACATTAATAAAAAAAATTTTTTGTTCTTTGTTTTATTTAGAAAATTGTAAATTATGTATAAAACGTGGCAATACAGCAATTTGATTTTTATAAGTTGGTAAGAGTTCTGAAGATAAAACAGAACATTTATCGACTGTTTAGAAATTTTTCGCGATTTGTCACATGTTTATAACCTCAATTTTGCATTCACAACAACGACGTGACTAGAGTTAATAGAAACTAAAAAATCATGAATAATTTTGCAAGAGCTCAACAATTTCGGTGGCGTGGCAAATGTGTGAGTGAAGCAACTTATAACAGAAATATTCGTATCCAAAATTCTGGAAAAAAACGAAAAAAAAAACGCCAGAGAATGGAAAAGGAGATACGAAAATTGAAAGTGATAATGACGTTTTCCCTGTTCGGGGTGAACGTTTTGTTGATATCGAAGTTTTAGCGAGACACTTGAAATGTCGTACTTGCTTGAGCCATTTACGATTAGAGGACATTCAAAAAGAAGTTCGAAAAGGTTGTAAATCCATTTTACACATCGAGTGTCACTGCTGCTTGTGGATATAAATTGTGTTCCAACCGGAAAACAATGTTTTGATGAGCATAGTAATTGCCATTTCGAATTTAATTACAAAGTAGCCACGGGTAAGTGCATTTTTTATTCGTCAAATACAACAATCACTAGAATACCCATTTCATTGAAAAAAACCCCTACTTCAAATATTAATAACTATTTCCAGGTCTCTTACATACAGGAATTCCTTTTCAGGGCTTTGACAAGCTCTGTGCCTCTTTGGACATTCCTACGATGAGTAGAAATACATATAAATATTACGAACGTATTACTGGGTATGCTGTGGAAGAAGTGGCAGCTGAAAGTTGTGACAAAGCTGTCCAACGTGAAAAAGCATTGACTATAGAAAATATCCATGAAATCAAAAAAGTCTTGTAAGCTAACATCCCAAGTAGCAAGAGATATCTGTCGGGTGTCTACGGGATGTCTATATGCTGGAGAGTGATGTCTATGTTTGGTGTGGGCGTGATCGGAATCTAGATATAGACAGCGTATGGATGTTTGACGGATATCCTAGGTTGGCGGGAGTCGATGTTCTGTGGTAGATGTGATAATTTCATTTCATTTCATCTATTTCATCTATCTATCTATATAAAAATGAATGTTTGTCTGTCTGTCTCTGTCTGTCTGTCTGTCTGTATGTCTCTTATGCCTTCCTAAACCGTTCATCCGATTGCGATGAAATTTTGGGAAATGGTTGGACGCATGCCCGCGATGGTTTCTGAGTTAGTAAATCTTATACAGGGTGTTCAGAAAGTCCCAACACGGCCGATTATCTCAGCGGGAAAACATTTTAGAGAAAAATGTTTAATACAAAACTTTAAGGATTTTCCCTTGGCTACCCAGTGGTCGTATTGGATTTGACCTTGACCGTGACCTTTAAGGTAATATCAAATGCCTTCCTAAACCGTTCTTCCGATTGCGATGAAGCTTTGGGGAATGGTTGGACGCATGCCCGCGAAGGTTTCTGAGTTAGTAAATCTTATACAGGGTGTTCAAAAAGTACCAGTACGGATGATTATTATGCCTTCCTAAACCGTTCATCCGATTGCGATGAAACTTTGGGGAATGGTTGGACGCATGCCCGCGAAGGTTTCTGAGTTAGTAAATCTTATAAAAGGTGTTCAAAAAGTACCGGTACTGATGATTATTATGCCTTCCTAAACCGTCCATCCGATTGCGATGAAAAGTTGGGGAATGGTTGGACGCATGCCCGCGAAGGTTACTGAGTTAGTAAATCGTATACAGGGTGTTCAAAAAGTACTGGTACGGATGATTATTATGCCTTCCTAAACCGTTCATCCGATTGCGATGAAAAGTTGGGGAATGGTTGGACGCATGCCCGCGAAGGTTTCTGAGTTAGTAAATCGTATACAGGGTGTTCAAAAAGTCGAACTATGCTTGACCTAAATTTGACATCCGCTGACAATAAAGGTAACATGAAAAAAATGGTCAAGGACACATTTGAACGTGAAAAAAAAATTTATTTGACCTTGATATAACCTTGAAGGTCATGGTCAAGGTCAAATCCAATATGACCATTGGGTAGCCCGGGAAAAATACTAAAAGTTTTGTATTAAAAATGTTTCTATAAAATGATTTCCCGCTGAGACCATTATTTTCATGTGACCTTTATGGTCATCGGAGGTCCAATTGAGGTCAAGTACAGTTCGGCTTCGTACCATGAAAGCTATGGGCCCTATAAAAATTCTTTTTGATAGTCGGGTTTAGGATTTTTCCGTAGCTAACAATGGTGGACGGACAAAATCAATCCACAATCTACCCGTGCGAAGCCGGGACGGGCTGCTAGTAAAATATAAAATTAATAATGTTTGAAAACGGAATTACGAGGCTCTAGAAGGTTTTCTCATTCTCTGATAAAATGCTAGTTTCTCATTCATTTTAAAGCTTTTTGTTAAAAGACGAGAAGACTAATATAGAGCTTTGTAATTAAGTTTGTTTAATAGTATTGAATTTTAATTTTGAACAATTGTTATATTTGCTACGGAGTGTCGGTTCTTGTCAACTTGGGATATCTGTCGGACATCTACCAGATATCTATATCAAGATTTGGACCACGTTTGTGCCTGATATGGATGTCGTTTTCTAGACGTGTGGATGCCTTGTGGATTATTAATGGATATCTTTTGCTACTGGGGATCCTTTTCCAACCTTCAAACGTCTCTTACATTCAACTTCATTATGTTCCTCATCTTTTTTTCATTGTTTTTAATTTTTTGGGCTTTTTCTCTCACACTTTTTTTCTTTACCATTACTTTTTTATATTTATATTCTTCAACTGTTATTGATAAACCGTATATTACTTATAAAGATTGATATATATATCGGATGAATTAATGATAATGTATATGAATCAATATTAGGTACTAATTGAAAATAAAAAGAAAACAAAGAAAAAGAGGAGATTCTTTTGCTAATGTCAAATATTTCTCCCTTACAGGTCAACTGTTTTATTGGTTTTAGTAATCAACTTTGGTAAATTCTGTTTTACGTTTTTTTGCATGAAAATCTCTTTTCTTTTCGTTTCTTTTTATTTAGACCACCCAGATTGCAAGACGACTTCATTATTCCCACAAATTCTTCCTTGGACGAACAGCAAATCGTGAGATTGATGCTTTCATTTGATGCAGCATGGTCGAAACGTGGATCAGGGAACAACTATGATAATCTAAACGGTTTTGCGTCTTTTTATGGTTCACAAAGTGGTCTCATAGTAGCTTATGGGACAGAAAATCGTTTGTGCAATAAATGCAGAATGGGAGTTCCTAAAACCGAACACGACCCGAGTCGAAGATTTTGACCTGGTAAGCCCTGCTAAGAATGAACGTTTGCAGGTCTAAAAGGAATGAACCAGGTCTTCGTGAAATGTAGAAAGTAAACTTTGCTTGTCCTTCCATAGCCTAGTTACGGTGAATATCAGATGCAAACAGGTCTAACACGGACTTTTCACAGTAGACCTGGGAAAGCCGTTATTATCCTATCGCAGGTACTAACCAGGTCTAAGAAGGCCTTCTGAATTTTGTTTCCCCCACCCTTTTCCCCTTCTTCCCACGTATACCGCATGTCCCATAAGAAACGCAAGAAGCGACATTTACCTTCGGCAGTATTTGCCGACGATGCATGAGTCGGTATATGCGCACCGTCGGTAAATACTGCCGAAGGTAAATGTCGCTTATTGCGCTTCTTATGGGACATACGGTAAATAAATATGCAGTTATTTAATTTGTATTTAACACATTTAGTGTCATGAACGTCACGTGTCGAAAAATCGTGTTCAAAAATTGTCTGCGGCGAACGAACGAAAATTACGTCCGCAATTTCGACCCGGAATCGGCCTATGGACTCGACAGTAAGGCTAGGCCGACTCCTGCCTTAGACGCCCTGTGGTCCTCTTATATAGAAATTTACTGAAGTTTTACTACCGAGAGCCGACAGTCGGGGGCCAGGAGCCGCGAGCCGAGGGTCGAGAGGGTCGGCGCTATCTGGCGTCAGGCCGCCAAAGCATGACGGGTCGCCACATGACAAACTTTAATTAAACACAAACTATCACAAAATATTTAAACAAGATAACTGATCATTTTCTTTTTTACAAATACCTATTGTTAAGGGGTTTAAAGAGTAGATAATACCAATACCAGAGTAGATAATACCAAAAGTATTTAAAAATCTGACACAGGCAAGTTCCCTATTAATTAATTATTATTTGAAAACCACTAAATGTATTAAATAACTTAATTTATGAAAATGATAGTAAATTTGAGGTCAGATTTTTATTATATTCTTTTCGTTGAAAGAGAAATGAGTTGAGAAAATAGGAACATCATATTCCTCACTCCTTCCCTTTCCCGCTATAATAATTCCTCTTCCAATGAAGAAAATTAAATTTTAATTTTATTTATCTATATTTTATTCATTCACAAAAATGTGTATATTTTTATTGATTGATTGATTGATTTATCAACATTATAGAGAGAGGAATTAATAAAATTGCTAATACATTGCCCCCCCCCTTTCCTTTCAATTCAAGGCTACCTATAAATAATTTTCCGTTCAGAATGTTTAATTGATTATCTATGAATTTTAAATTATACGAAAAAGAGCTAAACAGACGTGTTAGGACATCCACTAGCTTGAAAGAATATATCCGACTTATTAAGGACAGTGAAGGCCATATTTACATATCAGGACAACTCAGGTTTTAGAGGAAAATCCCTTTACAGGTATTCTAAGACTCTACCCGGTCTACCCAGGTCTAAACAGACCTTAAAGCAGGTCTATTCAGAATGGAACAGGTCAAAATCTTCGACTCGGGATGCCACTTCACAATACTCTGTCTCCTTATATGATAAACAAACTAGCAACTGCTAACATTCGTTATGAAGTCCTTTTTAGAGCATGTCAGACGTTTGGCCAAGAAGGAATACAAAACATTTTAAATCCAGTTACTACTCGTCCTCGAATTATAGAGAATCTCTACTGCTATTTTGAAAAATTAGGTTAAATTTTGATTGTTTCAAAAATTTAAAGATTTCGTGATTTTATTAATATTTTCTCATTTCTACATTGTGAATGTGTTTCAGGGAATAGTTCCTCTACGATAATATTTTATAATAAAATGTGGAAACATTAAATTTAAAAGAATTGTAAAACCCAGCTATAAAAAGAAAACTTTTGAAAATAATTATTTGTGAAATCTTGGAAATATCTGTCTACTTTCATTTTTCGCGCCGCTACGTGACGTCACCATCCAGAGAACACTGTTGCCACGTCTTTAGACATGGCGGCTGATTATTTCGCAATATCCATTTTCTCGACACGTTTCTTCTAAATTATAAAAAAACAAGCGAGTGAAAATCTTTTAATTTTTGCGAAAATAAAGTTTACAAGTAGCCAAATCTTTTAATTACATTTTTAGAATTTTTTTCGTTTCAAAATCAAGAGTTCTATGGCAATTTAAGCCACTCTCCATAAGACTCTATGTTATTTGTAGAATTAAAAAAATTGATTAAAAAGAAACTGGCGAGTAAAAATTGTCTACAATTTTTTTGTCATTAAAAAAGCTTTGTGTTTTAAAAAATTTTGAGTGAAGTTTTCCATTAAGTCATTTATCTGACGATCCTCCTTAATGGCTTATTCAACTTAAACCAAATACGGTATAGGGGTTTTTTTGGGTCGCTGATGACGAATCTGGAGTCAGGTTTCAAAAATTCAAGATGGCGGATAGAATATGGCGGACGAGATTTTCGAAAATTGACGGATTCGTGCCAAATTTGGAAAATTCATATTTACTAAATACTTATACCAAATTTGGCACGAATCCGTCAATTTTCAAAAATCTCGTTCGCCATATTGGATCCACCATCTTGAATTTTAGAAATCTGACTGCAGATTCGTGATCAGCGACCCAAAAAACCCCCTATACCGAATTTGGTTTAAGTTGAATAAGCCATTAAGAATGTTGTCCTTCTAATTCAAGGAAATTTCCCACTGTGCTCCGCTGACCATAAAGGTCACATGAAAAAAATGGTCAAGGACATATTTGAATGTATAATTTCCCGCTCTTTTCATTTTCGGTATGAAAAATAGGGGTTCGCATTTAAAAAGATCAATTTGACCTTGATATGACCTTGAAAGTCATGGTCAAGGTCAAATCCAATATGACCATTAGGTAGCCAGGGAAAAATCCTAAAAGTTTTGCATTAAACATTTTTCTCTAAAATGATTTCCCGCTGAGATAATTAGCCGTACCGGGACTTTTTGAAGACCCTGTATATGTATGACTTCAAATGCCTGTGTCTCCTTTCCTATATATAATTACTTTAAAAATATTTCTTCTTTTTCCTTGAATTCAGAAAATTATAGCGAGCATTTCCATTACTGCAATTATTTCCATGCAATAACATATATTATGGTTTCATGCCGATTATATTATGTTCAATTGTTCGTTTCATATGGTGACATTAAATGTATCAAGCTGTCAAAATAGCTTAAAAAAAAGAAGGAAATGACATGACTCTATATTATCGACTATCGGATTATTTATACCTTACCGACTGCCGAAGTCAAATTTCAAGGTATCGGCCATAGGTATGACTTTGATCGGTTTACCCGCGGACATACAGCAGTTATTTATGGAAATGCTTTCACGAACGAATTGTTCTGGGGAAAATATAAATATTATCGAAACATTAATTATAAAATCATTTCAAAATATCACGAGAATAAATCAAAAGTAACGTGGTTATAATTAATTGACTCGTATCGGTATAAAATGTGAATTTTAATAATGTGGTTTAAAAAGCTTTAATTTTGTGGTAATAAAAAGCTATTCTCCTACATGTACATATTCTCCTCATGAATAAATTCCAAAAAAGAAGTGACATCTTGTCAGAAAAACAGATTCTCTGTAAAAAAAGAAGGCGGCATGTTCATTCAGTGCCAATAAAATTGATACGTAAAATACTCTCAAAAAAAGATTAGAAATCAATTAAGATCGCCATGTTCAAGATTTATATATAAAAAATAAAAGGCATCATTTGAAAGGAAAATTATTTTAAATCAAGTTACTAAAAAAATCGACAAAAAAATTATAAACAAATTTTCATAAAAAAGAACTTGCCGTGTTTTTTCCTTCAAAATAAAAAATTCCGACAGAAAATTATATTCGATGTTTATGCACTTATGATTTTAAATAAATTCATACACTTACCGTATGTCCCACTATACCGTATGTCCCACTCTCTACTGGCCAGTTTGAAAGTTACCTTCGGGCAGGCTTGGTCGGTACTTGAGTCATTTAACCCTTAACTACTATCGTGGGGTGTCCAGACACCCCAGCGGTGAATTTTTGCTCGTATCTTATAGGTTTGAATTGCTAATGTTTCCTTTATTTTGTTCTTTTATAAAGGTAATCAATTATATTTTGCTTATAAGGTCTTTATATAGATCCAGTATGAATACCTATATCACAAATTATGTGTAAAAATTACAATATATATTTTATATACGTATATAATATTGGGGTGCTCAAACACCCCACGATAGTAATTACAGGTATGAAAACAACGATAGTAGTTAAGGGTTAATACCGGTAGAAGTCGAGTCGGTAGTTAGAGTTGGTGTCAATTCGGGAGATAAAGCGTCTAACCTCGAAATTGTAAATTTGTAAATAATGGAAATTACTCGCCGTTATTCACAAATTCACGATTTCGAGGTTAGACGCTTCGATCTCCCGAAATGACACCAACTCTAACTACCGACTCGACTTCTACCGGTCCCCGATAGCCAAGCGTGACTTTCACCCAAGCGTCACGCGGTGGCACCACGTCTTGTTGGCACGGGAGCTTCACTGTGCCGCCACCGAGTGATTGTCACTGAGTGACGTTACTGGGATGCCACTGAGTGATTGTCACTGAGTGACGTTACTATGATACCACTGTGACTTCATCTTTGAAAAAATCCAAATTGTTCAGTAAAAATTATATTAGGTGTTGGAATTAATTCGTAGCGTTTTTGTAATGAAAAAATATTATCATGCGCCTAAACTTTTAAGACGTTTTCCTACTGTTGATAAGTCAACTCCCAATGACGTACAATTAATTGTAAGAATTCTTTATAAGTGTTTGACGTGAATCTTGATGGACTAATACCTCCAAATTATTATCTTCAGATTTGTTCGGCTCCTTGTCATCCAAGTCGAAATCACCAGCTTTAAAACGTGCAAACCACTTCCACTAAAATACGATGAGCTTCAGCTGCACTTTTGTTCGTATTAAAATAATGAAGCAAAACTCCCCGCAAGAACACTTTATTCGGCACAAATTTTGACATATTCAATAAATTATAAAGTGTTGTTATTTATGATTTCAAAAAAGGTTATGAACGGCAAATGACGTCCTATGATAGCTATTTACAATTACATTACTGTTGGTAACAACGAAATAGTGTACTACTTGCGTGCCATTTCTTGTAAAACGCTACGAATGAATTCCAATACCTAATAATACAAAAATTCCATCGTGAACTTAACCCATTAACGCCCAAATTAATTTTTGGTGGATTTTCTTTACGAAAATTGCATGATTTGTTACTCAGAGGTTATGAGAAAAAAATTCCAAATTGCCGTCCTATAAATAAAACGCTGGGCGCTATGGGTTAACTTTAACATGATTCTTGACGAATATTCTATAAATAATGAATGAATAATTATCATAATCGCTACTGTTTTGATAAAGAAAGTATCAATTTATTTTAAACAATTTAACAAGAACCTTTGAGCGCAGTCACTGTCATGTCCGGTTTCTATATATGACTGGAGTCGACCAACATTACTTGAAGAGTCGGTGGCGTAATTGATAGAATACAAAAACATTTCCTAGTCTCGAAGCATCTCGCATAGGATATCCTAAAGAGCGCAGGTTTGAATCCCGGTAGGGCACGAAAAAAAAAGCGACACCTCTAGCCGGGTAAAGTCACTGTGTGCGTTCCCTTTTTGCAAAATCTACATACGGACAATATAATTTTGAAAGCGCACCTCATGACTTCACAGTGCTCTTGTAGTGACGAATCACTGTGCAGTCACAGTAACCTCACTCGCCGTTTCCACCCCGTGTCGCCACTGTGACGTCCGCCGGGGCACGCACGATAAGTTCACTGTGATATTTCCTAAATCCACCACGTGACTGCACAGTGCGCTCCTAGTGACGAAAGTTGGCTATCGGAGTTATTAAATGACTCAAGTACCGACCAAGCCTGCCCGAAGGTAACTTTCAAAGTGGCCTGTACAGAGCCGGAGATACGGTACAGAGTGGGACATACGGTATATGATACCAGGTATATAGTGGAAAAATATGAAAACTTAAACGCGGCAAGTTCTTTTTTATGAAAATTTGTTTATAAATTTTTTGTCGTCGAATTTTTTAGTAATTTTTGATTTACAATAATTTTCCTTTCAAATGATGCCTTTTATTTTTTATATATAAATCTTGAACATGGCGATCTTAATTGATTTCTAATCTTTTTTTGAGAGTATTCTACGTATCAATTTTGTTGGCACTGAATGAACATGCCGCCTTTTTTTTTATTAAATTTACGGTGAACAGATTTTCTGCTCGCATGTGTACGGAGGATTTTACGAGGAGTAATTATTGAGATTTCGTATACATCTGTCTCGTATTTATCAGATTTCCTAACCTAATTAATATCGAATCCGTCGGTAAATTAGCTGTCACTTCTGCGATATTCTAGTCACACGCGCTTAGGAATTCACTTCCATTAGTTGGGAATTTTACCTCCAGACGAGTGCTCTGTCAGGATCAATGACAAGCCGCCCAGATAACATTCTGCCAGCAACTTGCTATTGACCTACTGAAAACTATTGCTATCACGTTGCCAATAAGGTGTGTCCTCATCTGCTTTAACCCTTTCGCTACGAACGGTGACTATAGTCACCCAACGACTAACGCTCGCTAGGTACGAACAGTGACTATAGTCACCCAACGATTCACGCTCGCCAGGTACGAACGGTGACTATAGTGACTTCCGCAAGTGTACACTTTCGACGCAGCGGCCCGTTCAGCGGGAGTAGCGCGCCGAAAGATCGGCCCGTAGCGAAAGGATTAATATGGATAGCAAAAGGTGACGAAAACCGTTGACAGCAACATCACTGCAATGTTTCAAGCAAGCTTTGCAACAATATTACAGCAGTTTTATATCAACTGTTGCTATAAAATTATTCAATTGTAGATCTTCAGAGCTAGAAAATATTATCCTCCATATTACTGTATTTACACTGATAATAAAATGTAGATGAATCATGGAGCGTAATGGAGCCCGTATTACAATACAATACGAGAAATCTTTTCTTCGACGTGAACAATTATTTCTCCCAGTACAGGGTGTCACTGGATCTGCGACAGAGCAAACATGGTGCATACGATTTTGTGGAAGTGTAGACGATAAGCGTTATCGTTGATTGGTCGTGGTGAGTAAAGGAGAAGTTAAACAGGACCGGCAACTGCCTATAATAAAACTCTTCAATTAACCCTTTGTGGCCCAGTGGTGATCGTTTGGAACCACATATTCAACATTTGTTTCTACTGTACCAATAAGCGCTGGTTAAAACCATATGTGGAGAGGGAAAAATTTGGGACAAATAGTATCTAGGTACACATTTCTTCTTTTCAATTAGGGTTAATAAGCCTTTCCTTTTTGAATCGTTTATGCCGCGAGACACTGCCGTGTCTCTTGATACCTGTTTTCTTTTAAAAGCTTTCTTCAAAACGGTGGTTTTTATGTCAACTTTACGTCTGGAATTTATTATTGTGGCTTCAACAAATTCGGTTTGTCCAAAAGAGGTTTTGTAAAACAGAATGTTGGGATTATCGCGATTTAACATCATTACGGAAATATCGGATAATTTTACATTCTTAGGAATGTTAAGCGAAAGATCTGTACATAAAGCTTTAAGGTCAAAAATGTCATCAAAACCCATTTCGTACACTTCATAGGGAGTTCCTTTCTTTTTAGTTGCCCGAATAATACATCCCTGTTTATCCGGCACGTATATTAGACTCGATCTTTTATATTTCTTTATCTGCCTCCCTATCATGGAATGCATACTGTCCCCTTCGCTTTGGCCATGTCCAGCAACAAAAAATGTATGTGTTATTTATTTTATAGGCAAATTATACAAAGCATAGAAATAAAGAGCAATAATAAATCGATTTTTATTTTGCCCTGTGCAATTATCAGAATAAAACACGATATTTAAATCCTCTTCATGGTTACAAATAGTTTGAAGGAACTTCAAAATACAAGATCCTATTTCATTCGACCCCCTCTGAGCTTCACCCTCGTGCCACAAGAAACTTGTACCTTCGTGAGACTTAATGCCATAAAGAGTAAAATTGAACACATTTAATTTTGAGACATAATAAAACGATGATGCCTCTCCATTGGGACATGACAAAACTGCTTGCAGATCGTAGACTATTACTCTTGTTTGGTCATTACTATTCTTATCTAGTTCTTTTTTCTTTCTAGATAAATCTTTTTCTCTTACATGTCTATGAAATTTCTCTTCCGTGGTTATTTTGTCCTCGTCTTTCAAAGACCTATACTGCAAGCATAGTTCGCACTGGTCTTTTTTAGGGAAATGGAAGGCAAGATTAAACTTTTCATTAAATATCTTAAAGTACATAAGATAATTCGCTGTGACGGCACGTTTTGTTCTCTACATAATTCAAGATAGGCTCTGTGCAAATCAGCTATAGTCTTACTCCCTTCAATATATTCTTTAGTGGAGTGGGACCGGCAGTAATGACTTTCTATCCGCGGGATAGAGCTAATATGATTTCTGATAGTTTTTTATATCCTCACTAATTCTTTGTTGTTTTCCACGCCGACCTCTTTTGTCTTTTCTAGAACCTTTCCACTTTCGCATAGAGTTTGCTTTCGAAGAACCGTTGAAATAACTTTGTGATTAATTGCTAATGTCGCCATAAAAAAAATATTTACATACCCTTATTTGTTGCCCATCAATGAAGTAGTAAGTGTTATTTGGTTTTCTAGGCGTTTCTTTATTCGAATATTTGTAACGAGGAGTAACAGTTTTCAAATTAAAAGAAATAAATTCTCTTTGCTTTTCAAGATCTTTTAAATTCCAATATTCATGAAATATTGTGGTTCGCTGTACTTCATTCAATTTCTCTGAACATTTTAACTTGCATTTACTTCCACAGGGGGGCAGAAGTGTTTTTGCTGGGCATACTATTTTTTATTTGGTTTTTGTCCCGTCTGGATTTTTTACAGTTATGTATAGATAAGTACGTGTCTCCACTATTTCGTAACCTCTTTGCATTAGCCTTTTGCCACGTTTCAGGACGTTTCAGTTTTTTTTACCAATTTTTTCATTCTTTGAAGGATCTTTAACCTTCCTTTTTTTACCTGTAATCTTTACAGGCACTTCAGCCTCACTTTCTGTATCTGATGGATTATAAGGAGGATCTACAACACTGTCATCTGATCCATAGGGATCACTTCTAGTATTTGAATTACTAGATCGAGTACTAGACTCTGATTTCTCATCTGATTCTGTATCTGAAGACGAATTACGGGCTCAACATTACATCATCAAGATGATGATGAGGAAGAAGTGTTTTCATTGCTATTTTTTTGAAGCGGTTGGTTTTATAAAAACAAAAATAATAAATAGATATTAAAATTTTTCCTATAACGATATTTATTTTTTACCTGCTAACCGTTTTTCCAAATTCTTGTCGACTTAATTACCAAGAGAACATTTAATATTTCCAGATTTCATTTTAGACACAATTATATTTGCTTCGGAAAGTATAACTTCTTGTAGACATTCAGTTACGTTTTCTGGTTGTGCAGGATTGGATACTAAGACAAAAATATTATTTTTAATTTATTATTATTGTATTTGCAAATACGAAATTGTAAATAGATAATGTTTTCAGCATCTCCTTTCTAAATTTAGACACTTACCAACGGCCTTATTTTCTTTATTTTTCGTAGATTCTATATCAGGTCCCTTGGTGTCATCACAAATAATCTTTTGAATTCCCTCAGACGATTCGTCACTACTATTTTTCTGTTGGTAATTTTCTGCTTTTTTTAAGGTTCGCAAAAATGCGATTTGTACGTGTGATGTGTAGCATAGCAGTAAGGGAGAGGCTTGCAGGTTGCCACCCGTTAGCTTTTTTGGTCATAGCTCGTGATAAAATCAACGTATTGTTTATATATGATATACGTTGGAAAGAGAAAGTTCAGAGAGCTACCATTTTAAGCTAGATATCATGTGAATTCCTAAGAAATCAAAATTATACAGCGAATTCTTGAAAGTATTGAAAACTGACCCCATGAAATTTTGGCTTGCAGGTTGCCACCCTTTAAAAAAATGCTGGAAATGTAGAAAAACTCGAGTAAAAATACATGATTCATTGAACTAATGAAAATATATTGGATTTTATTTGCCGTACGTCGCTGTGAACATGAAAAAATAATTGCCAATTGCCATGAAAAATCAAATTTGCAAAATGGTATAGAATTATTCCAAATCTCGTTATCGGAATCACAGTTTGGGCAAGTGTAAACACTGAAACGCATATTGACACATTTCGCGTGAACAGCTGTTTTGCATTCGTGGCACCATATCGATATTGTATGTTTTTCCAGTACTCTTCCTTGATTTATTGTCGACTTTGATTGCTTTGATTGCGACGAGCAACGCTTCAAAATCCGTAATGCCGTGTTCAAATTTTTTTCGTTTGCGCACTGCCATGCTAAAAATGTATCAAACATGAAAAATTTACGAAAATATCACTGAAATGCAACCATTATGGCGGATATAAGAAATTACTTGTGTGTGTGTGTGTGTGTGTGTGTGCGCGCGCGTGTGTGCGTGCGCGTGCGTACGTGTATACGTGCTGTAACGATGCCACCCGGCGCTACCGGGTAGTAGCACACTTCGGCACGCTCTCTGACTGGCCCCGCTCGGACAAGGTATTCAGATAATGATATGTTGAGCGCCAGGTGTTCCGAAACACCAAAGAAAGTCGAAATAGGTAGCAGTCAGATCACGTGAACCGGCAACGGAACTCCGCTAGCTCAGCCCCGTATCGGCAAAGGAGAGGGGCGGGGCCGTGAGACAAAGAAATGAATTTGAGGCGGCTTATAACACAGAAATAACACTTCCATTTATTGAGAGACTGACTCACGCGATAACATAGGGTATAAGAACGCTACGGCCACGGCAGGCTCGGCTTTCGCTAACAGTTACTAACAATAATATACCGGGGCTATCGGCGCGTCATATTCGACGAGAGCCCTTACAAGGGACGATAGATATCCTAAATAACGCACGGAAGTAATACCGAAAATACGCGCGGAGAGAACACCGAGAATACGAGCGAAGAGAACACCGACAATACGCGCGGAGAGAACACCGAAAATAAGTGCGAAGAAAACACCGGGAATACGCGCGGAGAGAACACCGAGAATACGCGTAGAGATAACACCGAAAATACGTGCGAAGAAAACACCGAGAATGCGCGCGAAGAAAACACCGAGAATACGTGCGAAGAAAGCACCGAGAATACGCGCGACGAGAATACCGGAAATACGCGCGAAGAAAACACCGGAAATACGTAATAAGATAACACCGAATCGAGCATAAACCCGATAACCGTTATTCGAGAGAGTTACGACGCACCGCTTATCCTTACGTCGAGCATACAACGGAAGGTCGCCCAGGTTGCAGGGTCTGACCGGGCGCACTCGAAACAAAAGGAGTCACTAAAATTAACGATAATCACGGATCGGTACTATATAGCCGAGAGTAGAGAGTCGAGAGTCGAGAATGCGAAACGTTCACTACGGTAATACCGCACTACGGGTACGCACTATTTCTATAATCGGTAACCGCATTACCGGCGATAAATCTCTCTTAATCGATAACGAGCTCAATTTGTCTCAGGAAATTCGGTCGCCTCGTGCTGCCGAATTTCCCAAGCATCCCCAGATAATTACAACGGAATTACTACGCGATCACGCGATCGACAATTAACACGCGAAACAAAATCAATAACGAAATTACGATAATCACCACGGGTCCGTTACAATTTCATACGATACGCGATAAGGGAACGATAAGCCTTTCGAAGTCAACGAAATTCGGGATGTCTCTAATAATCTGTCCCGGCCATGTGTTACAAAATTGAAGAGCCGGCTTACCGGAAAAATCAGCTGCGCTGCTGTCGAGATCGTCCTGCTGCGCCATTAGTCCGCACGAAAAGAGAACGATTTCGGGGATCGCTTCGGCTCGCTAGGAAGAGAGGGCCAGTCCCCACTCTAGGAGTCCTTTTCCGCGATCTAATTGGTGATCGATTTTCCCCCGTTGATTTGCATGCGCGACGCTCTGATTGCCGCTGCGCGCCCGCTCAGTAGATCGCCAATCGAAGACACTATCGCCTTCCTTGTTGGTTCGGGAGCGCGCGCAGCTCGCTGGATTTCCTCGTGGCTCCGGAACTATCCCCTCACGGATGACGACTTGATGGATCCCTCCGGAACATCCCTGCGGGATCACGCGGAGGATCCCGGTACGGTGTTAGCTTCTGAAGATTCCTTCGGGTGCCTGTCTCCACAGGCTGCGTTCCTCGCCGGGTACGCTGCTCGTTTGCAAGTCCCAGTCCTGCGCCTAGCAGGGAAGTCGTCGGCATTTCGCCGCACGGCATCTGGTGCTCGTTGCAGCCCCTTGTCCTCCAGCTTTGGCGTCCTTGTAGCTCGAGATCTATCCCTAGCCTAAGGGGTCTGGATACGGTAGTCGATTCTAATATAACAAACTAATTACTGGTGCTCTATTTACGCTTCTATTTATACGAAATGCTCTGGGGATGGCGGGACCAACGGCGCGGCGTAGGAATTGCATCACATTGTAACGTGCACAATTTGCAACGTTACAGTGCTTATGAAAAAATGTCCCCCCACCCCAAATAAGAATCGTTCCTACGCCCCTAAGTAAACATCACTTATTCACGAAAAATAGCAATTGAGTGTAAACAAGCGAAAAAGAGAGGGGTGGCAACCTGCAATCCAACAAAAAGGTGGCAACTTGCATTCTGACGGGATTTTGGAAACATTGCCAATATTCATAATATGCTTGAATTCTGTTTGGATTATGTGAATTGGTTACAAAAATGACACATCACGAATATTTACCTTGAGTTGTTGATGGAAATGTTCAATTCACGAGCACAGGGAAAACTCAATTTTAATATTGGACTTACTTATGAGCAATATATTATACTCTGCTCAGAAAAGACAGTGTTTTGTGTCTGTCCGTTTCAGAAGTGGATTGAAAGTAACAACCACTCTTGTAACGTCGATGTCAGTCGTAATTAAGGTTATGACGCGGCAGGAATGTCAAAATACAGCAGGGGTGGCAACCTGCAAGCAGTGGCAACCTGTAAGCCTCTCCCCTACACTTTAAGAATGACTTCTAAAACCATATAAAAATTAGCTATAATATTAAAGATAACTTAAAAAAGTGATAAGCAGAAAAAAAGAAAATAATTTTGAAGAATAGGGTTACATTTAAAAAACATTTTTTAAAAACTTGTTACATGAATTTTTTAAATACTTTATTCAGAATAAGGTTGCAACTAAAAATATCACTGTCTTTTAGAAAATTCTATACAATTTTGAAATTAAAATTTTAAGCAAAAGTTATATTTCTACTTATACCGATATAAACGAAGAATAAGTCTATGAAAACATACCTACCTATGGAAGAAAAAGGTTATAACACTAGATATCACCCTTTTGTTGAAAAAAAAACTTACTCTTTTAAATTATATTATAAAATATAACCTTATTGACTAAAAGCGTCGACATGCACAGGAGCAACGTCAGGAACAGACTGAGGTTATAACCGTTTTCAACAGAGCCTACCTGTCCTCTAGCGGAAATCCATAGAGTACATCTGCCATCTGTCGGAAACGAATGTAACTACACTTGTAACTCTTTCACATGAAAGTAGACGCATTATATGAGTTATTCATACATCAAACAAAAAAATGAAAACTTTTGAGATGTAACCCTCTTCATCCAAATGAACGATAAATAGTTATGGAATTATCGAGTGCTACCAAACTAATATTATAAATGCAATATTCTTACGATGCAATTTAAAATTATAAAAAATTTGTATATTTAAATGATTTTAATACTTTGTTGACCGGTCACGAGTATACTCGTGTCGTCGTGCTCAAACGTTGCTAACCGGCCATGAGTTAACTCGTGATCGGGGCGCTTTATAAATATTAAATAACATTAATTTAAACAGTAAACCATTATAAAAAAATGTATTTACATTGTTTCACTTCCACATCCAATTCCGAAATAATAGCCGGTGACATAAAATAAACTCTGAGAAAAACTGCCGGTCAACAAGGTGTTAAAAAAGGTACCAATTTTCAATATTATTATACATGTTTCAAATTGTTAGAATAATCTATATATATACAAATGAATGTTTGTCTGTCTGTCTGTCTGTCCGTCTGTCTGTCTGTCTGTCCGTCCGTCCGTCTGTCTGTCTGTCTGTCTGTCTGTATGTATGTCTCGTATGCCTTCCTAAACCGTTCATCCGATTGCGATGAAATTTTGGGAAATGGTTGGACGCATGCCTGCGATGGTTTCTGAGTTAGTAAATCTTATACAGGGTGTTCAAAAAGTCCCGGTACGGCCGATTATCTCAGCGGGAAAACATTTTAGAGAAAAATGTTTAATACAAAACTTTAAGGATTTTCCCTTGGCTACCCAGTGGTCGTATTGGATTTAACCTTGACCGTGACCTTTAAGGTAATATCAAATGCCTTCCTAAACCGTTCATCCGATTGCGATGAAACTTTGGGGAATGGTTCGACGCATGCCCGCGAAGGTTTCTTATTGTTAGTAAATCTTATAAAAGGTGTTCAAAAAGTACCGGTACTGATGATTATTATGCCTTCCTAAACCGTTCATCCGATTGCGATGAAAAGTTGGGAAATGGTTGGACGCATGCCCGCGAAGGTTTCTGAGTTAGTAAATCTTATACAGGGTGTTCAAAAAGTACCGGCACGGATGATTATTATGCCTTCCTAAACCGTTCATCCGATTGCGATGAAAATTTGGGGAACAGTTGGACGCATATCCGCGAAGGTTTCTGAGTTAGTAAATCTTATACAGGGTGTTCAAAAAGTCGAACTATACTTGACCTAAATTTGACCGCTGACAATAAAGGTAACATAAAAAAAAATGGTCAAGGACACATTTGAACGTGAAAAAAAATTAATTTGACCTCGATATAACCTTGAAGGTCATGGTCAAGGTCAAATCCAATATGACCATTGCGTAGCCCGGGAAAAATACTAAAAGTTTTGTATTAAAAATGTATTTAAACAATGGTGGACGGACAAAATCAATCCACAATCTACCCGTGCGAAGCCGGGACGGGCTGCTAGTTAATATATAAATCTGGAATATCTGCATGCGTAACTGATACGTATATTTTACGTATATGGGGGAAGTGTATCTTTTAGAGATACAATATACGTAAGTAGCTGATACGTATATTTCACAGATATGAGGAAATTTATTTTTTAGAGATACAATATACGTAGCTAATACGTATATTTGAGGGGGTCAGTGGAAAAGTGGTACAAGTGACAATTTGGATTATTTGAGTTAACTGCAAAAATGCATAGTTAAAGTAAATATCTGTTTCGAAAAAAATGGCATAAGTGTACAATGGTATGGTTTCCACTTATACCACTTTTTTTTCTAAACAGATATTTACTTTAACTATGCATTTTTGCAGTTAACTAAAATAATTCAAAATTGTGACTTGTACCACTTTTCCACTGACCCCCTCATTTCATGTATTATATATCATACGTATACGAATTATATCTGTATTAACGTAAAATATACGTATGATATACGTAGTGTGTTGTATGGGTTAGAAAAAGTATTAGAATCAATTATATTTGACATTATATGTATATTAGTTATTCATGTAACATTGGCGGTCAAAAAGACATCTATTGGACGTCTAAATGAGTTAAAAAGATCGTATGCTGTGAGAGAAAGATAAGAACCCTATCTGTATGTTATGACTTTGGGGACAGTCCTCAAAGAACTCTATCTACAAACTGTCCCCCGCTATACACGCCAGCGTGGCGGGTTGCATATCGGTTGACGCCTCCGATCCGCTGCAGGGGCCATGCGCCTGTGGCGCCTGTGTCTGGCGCAAGGCGGATAACCGATACGCAACCCGCCACGCTGGCGTGTATTGAAAGGGACAGTCTGTATATGTTGGTAACTTTAAGGGCAATCCTCGAAGTAATAGGATTTCTCGCTGTCCTCAAACTACACCTTACAATTGTATCAGTTATTTCGAGGACAGTCCTCAAAGAACACACTTCATAGGAAAAAACTTTGGAGCCTATTCTCGAAGTGTACAGATGTCTCCGAAATAACCGTTACATTATGCCCTGTCATGTAGTTTGGAGCTATTTTCGTATATGTAACGGTTATTTCGGAGATATACAGTAGCGCTCAAAAGTATTTTGACATTCACATTTATATCGCATTGTCTTTGGATTCTCAACTACTTTCGCTAATACGTACTGTATAACTTCGAAGTCATGCAGGTTCTTACATTTTTGCATATCTGCCGCTGACCGTGCCTATTAACCCTTTCGCTACGGGCCGATCTTTCGGCGCGCTACTGCCGCTGAACGGGCCGCTGCGCCGAAAGTGTACACTTGCGGAAGTTACTATAGTCACCGTTCGTACCTGGCGAGCATGAATTGTTGGGTGACTATACCGTATGTCCCGGGCAAAACCGCACAGTTGCAGGGACCTCTTCGGCCGAGTTTGGTCGGTATTCGAGCCACTTTTACCGGTAGAAGTCGAGTCGGTAATTAGAGTTGGTGTCAATTCGGGAGATCGAAGCGTCTAATTTTGAAATCGTGAATTTGTGAATAATGGTAATTACTCACCATAATTCACAAATCCACGATTTCGAGGTTAGACGCTTCGATCTCCTGAATTGACACGAACTCTAACTACCGACTCGACTTCTACCGGTAAAAAATGACTCGAGTACCGACCAAGCCCGGCCGAAGGTAAATTTCAAGGTCCTGCAACTGTGCGGTACAGAGCGGGACATACGGTAGTCACCGTTCGTACCCAGCGAGCGTCAGTCGTTGGGTGACTATAGTCACCGTTCGTAGCGAAAGGGTTAATCAGTGAGTTTTGAAGCATGAATTTTAAAACAACGGTTAAGTGAATTTATTTCAAATGTTGACAGTAGCGTTCTGATGAAGTGAAGATTATAAGAAAAAAAAATCTTAGTAATTGGTCCATTTTCATTTCACTGATGTTCCTCCTTAATAGCTATTTCGTTGCAGTAGCGAGTCCGCGCTCGTTCATAAGTATTTTGACAACGCAGTTCACTGGTTCATACTTCAAGTTTTTGATGTGTATACAGGGTGTTCGGAAAAAACACCGACACAGAAATAGGGGTGATAGGTTACGTCATTACAAGTATTTTGATATAAGGGACCTATACCCGCAAGCGCCCCCTTCTGGAGATATCAACTTTTCAAGTTTATAACGACCGAGGTTGATCAATGTAGAATAATATTGAGTTTTTTGTCTACCTGTACAATTGAAAAACAAATGAAAACTCCTTGTATCCGCATCATCTTCGAAAAGTACAAGGGCTTGAGCCAAGCGGTTATCCTTTCCGCAAGCAGTTTGCGCAGTGGCACATCTATCCAGAATCGTTTCCGATGTTGCATGGACATGGTTGGCCGTCATTTTGAGCATTTGCTGTAGTACATTGTTTTTGTATCTCGTAAAATTAAATATTCGTCACCATCTTGATACGTTTCTTATTATTCTACTTTGCTCAACCTCGGTCATTATAAACTTGAAAAGTTGATATCTCCAGAAGGGGGCGCTTGCGAGTATAGGTCCCTTATATCAAAATACTTGTAATGACGTAACCTATCACCCCTATTTCTGTGTCGGTGTTTTTTCCGAACACCCTGTATAAGATATTTCAGTACCGTTTCCTTGTAAATATCTTCAGTGCAAAATAATTATAATGCCGAAGAGTGTAAAGAATATTCGTTTGATTTGAAAAATGCAATTCTGCACTATAGCATGGTCGCGCACAAGTGAGTATTGTTCAGGACTTTGGTTTATCACAGCAGCTTATTAACATACGTGTATCTCAGAGCCAGAGTATGTTAAGTCCAAATTTTTAGTTTTGAGATAATTTAGTTTAAAATATTAATTAATATTAATATTATTATTTAACATATAAAACCCATTTTCAGCAAAAATGGACTTAATCCTCTATTGCATGAATTTATTTGAAATTTTTTTTTTGCTTGGAAAAAATTTTAGAGCTACTTTTGTCCATTATTTGTTGATAGACAGTGACATTATGTGATAATTTCACCAAAAAAGTGTTATTTAGGGGTAATTTTTGTTTGGGACCAACTGGGAACAACATGCACAGAAACTAGTTTTATTTTAAAATAAACTGAACAAAACAGTTACTTTTAGAGTGAAAACATAAGTGTATCTTATATTTTTGGCATTTTACCCTAGATTTCCCTTTGCATTCCAATTTTTCGCAACGTTCTCTAGCTTCAGTCCATTCAGGCCAGTGCGAAAATTGATCAGTTTGGACATAAAATTCTGATTTGTGGGGACTATGCCACATAAGGAGAGCAAATCAATGGGTTGTGAAATAAACTTCGTTTATTGAACAAAGAGCACAAAGAGCATACACGTGGTCGTGTCGCGAGAGAGACTCATGCCGACTGTGTAGTCTCGTGACTACACCTCTTCTCCGCGTGGAGCGCTGGCGGTGTGTGTCGCCCCCCCCCCCCCTCCGCCCCCTCCGAAGTGGAGAGTTGGTGGCTGGAACTCTCCGTCGCTACTCCATGGCTGAACGTAACCTTCCTCTTGCCTGGGTACGTTCGTGGCGCCTGGTCGGGCGCTGCTGGCTGCTGACTGGTTGTAGGTTTTTGGTTTTCGACGGCATCGTCAGTGGCAATGTGAGCTGGCTTCAACCGTTCAACGCTGACGTTGCTGTCTCTTCCGTTTACTCGAATGGTAAAGACCCGGTCATCGATTCGCTTGATGACTTCGTGGGGTCTTGAATACGGCTGTTGGAGAAGTCGTTTGACGTGATCGAACCTCAGGAAGACGTGAGTACAGGTGTATAGGTCCCTGTAGCAGAAGGTTTTCTGCTTACAGTGGTGCGCAGCTGGTATCGGCTTGACGTTCCTAATATGTTGTCTAAACTCCTCTAGGAAGAAGTGTGGGTCCTCTGGAGGGTCTTCGTTCGTGAAGAATTTTCCAGAGATCCTTAGTGTTGTACCGTAGAGGTATTCGGCCGGTGACGCTCGCAGCTCTTCTTTGTAGCACGTCCTCAATCCTAGCAGAACTGTTGACAGAACCTGCGTCCATTTCTCTGTAGCGTGGCATTTTATTGCTGTTTTTAAAGTGCGGTGCCAGCGTTCGATCATGCTATTTGCAGGAGGGCGAAAAGCGGTGGTTCTGATTCGCTTTCCGCCGACTAATTTTGACAGCGCCGCAAACAGCGCGCTTTCAAATTGCGTTCCCTGATTGGTAATAACAATTTTTGGCGTGCCGAATCGGGCAATCCAATGAGTGAAAAAGACGTTCGCTACAGTTGGTGCTATGATGTCCTGGATTGGGATGGCTTCGGGCCACCTGGTGAAACGAACGACCATGGTGAGTGCGTATTTGAATCCCTGTGATTCTGGCATTGGTCCTACCAGGTCGATGTGGGCATGGTCAAAACGTTGGTCGGGTTCCGTGAATTTCGCTGGCTGCACATGGACGTGGCGACCAATCTTCGATCGCTGGCAAGCGATGCAGTTCCTGGCCCAGAGCGTTATATCTTCGTTCATCGACGGCCAGACGTACCGCTGGGCGATGATCTTCCCAGTAGCGCGTCCGCTCGGATGTGAGAGATTGTGGAATGCTTCGAAGATTTTACGGCGAAGCTGTTGAGGCACGAATGGGCGTATCTGTTGTAGAGACGTCGCAGTAAATAGCCTGGTGGTCTGGACCGTGTGTGAGTTTCTGCAGTCGCAGAGCGCGCGCGCGCAGTTTGCGTCATTGATGACATCTCTGAGCTCGGGATCCTGTGACTGGGTTTGCACCAGTTCGTCGAAATCGATGGTTGTAGGCATTCTGAAGGCGTCGATGCGTGAAAACGCGTCGGCGACTTCATTCGAAGGGCCTTCGATGTAGCGGATGTCTGTCGTGAACTCGCTGATGAAGGAGAGTTGCCTCAGCTGCCGTGGTGACGCTTTGTCTGAGCGCTGCTAAAAGGCGTAAATGAGTGGCTTGTGATCTGTGAAAATCGCAAATTCTCTTCCTTCTACCCACTGTCTAAAGAATTTGATAGCTTCGTAGATCGCTGTCAATTCACGATCATACGTGCTATAGTTGCGTTGCGCTGGCGAGAGTTTCTTCAAAAAGAACCCGAGAGGTTCCCAGTCGTTGTTGTTGACGCTTTGTTCCAGAGCGGCGCCAATTGCGCAACTCGACGCATCGGTGGTTAGACGGAGTTCGGCTGCCTCCACCGGATGGGCTATGATAGTAGCGTCGGCGAGCTGCTGTTTGATGTTCTCGAAGGCTGCCTCTGATGCAGGTGTCCATGGAACGGGTCGCTTGTCGTTCTTCTTGGACTCCTTAAGCATGTCGTTCAATGGTGCTTGAACGGTGGCAGCGTTCCTGAGGTGTCGGCGATAAAAGTTGATAGCGCCGATGAAACGTCTGAGCTCTACAATTGTTTGAGGTTTTGGAAACTCTTGCAGCGCTTTGATGCGCTCTGTGAGCGGCTGTGAGCCTCTAACTGATACTTGGTAGCCCAGGCAACTGCACGCTTTCTTTCCCCAATATGCATTTTTCAGTGTTTAAGCATAGGCCGAATTTTACTAACCGCTGGTAAATGGTGTCGAGATGGCGTTCGTGTTCCTCTTCAGTGGTCGAGGCGATCAGTAGGTCATCGATGTAGGCGAATACAAAACCCAAGTCGCCAATGACTTCGTGAATAAATCTCTGGAATGTTTGAGCTGCATTTCCGAGCCCGAATGGCATGCTTGTGAATTCAAACAAATCATACGGGGTAATCACTGCGGTCTTCTGGATGTCGTCTTCGGCTATCGGGATGTGGTAAAATGCTTTGCGCAGATCCAGCGTGCTGAAGATCGTCTTACCTGCCAAATTGGCGGTGAAGTCCTGGAGAAGGGCCACTGGGTAGCGATCAGGGATCGTCTGCTTGTTAAGTCTCCTGAAATCGCCATATGGTCTCCAGTCCCCATTCTTCTTTTTTGCCATATGGAGTGGACTGGCCCATGGACTCGTAGAAGGCCTGGCTAGACCTAGTTCAATCATGGCTCTGAATTCCTCCTTGGCGGCCTTGAGTCGATCAGGTCTAAGTGGCCTGACTCGCTCAGTACACGGGGTTCCAGTAGTGTTGATGAAATGTTTGGTTGAATGAACAGCTGTCGCAGTGTTTGATGGACTTCCAAGAAGTGTCGGATACTTCTTGAGAATCGTCCAATATTTGCTGTTCTGATCGCTGATTGCGGTGATGGAGTTGATGGGTGCTGGAGCCATCAAACCGGTGCTCGAAAGTCCGGTGTCTCTGCTGGTGATTCGTCCATTCTTGAAATCGACGATTAATCCGTGGTGGTGGATCAAGTCAGCCCCAATAATGGGATATGGCACATCGGCTTTACAAAAGGTCCATCTGAGTGGGCGTCGTAAACCGATGTTGATCGTCAGCGTTTTTTCGCCATACGTTTTAATTTTAGTGTTGTTTGCGACATATAAAGTGAGTGTTTCTTGTCTTGCCTTATCCTTGAGGGTGGCCAGGATGACCGATAAGTCCGCGCCGGTGTCGACCAAAAACTTGTAGTTTGAATACGTGTCGAGGATGAAAAGTCGGCGAGGAACGTCTTAGCCACCACTAGTCGCCGAGTCTAGTGGCGGGTACTCGTGTTTCCCTGGTTCTGGATGGGGGTAGGGTACGAGCAGGGTATTGTACACCTCGTTCCGTTGTCACCAAAGCGCCTGTGATAATAACAAATGTCATCGTTAGCTTGCGGATTGCTAGCAAATGTGCGCGTCCCACCGCTTTGTGAACGACCGCGCCTGCTGCGGGAATAGCTGCGTGAACGACGCTGTTTTGCTGAACGGGTAACCTCGTCTAGTTTAGCGGCTAGGTCTTCCATTCTAGCGCTTAGTTTTTCCTGATTAGTGCTAAGATTGCCTAGTTGGACACTGAGGGCGTCGACCTTCCGAGCAATGTCGTTGTTGTTCCTCGATGATATTGGCATCACTTGGTTGTTGTCCCTCGTGGGTATTGGCATTGCTTGGTTATTGTTCCTCGTTGTTATTGGCATTGCTTGGTTATTGTCCGTGCTTACCGCTATGTCTGCGATGCGGTCCGCTAGGTGCGCCAAGGCCTCTAATGTGAGGTCATCGGCAGCGATGAGCGCCACTTGGATGTGAGCTGGCAAGCGGTCCATCCATAGCGTCTTAGTTACAGCATTGTCCAACAGATTACCTCCGAGGCGGTTGATTTCCGCTAATACATCAATTTTAATTTTAATATTTATACCATTTTTTAATTTAAGAAAATTTAAAAATTTTAAATTTTATCCTTTAAATAAAATTATATTTTGATTTTTTATTTCTACAATTTTAATATTGCAGAAGGCGGCAGGGTGCGGCAGAGAGGACGGACGTTTTTGAGATGGGTAGTACTCTCCCCCTCCGTCTACGAGAGAGGTGGGGAGGGTGCCGTTTGACTCATGAGTTCCTAGCATTGTTTTACCAGTTGTCGTCATGGAGCCTTGGACGGTGGAGCACCGCGTTTTCGCCTATGATTGTTTCGTCCGAAATAATGAGTCAGTCACCGTCGTACAGCGTGAGTTTCGTCGCTACTTCAACATTCATCGGAATAGAGCTGTTCCCTCTCGAAACACCATCCTTCGTTGGGTTGAATCACTTCGCAGGCGTGGTGAACTGATCAACAGAAGACCAAGAGGAGCTCCGCGAACAGTTCGAACTCCTGAAAATGTTGAACGCGTTCGACAAGCCTTTCTTCGCAGTCCGACTCGATCTGCCCGGAAACATGCTGCTGCACTTCGCCTCAGTGATCGTTCGGTGAGGCGAATTTTGCGTATGGATCTCCGCTTTCACCCCTACAAATTGGCCATTGTGCAACAGTTACAGCCCGGAGATTATGCACAACGAATGAACTTCGCACGTGAGATGGAAGCACTGATCGATCAAAATGAGAACCTCATTTTGTTCATGAGTGACGAAGCCCACTTTCACCTAAACAGCATGGTTAACCAGCAGAATTGCCGTTATTGGTCTAATGAAAATCCGCAACAGTTACACGAAAGACCGCTGCACAGCCCAAAAGTAGCGGTTTGGTGCGCTGTATCGCAAACTTGCATCATTGGCCCTTACTACTTTGAAAACGGTAATGGCCGTGCTATTACCGTGAACTCAGAGCGCTACGTCGAAATGATCACCAACTTCTTTTTCCCTGAATTACGACGGCGACGTGTTCCAATCCGACGTGTGTGGTTCCAGCAGGATGGGGCGACCGCCCACACAGCCAGAGCATCAATGGACGTTATTCGCCCTCTCTTCTCTGGTCGTCTTATTTCCAGGTTTGGCGATGTTCATTGGCCTCCTCGGTACCCAGATTTATCCATATGCGATTTTTTCTTATGGGGACACCTCAAGGCTAGAGTATACGAGAACAAGCCCCGAACTCTGGACGAATTGAAGGACGCAATTCGCGTGGAAGTCGCCCAAGTTGAGAAAGCGATGTTGGAGAGAGTCTACGCGAACTTCCAAGAATGCCTCCAGCACTGCATCAACGATTTTGGCCACCACATGCCTGATGTGATTTTCCACACTTGACTGTCTCAAATGCTATTTCCTTGCGAACCTGATTCCATCAATAAATTTGTTTTTGAGTAAAAATTAACTATTTTATGATTTTTTTAAAACCGTCCGTCCTCTCTGCCGCACCCTGTAGTTCTGAGGAGCGCTTACAGCCGAGCTCGAGCCCCGAGACGAGCGTCCTTATGCGCTTTTCTTGGGAGAGCGAATAGTGATCGAGTAAGGCCTCCTTGATTTGGCGATATTTATTGTGGGCCGGAGGGTTTGTAATGAGGTGCTCCACGACCGATAAAACGTCTTTGCTGAGTCGATTGATTACTGCGTGGTACTTGGCGCTGTCTGATGTAGTGCACCGGGCAACGAATTGAAACTCGATAGCGGTGAACCATAGACCAAACTTCTTGTCCCAGAATGGTGGTAGTTCTCCCCTTTCAGTCGCGTATACTTCGTCCTCTTGATGTGCGACTGGCTCCTGGTTCCGTGGATCGCCGGCTTCCTGACGACGTAGTGCATCGTCGTTCTCGGCGTCTCGTGGAGGGGTCGGCGAACGGTTAACCGGCATGGCGTATTAGCGTTCCATTTTCCGTACGGACTACGGGCGCACGCGTTCACTTAGACCTTCTACACCTCTTGACTCTTTTTCACTACACCTCTTCTCCGCGTGGAGCGGTGTGTGTCGGGTCCCCACAGATTCGCAACTGCTCGCGACATCTACCGAACAGCGGCTGCATCAATACTTTATACAATATTCCTGGAAGGGAACACCATGCGTGACACAAACGTATCACGCATAGGCAGCCCTGCATAAAAATTCTAAGTTTGTGTTCCCATATGGGAACAATATGCAATAGAGGGTTAATATACTCTGGCTCTGAGGTACAGATATGGAAACGCAATAAGGTTTCTCGAGGGTTATACTAAAAATAGTAAGAAATGCTTGAAAATTATTGTATTCGGTAGATTGAAGTAAAAAAAATTCAGTTAAGGGAAGCTCGTTGCAAAGATTTTTTAATAACAAAATAACATGTGTTCTTATGGGTTGTAATTGACAAACCGCGATATTTCTGAAAAAAATATTGAAAAAATTCTGAAATTTTTTGTACAGCAAGTTTAATGAACTAAAATCATCTATACAAATTTTCACGTTCATTAAGAAGCCTGTTATTTTTTTATTAATTGTTCTTTATAAATTTAACCTTTGGTAAGTCAATGTGGTAACGTTGCATGACGTCACCACATGTTTTGGGCTCCATTTTTGAATTCACAGATACGCACATAGTACTGTATGTCAAACGTTATTGCCACATCGCACGAAGAACATACTTTAGAGTGTTACTGTACTTCAGTGGACTAACTTTTAGCAGGGAAAAAGCCCCTGTACCGCTCGAGAAACCTTAACCTTCCAGCACACACGTGCGGACTGACGTTCCGCAGCGATATATTTATAGCATTTGTAGAGGGGATATACTCGCTACACACACACACACCCCGCCCCCGTCGTCTAGCTGTCTAATTGGATATCCTTAGGCCTAAAGGCCATCACACGTGAAAAAACGTAAGCAGTAACAGTAAGGATTGACCAATCAGAAAGACTGTTTACGCATAATTCCTTAAGAATGATATTTCTGATTGGTCAGTCCTTACTGTTACTGCTTACGTTTTTTCACGTGTGATGGCCTTAACTCAGACGGTGCGTCTTTCCTGCGACAGCAGTACGACAAAACGGTCGAGAGTAGCAGAGACGCGGCAAATCAGCATGGAGTCGCAGTAAAGCACTCAGATGGTGCGAATCATCGACGACAGTTGTCTCTATTTACTTTCTATAGATTGCGACAGTTTTGTCGCGCTGCTGTCGCAGAAAAGTCGCACCGTCTGAGTTAGGCCTTAGAGTTAGTACGAAGCAGTTTTTCAAACAGTGCACTCTTGTTTCGATTTTACAGTACTTTGCGGACTCTGAGTCCGCAGTGTGATTGAAGCAATAAAATTTGTCTAAATATTTGAACCATAAATTTTAACATATAAGTGGTAAAATTAGTAACGTGGGTAGTTTTTCTTACGTATTTTCTTATTGTAAAAAATGGCTTCTTATGACGAAGAACAGAAACGTTTGAAAGAACTTATGCGCGAATGTCTAGCAGAAGATGAAAATGACGACACTCTGCTGTGCAACACACTCACGAATCAGACGGAGACGAAAAAAATGCGTTAGAATTTAGTGACCATGCTAGCGATAGCGAGCAAGATTTTTCGGATCACGAAAGTAATGAGAAATCACATGGTCCATACTTTCTTAGAAAAGATGGCACTACCAAACGGAACAAACAATGTTTTACAAAACATGTTAGAACGCGATCAGAAAATATTAAAAAACAGACCTACGAGAATCGTTTGTAAGAAATGTAGTAAATTTATATGTGGAGAACATTCCATACATATTCGTTCTGAATGCTATTAAGAAAATGTCAGTTTTTTACTACTATTATAATTATTATTAAGCCTAAAGTGCATATTATTTAAATATTTAACCCTTTCAGTCACAGATTTCTTTAAAACTTTCAGTCACAAATTTCTTTAAAAAGGAAAAAAATCTGAAATGTGGTATACTACTTGAAGGTACATTTCTGAACACGTTTTATTTAGAAACTTTTTTAATTACTCATACGGTTTATGATTTATGACATGTCCCATCAAGATAGCATGTCCATCCAAATGGACGCGATGACCGAAAGGGTTAATATTGGAAATATGTTTCAGTATATTTTGTGTTAAATGTGCGTCTCTTTTTATTTCCCGTTACCTTGTACACAAGAAAAACGTATTGCGGACTGTCAGTCCACAGCGAGTGTGCGTGTTCCAAAATTGAGCGCGTGTGCTGGACGGTTAAGAAATTTAAATCGAAGTGGTCGCCCACGCAAAACTACAGAAAGAGAGGATGAATAATTTGTAACCTATCAAAAGCTGCTCCTCGCAAACTTCCCGCGGAGATAAATAACGAACTAAAGATCATGCACGGTATCGATATACATGTTTCGACCGCTAAACGACGACTTAAAGCCGAAGAATTATTTGGTCGACGACCCAGTAAAAAGCCGTTCATTAACGTAAAGAACAGGAAGGCCAGACTTGAGTTCGCTCATAAGTACAGCCAATGGAATATACAGGGTGGTCCAGGTTTAACGTCATTAATTTTAATGGGTGATAGAATACAAAAAAAAGTACTTTTTCATAAGAAAATTTTTTGTTTAAATGTTTACTAACAAAGATACAGGGTGTCAAAGTTGTAAAAAAATGGTTTTCTCATCATAACTTCTAAACCACAGGACTGATTTCCATGAAATTTCGCACACAGGCTAATGTAGTACACCTCTAAGTAATGATTAAAAACATTTTTTTAATTCTCCAGTGGCATAGATACTGGGGGCCGGTACCCCCTTCTCCTCCTAATTTTCGGCGCCACTGGATATTTTACAAAGCAAATCAAATTTTTGAATTCCCTGTTTAATTTAGAAAAAAAAATTATTCTTGCAAATTTTTGATTTGTGGCTTCGTTTTTGAAATATTTGAATTTAAAAGGTTGCAGACAGGCCAAAACTTACGATTGAACTACCAAGAAAATACGATATGAGAGGCCAAAACTATTTTCAACATTTTATTACTGACTAGACATACATCAGATACGAAAAAAAAATTATAAATAAATGAATCATCAAATTAATTACGTAAAGTGACATAACTTTGACCAAAATTAAACTTCAAATGTGAATATCTTTGCTTGGGCTTTAGCTTATTTGTTCGTTTAGTGGCCCACTTGGGGGCTCAATATAACTCTTTAAATTGCACCATTAGGTTTTTTATTTGCAAATTGTATTAAGCCATTTTTTTTAAAAAACCCTTGTGGTCAAAGTTAGGAACGACGGGCATAACTTTGACCGGCCCCTTAAAATAGACGTTATATTAAAGTTAAAGCCTCTATTCTATAACATTGACCGTCAGATTCGCTTTTAAAAAATATTAGGTAGTAAAACAGTCTCCGCTTATTTTGAAGCAAAACATTAGACAAAAAATTAAAAATAAATAATTTTATTCTTATAAATCTTAGGGGTAGGTACCTACCAAAACAGTGAAGTCTTAGTAAAAACAAAATAAACAAACAAACAAAAACTTTAAAGAACCAATGTAAACAATGTTAAACATGTTTGAACAAAAATAAAACTTGAAAGAAATAAAAATAAAGGGAAAATAATAATTTTATTTTTAGTTGTAGGTTGTCAATATCTTTAAATAATAACCTGCGTTTAGTATCAAGGGGTTTATTCAATTTAAAAATAATAGCGTCTTTAGACACTACTGATATATCATCTGCTATAGGCCAAATAAATTAAAATTTTTTATTTCGCATGAATTTTATTTCGGATTCGTATCCCACGGAAATTATTTGGCCAACATAATAGATTGGTTGATTATTTATAGTTTTTAAGGACACTACTACATAGTCATACGCCGGATTTTATGTTATATTCACATTTTTTAAAAAATATTCAAAAATACACGGCAGATTTGGTTTAAAGTCAATACAATCACATCAAAATAATATAAATCACTTATCTGCGTAATATAGTTGATTAAAACGAGGTAGTTTTTGAGCACCGATAGGAAGTTTACAAGTTTTAAATTCGCGGCACTTTGTCTGCAGAGCGGTAAAAGTTTCTACTAGCACTGTGTACCTTAACGTACGTACTGAAGTGCCTTACAGAGCCATCTATGATACACTGCCCTACTTACCGCATGAAAATCGCGACGGTTGCTATTATCACTACTTCATAAATTCAGTTAATATCATTTTCTGTAATTGTGGTCAATGTTACATCCCCGGTCAAAGTTAGGTCACCTTACGGTATTTTAAAAAAATTTAAATAATTTACAACTTTGACACCCTGTATCTTTGTTAGTAAACATTTAAACGACAAATTTTCTTATGAAAGTCTACTTTTTTTGGTGGAATTGTTAGTTACTCTTAACGCCAAAACTGGTGGAAGAACATAAGATCTGATTGAAAGGTATTTGGTAATATTTCAATTCAGTGTATTTTTTACAATTTTCTTGTTCTAATTTTCAAATTACATCTAGTGTTAATAAATAATAATCTTACAGATTAGAAAGTTATGATCGAAATGGCAATTTGGGAAATGTGGTTATAACAGGAAACGTAGAACAGTTGGCACATTATTAGTAGGTACCTACCTCCTGATACAACTTTTAGAGATATCAACAGTGATAATCCCATACCTCCGTTCAAAAAAGCTCACATATTGATATATTCAAATCAGGCGGTAAATAAGGGTGTCCGGCTCGGTGGTGCCAAAGTTTACTGCCTCGACCACCAAAACACCTAATTGGTTTGGGCAAAATGCTGATTTAAACTATTTTGGTGGAAATTCGTTAACAAAATTGACGTGCAATTCATAATGGAAATTTGCTTTATAATTGACAATACTCGTATTCATTATACATATTTATTTAAAACGGAATCGTTTAAAACTATGCCCAGCGCTGACCTAAATACTGTATATTATATATCATCATTATTTTATAAATTTTATAGAAAATATCTTATATGCTCTATTTTTTGAGGATACCTTTTTACACATTTTTCTCGTGTACCTTTATTCCGTAATATATCGCTCTTCTTGATGCAAAACCTGTATCAAACTGCCGGTTCAAATTTCGTTACTCTACCAGAGAGAGGCCGCATTTTAACATTCGATGCGCCTTTTCATATTGGGTAAGAGAGCTTTTGATTCTCGAATGCCAAATTATATTCAAGGTATATCCTCTTGTTGTTTTCCGCGCGTATAGCGTGGGTCCTTTTTACTATTCGTAAGCCCCATCATTCAGCCTAGTTTGCCCCGTTTTATTACATTTTCTTACTTATAAGCCTGGTTTAAATTTTGTTCCCATCATAATTCTCTATGTAATAAATACTAGGTTCTAAATATTTTTTTATCGTGTGCATTACATATTAGGTGGAAATATGTGGCACCTATGAACGTGATGCGAAGCCGAGCTGCTCTCGTAGCTAACATGGGAAAGCTGTGGGCAATCGGAGGATACGACGGGATCTCTAATTTGTCGACCGTTGAAGTTTACGATCCCAATACAAATTCGTGGTCCTTTGTTGCATCGATGTGTGCCCATGAAGGCGGTGTAGGCGTTGGGGTAATCCCAATTTCCTAATTTTTATAGTATCGGTACGTTCATTGGCAGCTAATGATTTGTATAGACAGTTTTTTATTAAATTTTTTTACGACATCAATATTAGACGTTACTTCGAATATGTCTCTTTCTCTCCCTCTCTTTCCTTTGCCTCCCCCCTCTCTCTCTCTCAAATTTTTTTTCCTTCGTTATACCTCACAGCCACACTTGAACATATTAATCCTTAACAGTAAAACACAATCCAATCGTAAGCGTTATTAATTTCATATTTCTTCTTTCAAAAAAATAATTATAAGTAGAATTATTTTAAAAATGTATACATTTTTTTCCTAGGATACATCTTTTATTTCGCAAATAACATTATCTTATACCTTTAAGGTGCCTGTCTTCAGTTTTCCTCGTACCTTTAGGGTGGTAGCAGTGCCTCGGACATACGCCCTAATAAAATAAAACCTATAATTAAAAGGATATCTCAATTTTTGAACATTTTTATAAACTCAAAATAATTTTCATCAATTCTACAGGACCATTTACACATCGCAATACAGCGTTTTTTGTAATTAAACGCCTAGAAATTGATACCTTACTTTGAAAACCTCGTAAGTGCAATTTTTGACAAAAATGCCATTTATAGCTTACTGTGTTCAGATTTTAAACCTTAACGCAGTAAGCTATAAATGGCATTTTTGTCAAAAATTGCACTTACGAGGTTTTCAAAGTAAGGTATCGAAGTGTATTATTCAATGGTGAAAATCGCAAGAATTGACAAGGAAATTGACAGCCGCAATACTTTCAGCAATATTAGATTCTTTGAGTACTTACATTAAAATTGGGCTGCATTGTGGTTCCGCAGGCTACCCTCGGCGATGCAGGAAAATTCACTTCAGTTTTTTTATCATTACAAGTTATCGTTTGACAAAAATCTTGTACTCTCAGGTGTATCTTCTGAAAAACCTCTGCTTTCAAAACTGTTTAGTACGAACATTTTTCATATGACGTCATTGAGTCGCTGCATGTATGATTGCCAAATGTTATTAGAGAGTTTTTGGACTGCTAAACTGCACGTCCTGGTTTTTGGTTATCGGTTATTGTGAGCATGCGCAGTAAAGAAAGATTTATTCCCTTAACGCGTTAACACAATCTTGTTGAAATTAGTTTTTGATCCTCAAAAAGGAGTTACGTATTACATAAGCATAAAACCTAACCTTCAAGCGTAAATCGGTATTTTGTGTGAGTTTTGGGTTTTTAAAATCTTTAATTGCAAAGGAAAAAGCATAGAGAGGTACTTCTTGTTATTTCTAACATATACTTTGCACTCATTAAAAGAATGAAAATCAATTAAATTATGTCATTAGACGGGGTGATAATAATGGTGTTGATCAAAATCTAATAAGAAGAGTTTAGAATACTAAGAAAAATCAGTAATTCTAAATGATATTTTTGCAATTGAAGAGTAGAAATACCAAAAGATGTAAGTGCAAAAAACAAAATTTTACAGGAGAAGGAAATAATGGATTATTTTATTATAAAATCGTCAAGACATAATAAATTACTTAGTATTTTTTATTTGTTTAAGTTATGTGTTATTAACATATTGCTGATAATTAATATATTTTAGAGAAATAAGTATAACCACAAGGGGTAACAGTAGAAATTAACTGCCATTGTTATTAACAAGTTGTCGATAATACTACTTATGACTATCGTTTTCGAGGTATGGTATCATATCTTGAAGATCTTTACGTTTATGGAAGTCCACTCTTCTAAATTCTCAAAAGATGTCTTTACTTTAACACAAGTTAAATTTGATTTTGTAACTTTCAGTGCAGTAGTTTTAGAAATTTTTAATGCTGACGTATTAATTACTTCATCCGCCGCTTCGTGAAAATCAAAAAACCCACCCTCCATTTCCATATCAATTACTTGGAAAGGATTTGCATGCTTCGCACTTACTATTATTTCATGTAGGTCTGAAGGTACGATGGGCTTGGTCTTTCTTTTACGTTTCTCAATCGCAGCAAAATCACGATCGAGACTCAAGAAGCTATGCCCGCTCATTAAAAACTTTTGAGTTATCTCATCAAAAACTCCATATGCTACCAAGAATAACATCAGAAAAACCATCATTCTGTTCTTGTTTTAAGCCGCGCAGTTATCAGACCAAATAACAAGTTTCTTTTTATGGGTTATTTCAACCCTGTTCAGCAAATACAGCAGACACGACGCAATTTCATCGCCACCACGTCCCCCAGTACCTTCGTGCCACATGCACATGTAGCCTTTGTTAGAGTCACTAAGATGACAGCCAAAGTTATAGCACGAATGCTGCCTTTTATAAAACATATCGCCATGGGTTAAAGCTGATAGAATATGACCTGTTGCATATCAATGGATAATACCGAAAAATCTGACAAAGGATCGGCACAATTTTTACTATCTTGCGCCATTTGTTCTAGAGCCGTTTTGTACTTTTTAGGATGAAGTTCCAGTTTGGTTTTAGCAGATTCACTTTCTGCATTTTTACTTTTATTTAACAGTTTAAAGAATCACATTCTTTACAAGTGTCTGTTCGTGGTGGGTGAAGTGACAAGTGAGAAGAATCTGTTTTGAATACATTTCTGTAGTATTTATAAGATATCTTGTTTCTGAAAACTTATGTTTAAAGATATGGTACATCCTATTAATATTTAATTCAGGACTAAGCTACTCTTTATTAGACTTAGCCCTTCCATAATGGCTTTCCTGTTTTGGTAAGGAATTGATATGATTTCGGCTAATGTACGATCAGCAAGCGTGTATTTTAGTTTTCTCACATGAGCTGGTCTCCCGTCTACAAAACCTATATTGCCATTTTTCTTTTGCGTCACTATGGTTTGTATTTCTTTCACGGAAACAGAAAAAATATCAAAAGGTTTTTTGAACTAGCACTCCATCTTTATTTGGCGCTTGGTAATATTAGTACGGGAGCCAGCAACAGATTTTTTGTGAGAATTTCCGCAAAGTTGAAAACCCGTTTATTTCGTAATTTGTACCCCGGAAATGCGAATTTTACTTTTCTGGCTAGCTTGCAGCGGTGCAACGCTCTGCTAGAGGGCTTCAAACATTCCAGAAAAGAATTAAAAAATGTCAGAATCGAGCAAAGCCAAACCTTTTTTAATTTGGTTATGCAGACCATAAATAGTCATAAAAAACTTCTCTGGCATCATTCCGATGGTGCAAAAGCTTTCTGTTTAACCAACGAACACTGCAGAATAGAATCTAAAATGTCTGAGTCGAGCAAAGGTAAACCTTGTATTTTATATGTTTATTTAGACCATTAATAATTTTAAAAAAGTTTCTGGCATAATTCTGATGGTGAAAAAGTTGTCTGGCAAGCGATTAAAGTAGTGTGCGCGATGTCGGTTTGCCGCGCGCGCGCCATGGAACTACACGCAAATCCTGGCTATATGCTAAAAAAATACTTCTGTTCGAAACAATTTTAAAACGCAAACTCTATGACGCAAACGATTGACACATTGATGACGTGTCCTCGTTGGGATTTTTTCTAACCATATATTATGTGTGTTTAAGAATAACTATTTTTATTAACTTTCTCTCTATTATACAGGGTGTTACTTAATGATAGGCCGTATTGCAAGGGCACACTACTGAATCAATTTCCAGTAGAAAAGTTCATATTAACATGTGTCCTAAAATGTACACTTTTTTTGTCAATATTATTCGTGAGACTGTCCCCCGGGACGCCACTGGAACTCATAATTATCTTCTAGTTAGTGCTAACTCAGCGTCTTATTACAATAAACAACAGTGCCAAATGTCAACAAAATTGGCACAAAGATCTTTGAGATATTATTAAAAACCCGATTTTTTTTTAAACTTTGACGTCCTGTATCTTGAAAACTAGACATTTTAGGACACATGTTAATATGAACTTTTCTACTGAAAATTGGTTCAGTAATGTGCCCTTGCAATTACGGCCTATCATTAAGTAACACCCTGTATAAAAGAGTTTTTTCGATGCATCAAAAACCCACGTGGGTTGTGCGTCACTGCCGTCGCCGATACAATGTTCTCTTATTACCGCGATAAGACTGCGTGGTGAGGTGACCGCGCCGGTAAGCACGACGATGCTCAGCCGGCGGTGTTTGTTTATGCGTCGAAGAAACTATTGGGGGGGGGGGGGGGGGTGTCCACCCAACACGCAGTCTGATCGCGATTTTGATAGCTCGCTCCCGAGGATCTAGGGGGTTGTAGACAATAAATAAATGTTATTGATTTATTGACATTTATATTTTTCATTTGCTTCATTTTCATAAATGAAATACAATACTTACAAAAAAGGCACGGGTAGCTGTATCTTTGATACAGCCGTAAATTTTGACGTGGACACGTTTATATTGATGAATGGCAGCCGGGGTGACACTAATCTTTCTGTGATGGGATCGAGAGGTGGTAGACCTTCAGGTTTAGGTGGATATTGGAATCCATGTACTTTTGATAAATTTGGCACCTTTCGTTTGTTCAAACTCATACGGCAAGTATTACACACCTGAAATCTCTGTAATGTACAATTTTGCGCCTCTGTAGGAAATGATTCTGCAAGTATATCAGCTTGATGCTTTGTGACAGTTTTTAAATCCCTAACAAACCATAAACGATCGCATACATCACATGCAACGCCGAAGGTATTTTGCTTAAAAGTTTTATCGAAGTGAATGTTACATTGTAACCATCGATCTGCATTGATTGTCGTAGATGAATCCGTCGTCGAAATAGTTGGCTTTGAAGACTTAGTATTTTTTTTTGATATGACGTGATCCTGAAATCTCACTAGTGCTTGGCTGTGGCTCGTTTTGCATACTAGACGTTGTTGTTGAATCTTTGCTTAGATTCCTTTGGAGAACCGCAAAATGAGGGACAGCATTACGCTTAACCCGTAACCGGTGACGTACTTTTTTTGTTCCATAAACACCAATGTGTAAAGGAGTCTTTCAGACTCCACATCACCGGTTACGGGTTAAGACGTTGTTTTTTACGGGTAACTGAAATGTTTATAAAACCTATTTGAAAAATTTTTATTATAAGTTACTGTAGAACTCATTTTTTGTCTTAATTGTAACATTCACTTCTGTCTTACAAAATTTCCAACGAAATATATTTTTATCATTTTTATAAAGATAATAGAATTTTGAAGAATAGAATAACTTTTTTTACAATTATTTTTTATAATTGATTTGGACTTTTACCTGTGCAACAATTTTTCCCAATTCGTCGGTTATACGTACGCATTGATATCTCGAGGTTTAAAATGTTTTTACAAATGAAAAATTCTTTTTAATGAGTAGGTTAGGGTATACGGCATGAATTATTGTCAACCACTGTTCACGAATTTCAGGATTTGTGGGTATTGTAAAAACTGCCTGATTTGTATCGTAAGAACAATTCGGAATTGTACAACGAGGCATGACGTTTTCGCAAACGCAATACTATCAATTTTTATGAAAAAACACTGAGAAACTGTGTGCACGGGTTATGTTGACACTGGGTCCTTTTTTCATCCAAACACTCTCATTGATGCATCGGAAATATAGATTTCATACTTACCGGCCGTGCCCATTCATATCATAGTTCCTAAATTCACCGCTAGATGACCTATAAATGTTTTGCACTGTAGCGGAGCAGTAGCGCCACCTCTCGTAGCCAGCGGACAGCGTGCCTGGACAAGGAGACGCTCGCACGTAGCGAGTCGAGGAGAGTCTTTCGCTCTCACTTGCCTGCAGTCCATCGTCCAGTGTAGACGCTCCGAAGTAACTCGAGTGGTCGAATGTATAGTGTGAAATAAAGAAATAATTTATCGGTACAACAACGTGTAACCGCGAACAATCCTTCCTTCGCGTTACATCGCTGATTTGTGGGATCCCGCGCAATCGAGTAGACGTTCCAGCCAATTGGCGTCTCTGTTTCCACGCGTGCGCGCAGGCTCCACAGCACAAAACGACCCCCAAAGCGAAAAGAAAGTCGTGTCCACGTCAATAAATGTAAGTAAATTCAAGATATTTCAATGGTCAGTTTTTGAAAAGCTTATCGTATTAATGGTTACATAATTAGTGAATTATCGGTTTCATCGTCGTTATCCTCATCATCAGAGTGGTCCTCGTCTCGGAATCATCAGACATCTCATACTCTCTTTCCATGTCATCGTCTGTAAGTACATGGAAACAAAATCTAATTATTTGAATATGTGATGGGCCCTGTGAAATCATACCAGATGTCGGAAAATTTTTTTTCGGGAAAATGGCAGATTACGATAGAGGAGATTCTGATCTTCAAAACAAAAAAAAACGAAGCTCTAGCGTTATTACAGCCGGAGTTACGAATTTTTAAAGTTCAAGTACAGAAAATTGTAGTTTCGAGAAAAACGCAGTTAAAGATTACGAAGTGAACAATACACAAAAAAATTAATATCTCGGCTTCTATTGCTTCAATCGGGTTGAAATTTTGGCATGATGTTCAACGTATATGTACCTAGATATCCTGCAAGTTTCAAGTGCGGACAACGCCTCTACGTGGAGTAAGACAATGGAGAAGATCGATACAAGAACAACAGAAATGAATTGGTGAAGATGATGCAAAATTTATTTAAACAAATAATAACAGGAATGTGTTGGCGTTCGGCGCGACGTTAGCGACCAGAAGAGTCTTCCTGTAGGCGTTTTGGAGGACGACCTCTCCGCGTTTCTTTGGCTGCATTTGTGCAGGAGCGTCCATGGCAGGTGGGTCATCGACATCGTCCTCCATTTCAGTCTCGTCAACCAGGCGTTTTGGAGGACGACCTCTCGGTTTCTTCGGCTGCATTTGTGCAGGAGCGTGACACAAGACGTTTTTTGTTTCTTCAGAACAAAATGGGCGGATTTTATCATAGAGGTACTGTTGACGTTCGCAAGGTAATCCAGTAGATTTGACCTCTTCGAGGATCACGTCATCTGCGCCATCGAGATTACCAATGAAGAACGATTGTGCTTCTCCATCAAGCGTCGTTTTACATGTGACCCAGCCTGGTTTTTCCTTAGTGAACTCAAAGTGATAGAACGATGATATGAGTGGAATCTTGCCCCAGTGGAGACGATCAAAGTAGTCTTGCCAGGCATGGAATGGTATGTGCAGTATTTGCCCAGCTTCGTCACTTACTACTACGCTTTGATTTACGTGAGATTTGGGTGTGCTTTGCCGAACTACTTCTGCTACGTCGTCCACAGTCTCCGCAGGTGTATATCGGAACTTCTAGGCCCTTACCCACGTCATCCAGAAGGCAAATAGGGCGGAATCGCCGTACTTCGTTCCCAGCCTCGGCCTCCTTGGGGATAAGGACGACGTTGGCCGTTTTCCACGCTCGTGAAAATACTCCGCGTTGGAGGCATGCCGTGTACAGTCTCGCCAGGGCCTCATGCGCATCCGACGGGGCTGCCCTCAGCCAGGAGGCCCTCACGCCATCCGGGCCTGGCGCACCGGTTTTCCCTCGTCTTTTAACCAGCGCGAGTGTAGCCTCTTCGATGTCGACCGGAACAGGAGGATCCTCGGGCGCAATTGCGCGGCGTGGCACTGCCAAGTGCGTCGGCAACGGTTCTGGGAAGAGCCGATTCAACTCCGCGAGCACGGTAGGAAGCGGCGTAACCTCGGTGTAAGATGGTGAAGCAGCGCGCAGCTTCTTCATCGCAATCCTGTATGCGCGTCCCCACGGATCTTTCTTCAAGTCTTCTATTATCTCGCGCCACGAAGCGACCTTGGCCTTGCGGATCTCCGTTCTGAGCGCCTTCCTGGCACTGCGATAGGCGTCTTCGAGATCCTCTCTTTGTCCTCCTTCGGGCTCTTGCGGAGCATCCGTCCTCTCCCCACGGCGGCGACGCCGGCTTCTTTCGCGAGTCCACAGCCGCCGTGCGCGCACGCACGTCGCACGAAGCGCGGCTATTTCATCGCTCCACCAGTAGCAAGCGCGTCGCCGTGGGGCGCCGCGTATTCTGGATGCGGAGGTATCGCACGCCTCCCGCAGCGCATCACCGAATAGCTCCGCGAACTCGTCCAAGTTCTCCTCTTCTGCAGGTCCCTCACGAAGGCGCGTCGAAGTCCATATCTTGAGCTCCAGCGCCGCTTGGAAGAGATCCACGTTCAAGCTCCCCTTCCTCCATCGCGGACCAAGATTTCGTCGGCCCTGCGGGAGATCTCGGCATCCCCCGCCACCACCAATGCGGTATGTCAGGTATCGATGGTCGGAGAGAGTCTCGAGATCCAACCGTACTCTCCAGTCGTCAATCCGCAGGTTCGTCGACGCCCAAACCAGGTCGACGACTGAAGAGCCGGTGGCGCGGACGCAGGTCGGGGTGTTACCCGTATTCTCGAGACGCAGATTCATCGCCTCCGCGAAGTCCGTGAGTCTCCCTCCGCGCGACGTGGTATCTCTGCAGCCCCATTCACATGATCGCGCGTTAAAATCCCCCGCCAGGAGCAGCGTTTCGTTGTGGAACGAGCGTATCGCCCATCCAATTTCGTTTAGCGCCGTTTCGAATGCCGCGATCGGCGCATTCGGAGATAGGTAAACCGATATTATGTTTACTTTGCCACGCGAGGCCATTACAAACCCGCGGCCCCTATAGCGTAGAACGATGGGAATCGATGCCGGCGTCCGCCAATAGATTACGGCGAGTCCAGTTGTGTCCGAGAGCCACGACGGGGAGCTCTCGGGGACTCGAAATGGCTCGGAAATAATCGCAATTTCAGTGCCCGTCTCCGCTAGTTGCTGCATAAGCAGGTCCTGCGCGGCTGCGCATCGATTAAGATTAGCCTGTAGACACAGCGCCATTTTCGCGTCTGCTGGGCTCGTCGGGCCTCCGCCCCCGCGACTCCGAATATGCCGCGAAAACACGGCATGCGGCACTTCCGATCCGGTGATCAGCCTCGCTTCCGATTTCCGCACAAAGCGCACACTTGACCGAGTTGACGCACGCGCGCGAAACATGACCCGGCTCGCCACATTTATAGCACAGTTTCGAACGATCCACCGGACTCTTGCACGCCGATACTACGTGCCCGGGGCTCCAGCATCGATAGCAGTGGAGCTGACGCCTATCCATCAAGTACACCCGTGCGACGGTCCAGCCTACCTTAATCCGTTGAGCGCGAGCAACTTCCACGGCGGCAACAAGTGGCATCTTCGCCCAGACCGCAAAGAGCCCTCTACCTATTCGCCGGATCACGCCCATCTGTACGTCCTCGGAACGACATCCTCCGGCCTTGGCGACTGCGATGGCGGCCTCCATGGCGTCCACAGATTCATCGAACCCGACAAGTTGAATCTCCGCCTTCCTCGTCGGCGTGGATACTTTCACACTTCCGTTGAGAACCTCCTGAATCTTCCCGGCGAGGATCGCCGCCTTCTCCTCCATTCCCTCGCCCTTCAGCCGGATTATTACTCCTCCGGCTGAGGATTGGCCGACCTCCGTGTTTTCGATACCGAGCGCCTCTATATCAATTTTTGCTTTTAGCTCACGGACCGCATTCCGATAGAAGTCCGGCGTGGGCTCAGCGGCGGCCACGAACGTCACTGCTGCCGTCTTCTTCACCCTCCCGATGTTACGCGGGAGCGGCTTCCTTCTGCTTGAATTGTCTCGCGTCGGCCTCCTGGACATGCTTGAGGCGCGCGAATCCGCGCCCGAGCGGGCGTTCACGGGGTCCCGAAGTGCTTCCCTCCGTTTCCGTTGTTGCGTCGACGACGTGTATCCGCGATCTGCCAATCTGAGCCACTGGCCTCAGCAACTATAGGCGGGGGAATCGCCCATGGGCTAACGACTGCCGTCGCTCCTCAGCATCCCGAGGAGGACGATGGGCCTGTGAGTGCTCCTTCCGAGCTCCGGGGTGCTGTAAGAGCCCCTCCTCGGCAGATTTCTAATCGCTTTACAAGAAGCGCGTCGATCATCTCGTCAATTTTTCTGGCATCCGCACTCGTAGACGGCGAAGGCACCAAGGGACGTGGAGCCGTCGTCGGAGTTGGGCGCCTGCGCACCGCTGGTTGATGATTCTCCGGATGGGACACCGGACCCGCAATTTTATCGCCCCTCTCGCTCGCAAGCTCCCCCATCTCAACGTCTAGAGCAACAGGTTGCTCTGCAGGGGAGTGGGGAGGATTCGCCATCGGGTTGCGTCGACCACGCATCTCATAAGGGCCCCGGGGGGACGCCGACTCCGTCTCGCGTGTTGCTACCCGGATAATCGCATCCCGCTGCGCGATCGCCTCTTTCATCCTCGCGATCTCCAGATCTTTCTTCCGCGTTTGGGCCGAGAGCTCGGCCACCCGCCCACGCAGCGACACGGGATCTCCGGAGGCCGACGCCCTCAGTTCCATGTCGTCAATCGCATCCATAATCCTCTTCAAGCTCCTCTTGATAATACCGCTTAGTCTCCCATTAATATTAGGGCTATCATAACGGGCTTTTTCAGCATCTTTGGCCCAGGTCCTCATCAGCCTGGCCAAGGTCGGAGTCTCCATTGCATCCATGTCCGGATTCTCGTTGTATTCTCCTTCCAGGAACTCGCTTGGACGTCTACGCCTGCAGTCTACATCCTCCACCTGCTCATCGCTGCTGCGTCTACCAGGCTCTGCACTCCCCCCCGCCAGAGTCGGCTGGACGATTCCCCAGCTCCGTTTGGCGATTCTCTCCGACCGCCGAAGAATAATATCTTCCCTTTCGCTGTCCGATGACGTTAACGCAATCGTCTGCTCAAGCGTCTCAGCGCTCTCGAATCCCTCCTCGTTCCCGCGGTTTGAATTCCGCGAGGACGGAGAATCCACGAGAGGTCTCTTCGTTGGTTTCCTCGTTGGCCGCCTAATTTCTACCTCCTCTTCACTTACCGAGGAGTTGTGTCGCGATTTACGCTTCCGCGCACCACCGCTAGATGGCGACTCACGTCCCGAGTCCGTCGCTACGCGCGGCGACATCTCCCTCCTATTCGCCGGTCCCGCGGATCCAAGGGAATGGGCCGTCACCTGAATGGAGCTCCTCGACGAGTGCCTCGATAATGGCGACGGGGACCAGCCACCGATACCCTCCCTCACTTCATCACTTGAAACTCGATTTCCTCCCTCAGGGTCTCTCACCCCCGTCGGAGGGGGGTCGTCATTCAGTACCATGGTGCGCAATCATTGCGCAACTCCGGGCGAAGAACATCCCGGCCTACCTCGTTCGAGTAATTGAGAACTACCTGACGAATCGAAGAATCCAATTCCGCGCGGAAGACGGCGAAGTCCACTCACTCCCGGTGAGAGCTGGCGTGCCGCAGGGATCGGTTCTCGGTCCGGCACTGTGGAACGTAACGTTTGATTACGCTCTTCAGAGGAATGTGCAACGTGGAAGCATCGTGCTCGCCTACGCCGATGACACGTTCATAATTACACGGGGATACACACCGCTTCACACAATTTCCCGCGCCGAGGAACAAGCGCGCGTACTGGCGGAGGATATCGAGACGATAGGACTGGAGATCGCACCGGAAAAAACAGCGGTAATCGGATTCGGACGCCGTCGGCGGACCTGGAGCGGCCTGTCTGTAATGGTAAAAGGCACACGGATTACCATCGGTGAGAAGACGCGGTATCTCGGGGTGATTTTCGACCGAGCGTTGTCGTTTCGCCCTCACTTCACCGCGGCGATTGAAAAGAGTAATGCCATTGCGAGACGACTGTGGAGCCTGCTACCGAATCTCCGCGGACCCGGAGAAGCGAAGAGAAGGTTGTATGCCACGGTGATTCACTCCGTGCTGCTGTATGGAGCGCCGGTCTGGCACGAGGAGCTAGAAAATCTAAGAGATTGTCGTGTCAAAATGCTGGCAGTTCAGAGAAGGATCGCGTTACGCGTCGCGCGGGCGTACCGCACGGTCTCGCTTGAGGCGGCACTGCTCATCGCGAGGATTCCGCCGATTAATTTGATTGCGCATAAACACGCTGCAATGTACCGTTTGCGCCGGGAAATAAATAGGAATCCGGATGCTCCGGCGATCAATTGGCGTGCGGAAACGCTGGTAGCCGACGAGGAGGTCCGTAGGAAATGGAGATCGCTGCTCGAAGATCGCCTCGTGCGCACGCGAGCCGTCAACGCGATTCTGCCTGTGTTTGCTGAGTGGCTGAGTCGTCGCCACGGGGAAGTCAGCTTTCGGATGACGCAGCTGCTCACCGGACACGGCTGCTTCGGGGCATATCTACACAGAATCGGGCGCGAGCGTACACCCGAGTGCCACAACTGCGGTGCCGAGGTCGACGATGCCACGCACACTTTGGAAAGGTGCCCGGTTTGGGAAAGGAGGCGCGAGAATCTTAGGTTAATCGCTGATATTCCGTCGGTGACACTCGAGAATTTAGTGGCGCGAATGGTCGTAGAAGAGGAGACGTGGGACGCGGCGCACACCTTTGCACAAGAAGTGATCACAAGGAAGGAGGCCACGGAACGCGCGCGTGAACGTGCGGGTCGGAATTCGAGAAGACGAAGACGGTAGGTGGTGATAGAGAAGTGCGGTGTACGCGAGTAAAGTGACAGGCTGTAAACAATACGCCATTTTGGAAGACTCGATACCAATGACTCGTGCGCGGAAGGGAGAAACCCCATGCGGTGCGATGCTTACGCCGCGCGAGGGAAGGCGACGAACTCCAGACACAGTTGAGGAGATCACCGGCGGATGGCGCCACTACGGGTGTCCGACCATCTCAGCCCGTTTAGTGACTCGTTGATGATCGTGCGAGAGGAAACGCGAGAGGATGGAGGTAACTGGTCGACAGGGGAACGGAATGACCGACATTGGTCAGAGCTGGATAAATTACCGTTAGTGACGTCTAACGGTAGGGAAGAGAGTTAGACTGGCTGCGTGAGGCAACTTATCCGCTAAGTTAGAGTAGCGACATCAGGTAAATTGAGGGCTAGGCTCCGCGCATAGCTCTCACCATTCTCCTAGGTGGCGATCTGAGGTTGTATTCTGGTTACTTTTTGGTAACCCCCGGTTTAGCCATCTTATTCTTATTTTCCTCGCATGCACGCGCTTGGTTGCTTATGGCTTAGTTATTTATTTCTTCTTACCCATTAGTTTGTTTAGTTCCCTTTTGATTACTGGTTTATTTTGGTTCACTCATTCGTTTATTGGTTTATTTTGGTACGAAACCTCTGACCCGCAGTTAGTTATGACCTTCCTCGTTTATTTATTTTTATTTTACTTTTGCCTGAGAACCAAGTGGCTGGCGAGCGCGAGACATGATTCCTTTATTTGCTTTTTCTTTTATTTCTTCGTTTTCTTATACCCGGTGGCTGAGTTTACGGCTCCGACCGAATAATTGGTAGTACGAGGTTCCGCCCCCCTTCCGGGACGGAACCTTTCCTCTTCGGTGGGGTGAGGGAAGGCGGCTTACTCCCCCCCTCCCCCAATCTTCAGAGTCGTGAGCACGCGAGGGCAGAGGGCGACACAGCCCACATCCTGAGGGGAGTCCTGAAGTTAGGTGGCCGCCCACGGCCTCCCGGGGCTCTCCTTTTTAGGATATGCGGCGAAAGCGGGGTTTAGTTGGTAGATTGGAGGACTTGCACTATAGAGCCTCTGAGACCAACACTCCTCCGGGTCTTGCTCAACCCGGGGCGGCAATAAAAGCTTCCTCGCTATAAAAAAAAAAAAAAAAAAAAAAGGTGTATATCGGAACTTGCGTTTGAACAATCCGAAGGCCCAGTCGTAACTAAACCGCGTATGGCCGACGGGCATGAACGAGAGTACAATACGATCATTCAGCGATTTTAGAATACGCCAATTCAAATACGCCATTATTGTTCGATTTTTGTTTTGCCAACAACAATTATCAGCATGGAGATACAGTATCCTTTCACCGGTCGAGAACGAGTCGAGAGCATGATGGATCATACTCACAATGAAACTGGAACCTTTGGCAACGCTGGCAGCTTCTGGGATCAGATAATTGTATTGACGCTGGTAGGTGTCGTTCATTATCCCGAAAATGTTTATTTTATAACCGCAAAGGAAATATATCGGTCCAGGTTGCAGAGGCTGATGTGGGATTGACACAAGCTGCGCCATATCAAACGACCAATGCACGGCACGAGTATCCAAATTCGGCTCCTCTGCGACCCGCTCGCAACGTCAGTGACGTTTCTCATTTCTCGCGTGTTCTTAATTGTCGTATTGTAGAAATTGCGCTCTTCATTGACACGCGCCATGTGTCTGTTCATCTTCTCTAACTTTTCTTCTTTCTCTGTATCCGAAAGCATGGAACGAGCTTGGGTATTCGCAAAATGACGCTGGCAAAAATGACACATATCGCTTTGTGGTTGTTGAACGATTATTTCTGGACAGTGCTTTCTCCACAACCTACGGAATGTCTTCAAACTCACTGGCTCAGTACCATTCGCTGTACAGCTTTCTGTGTAGCACGTGGCATGAATTGTGCTTTTTCGGTCCGACGTCGGCAGCAATTTAATAGACGCATTAAATTGTGTTGCCACTCGTCCAGGGAGGAAAACGGCATTATTTTCAGCGTAATTCTGAATGAAAGCGACAACAGACTTTCTATTTTCCAGCGTTAACGAATGTTTTGGTTTCCGAGCAACATTACCGTGCACTGAATCAACAACACCTTCATCCAGGTACAAACATTTGAGTCGTCGATATCGTACATTCGACATAGTATGGGCGAACAAAAACGTCTTTTCGCAAACATTGAAGCCTTTCAATTTAAACCCGATACGTACATTACGTCGTTCTTCATTCGGTTTTTTCGACCGGTGTGTGAAATCGCTTGTTGATAATAATGACCGGATTTGGCCGAGTAGCAACAAGTCCAGTTTATTCGTGTGATTTTCGTAGTAGTCGAGTGCTGCACTATCAGCTCTCATGTCTCGCAACGCGTACACCGTGAACAGCTCGGAACAAGCCGTCTTATTTGGACCATGCTTACAGCCACACGTAGCAGTACAGAACGCACGAATACGCGTTAACTCCGGATCGGTATCTTCAGTTGTCGCCGTATCTCCGCTGACCATTTGAACATTTCGATACCCTTGCACGCATCCAAATGATGTTTCCGCATCATCCGCGTCATCTGCTTCCATAGGTATTTCCTCATCGGACGCATACTCGTCATCCTAAATTCTGAGAATACTGTACTGTCTGTTTCACAGTCAGGTATCACGTTAATAAACACAGTTTCTATTACGTACCTCTGATGCTCCTTCCGATTGTGAATCGTCCTCAGTGCGATTAAAATGCTCGTTTAATACGTCCGTGATGGCCGGATCGTCGAACGGACATACATTTGCCATCACTTCGGTTATCAATGAACACACGTGTAAGAAACTTTTTTATTTCGGTTTTCACCACGCTCAGACCTCGCTCAGTCAGCGATCGCACACCAACCGAACGATGATAGTTGCTACGCAACGGCACGAAGCAGTGGAAGTATAATACGGTGAAAGAATGTTCCCCTCCACCTATACACAACCTTACTAAGGAACGTGCGACATCTGGTATGTTTTCTGCAGAGCGACTACCGAACACGTTTTCGTTCCTACACTGCCAATTTCACCTCGTTTGACTACTTTTTTCATCGGCACATGGTTGCCAAACATGTCTAGCACTCAAATCCATCGAAATCCGAAAATCGAATTTTTCAAGTTCAGATCGCGTTTTGGGCTCTAGCGCAAAATTTACTTTTCCGACATCTGGTATGATTTCACAGGGCCCATCACATATATTAACTTATATATAATATTTACAGCAATATTAATGAATTGTTTGGTTCCAATATTCAAACATTTACTTGTTTAAGAAACATATTTAGCGAAGTAAATAATTAATTTTTTTATCACTACCTTTATTTTCAACAGCTTCCAAAGTAATGTCCTGAACCGATTGTGAAAGCTGCAAACCCTCAAACCATTTGAATGTTAGCTTTCCTTCAGATTCTTCCCAGCAGTAATCTTCTAGGGAAAATGTAGACGGTCGTTCAAGATGGCAATGCTGCCACAGATTAGCAATGTATGCTGTTCTCTTTAGGCCCTTCGCACACTACGCTACGCAGGTATCCGATACTCGACGACTTGAGCATCGTGGGGACTACCGCAATTGGCAAAAATTATCAGCCACGAGGTGGCGCTGTGATTTTCCAATATGGCTGCTATAAGGGTGAACAACAACGCGTATGGGCTTGTTGCGGCTAAATAAGCGTTTATATTCGCATTTTGAAAGTGGTTTTACATAAAATACCTGTGTATCTAGACGTATTACATGTATTTAGTGATCGCATTATGGTGTGAAGCTGTTTTGCCTTATAAAGAGTTTTGATAAGTATCGACGACGGGACACAAGATGCAGAATGTTCATAAGTCCATAGCAACAAAATCAAGAAAGATCTGTTCCATGCCGCAGTGTTCATCATATTGTGCCGAAGATATCTCATTGCACGCTTTTCCCTCAGATCCTAAATTAAGTAAAACATGGAAGAACACATTAAAAATTGGAAAGCCCGTTACCAAGTATATGTTAGTTTGTAGCCAACATTTTACCGACACTGATTTCACTATTGGTAAGTTGAGATCTGCATTATTTAAAGAAGAAACTAAACATGTCCGTTTGCAGCAACCAGTAAAAGACGAAGATTAAAAAAAAACATCAATTCCAAGTAGAAAGATTCCATAAATTAGCCATTCAGGTCGAAAGCCTGTGATCGACAGGTCACGCAGACATTGGTAGGTCTAAATAATGTTCATATCGAATTCCTTACATTATTATTAAAGTAAATCTATGGTTTTATTTAATAGGTTGCAAAGATGCAGTTTGAGGGGTAAGGCCACCATGCAACTTTTAAAAAATCGATTTTTTTTCATTAGCTTAAAACCTTCCTTAAACCCTCAAGAATAAGAAAAAAAGGTCTTGTGGTCAGAAAAAATCTCGAACCGGTCGTTTACGTCAGTTTGCGGAGGCGCCTCGCGGCGCGTCAAATGCATGTTGGGACGTATTGTCAGTACATCAAGTACTTTTTCACACAAGCCGGCTCTGTCAAAAACAGTTTTCGAAACAATCAAGCCCATCTACGAAAAGTTGAGCAGCGACGACCTTCTAAATCGATGCTTAGGTCATTTAACTCAAAATAGTAATGAAAGTTTAAACGCAACGCGCTATGGTCAATGGCCCCAAAATCTATGTCAAGCGGAAAAACTATTAATATTGCTGGGAATCTTGCCGTTTACACTTTCAACGATGGAATTTGTAGTGTAATACAAGTTATACGACAGTTGTGGACGTGACAGTTGGAAGAAACTGTTACGATTTCTGTGTTGAGGCAGACGAACTCCGCATCGATTTTTCGAACCGATCGCTGACTGAGGCTGCAAAAATAGCGTGAATCGGCCAGAAAAGAAGAAGAATTCAACGTCAATATAGAAGGCCAACTATATGGTGCAGTCATCGCGGATTAAAGGTATACTATAATTTTCGATCGTAAAATGTTACTTCAAACTTGAAACGCGTTTTTCTCAGAACACCATTTTCAAAATCGGGCGAACCACTAGCGGCTACAAACCTTTATTGATTGCCTTCCATTTTTGAGAGTATCTTTCTCTCTCTATTATACAGAGTGGACCAGGTTAAACGTCGTTTTTTTTATATGTGATAGAACAACAACAAAAAAGTAGACTCATAAGAAAATTTTTTTCAAAAATTTTTCCTAACAAAGATACAGGGTGTCAAAGTTCCGAAAAAAAATGGTTTTCTCATCATAACTTCTAAACTACTTGATCGATTTCCATGAAGTTTCGCACATAGGCTAACGTAGAAAAGCTCTAAGCAATAATTAAATAATTTTTAAAAATTCTCCAGTGGCGTAGATACTAGGGGCCGGTACCCCCCTTTCCCCCTCTCAATCTTCGGCGCCACTGGATATTTTGCAAAGAAAATTTAATTATTGGATTCCCCGTTTAATTTAATGAAAAAAATCATCCTTGCAAATTTTTGATTTATGGCTTCGTTTTTGAGATATTTATTTAAATTTATAGGGTTTCGAGCAGGCTAAACGTTATGATTGAACTGCCAAGAAAATACAATATGAGAGGCCAAAACTGTTTTTAACGTTTTATTACTGACTAGACATACATCAAAGATACAAAAAAAAAGCGAATCAACAATTAAATTATGTTTTATACAATAAGTTCTCAAAATGGAATCCACCGACCTCAATGCATTTTTGAGCTCTTCTGGCCACGGAATTAATTGCCGCTAAGACTTGAGGACGGTTTCTCTTCAGTTGACGGCACGCCTCTTCAATACGTTCCACCAAATAAAAAATTTGCAAGGGTGATTTTTTTCTTTAAATTAAACGGGGAATCCAATAATTAAATTTTCTTTGCAAAATATCCAGTGGCGCCGAAGATGGGGAAGGGGTAAGGGGGGTACCGGCCCCCAGTATCTACGCCACTGGAGAATTTTTTAAAATTATTTAATTATTACTTAGAGCTGTACGACATTAGCCTGTGTACGAAATTTCATGGAAATCGGTCAAGTAGTTTAGAAGTTATGATGAGAAAACCATTTTTTTTCGAAACTTTGACACCCTATATCTGTGTTAGGAAACATTTTTGAAAAAAATTTTCTCATGAGAATCTATTTTTTTTTGTTGCTCTATCACATATCACAATTAATGGAGTTCAACCTAGCTTTGGCCTCCTCGCAACCCTATAAATTAAAATAAATATCTCAAAAATGTGAAGCCATAAATCAAAAATTTGCAAGGGTGATTTTTTTCTCTAAATTAAACGGGGAATCCAATAATTAAATTTTCTTTGCAAAATATCCAATGGCGCCGAAGATTGGGAGGGGAAAAGGGGGGTACCGGCCCCTAGTATCTACGCCACTGGAGAATTTTTAAAAATTATTTAATTATTGCTTAGAGCTGTTCTACATTAGCCTGTGTGCGAAACTTCATGGAAATCGATCAAGTAGTTTAGAAGTTATGATGAGAAAACCATTTTTTTTTTCGAAACTTTGACACCCTGTATCTTTGTCAGGAAACATTTTTGAAAAAAATTTTCTTATGAAAGAGTACTTTTTTTTGTTGTTCTATCACATTTAAAAAAAAATGACGTTTAACCTGGTCCACCCTGTATAAAATAGTTTTCGAATAAATGCGTGGACAAAACCGTGTCGCCATAAACCCCGGCGACTTCGAAACGGATGCGCGAAGCACAGACGGTTGTTGGAGGAGGAGAACGAGGAAGAGGACGACGACGTCGAGGACAGCGACAACGAGGACAGCGACAACGAGGACGGCGACGACTACGACGACGAGGACAGCGACGATGACGGCGATGACGAGGACGACGACGATAATGTCGGTGACGATTAGGACGACGACGTCAAGAACGGCGATTACGGGGACGACGACGACGAGGACGGTGATGACGAGGACGACGACGATGAGGACGGCTAGGACACGGACGGCGATGACGACGAGGACGGCGACGACGAGGACGGCGATGACGAGGATTGCGACGACGATGAGGACGGCGAGGACGAGGACGGCGAGGATAAGGACGGCGACGACAAGGACGGCGACGATAAGAACAACGACGACGAGGACGGCGACGACGAGGACGGCGATGACGAGGACGGCGACGACGACGTATTGAACGGAGATGACAGCAACGACGTGATACTCTGCAAAAGCTTGGGGGAGCGCCGCGATAGCGGCGCAGGGGCAATAGCCCTCCGGGGCTTGACGAGGGAAGCGAGTAGGGGGCAGAGCCCCCTAGTATACATATATAATCTAATAGACCACGTAGGGATTTTTCGACATGTTGTAAACTTTTTGTTTTATAAACGATTAAATATTAAATTCTTACGTGAACTTTTCCTTCATATGCTCACCATTTCTCGAAAAATCGATATTTCTAAAATCCCCTACGTGGTCTATTAGTTTGATATATTAAAGAAAAATTTTAGGATTTTTGTAAAAAATCTTTTTTTGTTCCTCTAAAGAGACTTGATAAAGTACTGTATAAGAAAATTCTACAGCTTTTACTATACTCCTACAAAAAATTCCCAAAATCGTCCTTCTTTCTTGATGCGCATGGTGGTCTTACCCCTTAAACGTGACTAAAGAAACCATGGAATCTTCGGAACATCAAGATATATCAGAAAGTAGTACAGTGGAACCTCTCAAAGCGTACACTCTCATAGTGTACGAGGGCGGAGCGTCGGGACGCAGTAGGTTGGTTGGAGGGGGATTGATCAGGGCCGTCGCACATACACTTCAGAAGGGCGCTTAAGAGGGGTAACCGTAATTTTTTTTAAACGTGTTTTTGGAGATGTTTCATTTGCGCTTCAATGTTGTCAAATTTTTCATATTAAAAAATATTTTATTTTGTCAATAAAATTTATTATAAAATGATAACATTTTATATGCACAACGCGTATTAAAAGCAACTATTTCGTTAAAAATAATTCTCTTTAAACACATAAGTTTTCTTTTTCTTAATGTAAATAAAGCTTTGATGCAGCGGAGTTTTTTTACGGCTTCAAGAGTTTTTAAGGCTCATTTTTTTATCGGTCTGCAACGCGACTCTAATCACAGCGCAAATTTTTCTTAACTCGTGCAAGCTCTTAGGATTACAATTTTTCTCTGATTCCAACCACCTTGAAATGATTTTAACTGAAGCAAGAGCATCTTTCGCTGTTGGCTTTTCCAATAAAGTTTCTAGCCACTCTCACATCGGCGTTATAAATATTTTCGAGATCGTATCCTTTTTCTTCCATTTCCGCAGTAAAACGACGAAGAAATTGTTGGCCAGCTTCGACATCACTTGAGAGGCTTTCTCCTTGAATACTTAATTGACGAATCCCATGTCGCTCTTTAAATCTGTAATGCAAAATGTCAAAGTTGAATTTTTCACGGTTTTCTTGAATCTCATCAGTATAAAAATAATCATAATTCAAAGCCGAAATAGATCAGATACAATACATACAATAGTTTTTTTTTATTGTTATTCAATCTAAGCAACCTATATTGATCAATGAGAAGCTATAAGATATCATTCAAGTAACATTATTTCTAGTAAAAAGTTAAACGCAGACTGTTTTTTATAAACCAGGCTTCAAGTTTGTTTTAATTTTTTTTCATGCATACAATATGCAAAAGATTTGTCAGAGAGATAATGAAATAACTATTTCAAACTATCTTGTAAGGAATTTCATTATTCAAAGCTTTCGCTGTGTTTTGGACAAAGAAATTGAAAATTTTCATTGACAATTAATCTCTCATCGCTAGAGTTAAACATAACATTTAGCTACTGCGTCTCTAGTGTTTTCACAGCGAAACTACAGATCTTGAATTTTCAGATCAGCGAATAAGTTCTGCAGTCTTCATTTCACTATACGTATGGCATCAAATGAAGCTTTAGAGTATAACATATCGATAAGAAAATTTGTCAATAATTGCTAGTTAATTGAAATTGCACAAAAATTATCTACATCCATGGAACTTCACAGCTATTAAAATAATTCTTACCTCCACAGCCAACCGTTGCTGGCTTGAAAATTCTCAGGACCTTTGAGCATGCGATTGATTTGAATTGTTTTCATTTGCAGGATTGAGCCTGACACCTCGGCTCTCCTAGTAAACGTTTATGATGAAACCATTTGAATAATGCAGCATCGAGAGGCTGGTTTTCCATGTTGTTCATTCGTTTCTTCTTGAGTGAACCTCCCTTATCAGTTATTATTGAGCCATATTCCTCCAGTTCTTTTCTTTTCCCTTTAATGCGACAAATAGTTGAATGGGTGACTTTATACTCAGCAGACAGTTTCGTCACTGATTCTCCTTTCTCCAGCCGTTAAAATTTCTAATTTTTCAGAAAAATCTAGTCGCCGGTAATTAGGATTTTTGCTCATAGCGATTTTTTAAAATAATGCTGAAAATAATTTCAAGGTTAAAATTTTGTTGTAAACAAGAACGTTTTTTCGAGGTTATGTCTACCTGAACTATTAGTATTTTCGTATTAATAACACAAATCGCGTATCAGCCAAAATGTTCACAGCGAATAATTGATTTTTATTATATGTAAATAATTACTTACTTTTTATATATACGATATCCACGATGTTATACGATGTTGTCGCGGTTTTGTTTACAAAATCTCATACCGGCACGAGCGAACACGGAGTCTGCAGTCACGGCACTGCACGAGTGTTAAGGAAGGAGAATGGTGGGGATAGCAGTCGATCGACTACAGCCGGTTCTGGCTCGCGATTGGTACTTCAGATAGCGTACATTGTCTCCCTATTACGTACGCTATGAGAGGTTCCACTGTATCACTGTGGCGAGTACTGGAGAATTTTCAGACCAAACAGTGCCGGGTAAAAGTGCCTGTGTGTTTCCACGACCTCTTCTCACAAATAACACAGTAAATCACTAAATTGGGTATTGAAATCTGACTTCAGTTTATGTTTCGGGCTGGTCTACCATTAACAAAACTGATTTTGGTTTGGTTTTTGCTGCTCAGTTAAGCGTTTTTTTTTCAATTTTGTAGTTTTAGGAAATATGAAGAGAAAACGGTCATTATTAAATTTAAAAATAATGGTTTTTTTTCACAAAATAGTTGTGGTGGGGGTTTTTAGGTATGAGAAATTTCATTTTTGCTAAAAATATCCGCCAGATGGCGCTACAGATAAGTTTCCTATAAACTTTACGTATTTTCTATGAAAGATCATGCTTGTTTTATATATTTTCATACATTTTCTTACTATTTCTGTTTTATTTGCTCCTTTTTTTTGCAAATAATAAAAATTAAAAAAAAGTTAAAAAATATTTTTAAAAGTGTTTATTATTTATTCTTAGTCGCTGTTGCTACTATAAATTACAGAGCGGTTTTCTTCTTCTTCGCCTTCAGCAGCCTCCGCTTCTATTTCACTCTCCTCGTCTTATTGTTAGTCCGTCAGATAGTGACAGATTCTGGTGCCCCATTTTCACATACAAGCCTCGAAGAGGGTTGAAAAGTACTTCGATTTTGAGTAAAATGAAGGGAAATTTACGAATGGTCCCTGGGGATAACATATGCAAAATTAAATTTTTCTTAACAAAAAAATAAAAGGTATCTTTCGCCCATTTTTTCACGCAAGCCTTGTTCACTAAATGATTAATTAATAAAACCTGGCTTCGGAAAACCAAAGGCTTGAGTGTTGCAGGTGGCTAAAGGATTGAAATAAGGGCGTAATCTTGTAAGGAAAAATCGAGATTCTCTGACCGATTTTCCCACACAAGCCTTTGATTTCCGAAGCCAGGTTTTATTAATTAATCATTTAGTGAACAAGGCTGGCGTGAAAAAATGGGCAAGACGTACCTTTTATTTTTTTATTAAGAAAAATCGAATTTTTCATATGTTATCCCCAGGGACCATTCGTAAATTTCCCTTCATTCTACTCAAAATCGAAGTACTTTTCAACCCTCTTTGAGGCTTGTATGCGAAAATGGGGCACCAGAATCTGTCATTATCTCACGGTCTATCTGTATCATATGCGTCAGCATCACGTCTGAAAGTCCAGCATAGATCGGCGATCATAGAATTTAATTTCTTTCCTTGATAACGTGCTAAAAAATGTATGAAATATAAAAGAAAAGACAACATTTATTACATTAATGTTATAAACCGTAAAAGCATTCTTTACCTTCAAAAGGCATGCACACTTGGTGAAATCTCTCACCCTGTTCATCACTTTCTGGTTTCGATATTCAAAATTTTATACTTTAAAAATGAGTAAATGAAACAAATAATGAGAAAATGTATGAAAATATATAAAACAAACATGATCTTTCATAGAAAATACGTAAAGTTTATAGGAAATTTATCTGTAGCACCCTCTGGCGGATGTTTTTAGCAAATATAAATATCGGAAATGAATTCCTCGTACCTAAAAACCCCCACAACAACTATTTTGTGAAAAAAAAAAACATTTTTTTTTAAATTTAATAATGACCGTTTTCCCTTCATATTCCCTAAAAACTAGAAAATTGAAAAAAATGCTTAACTGAGCAGCAACAACCAAACCAAAATCAGTTTTGTTAATGGTAAACCAGCCCGGAACATAAACTGAAGTCAGATTTTAATACCCTCTTCATGACCCCCAAAATTACTTACAGTGTAATTTTTATGAAGATAAAGCAACCGAGACTCATTTTACACAATTCTTTCAGTTGCCTCAAATTTTAAATTCTGATGACAAATTGATGAGCTTTACTGGTAAGGTGAATGTCCCTATCCTCGTTTCTGCCCCCTTCCCGCTCATTTTGCAGATTTATAGAAATAACAACATTTTGATCGTTTATCAATTAATAATAATATGCGCGATAAATAGCTTACTATGTGACGAATATGTTTCAATGATTAAAAAAGTGAATAATTACGAAAAAAAATAATAAGAGTTTATTTGAGTGGACCTCTGCAACCAATTGCATTCTTACAAGCTAGGTTAGGCCAGACACTTTGTTATGGACGCTTATATTTTGACTTGAAACGACTTCATTACAAAGTAAATGTACTCCAAACATAAAATACAACATTAACAATTGAAAAAGTGAGAAAAAACATATTTTTAATTTTTTTTCTGTGAAAAAATGGGAAAACGAGGATAAGGTCATGAATAGCGGCGTGTGCCTATGTTCGTGCATTTTTTTCAATCGTAAGTTTCAAGTGAAAAAAAAATAGGAAAAATAGAATAAAACATAGAGTTTAAGTATGTAACACTCAAAATCATATTAACAATAAATATAAACATAACTTTTTCAATTTGAATCCATTGTGGTCAATTTTTAGTGCAATTTATATCATCTTAATATGTTTACATATCTGTTTATATAAAAATGTTACTTTGCGATAATAAAATATAATAAAAGAGTTGTGATATGATAAGAGATTTGAAATTCTGTATATTGTATGTTATGAATGTGAAAATTAAACTTCTTTAAATGAAATATGTCTTAACTAATTTAAAAATTACTTTAGATTTCAAATTTTATATATTTTTCATATATTTTTTATATATCGCTTAAATTTGCAATAAATTTGTTTGAAAATCTATACATGAAAGATTTGACGACTGAACGGTAATGGGGATGTCGGGCGGAACGCGAATGGGGACATAGCGACGAAGATAGGGCCATGAGCATATTTTCATAAATTTGTTATTAATTATTATTTATCGACAATGATTGAGTGAAATTATTGCAATATCTTCTCTAAAGGTATCCTTTTAAGGTATAGTACGATAAAAATCACTAATAAACGAATATTTTTTTTTAATATGATATAATGCAGCACGGACTTCTTAACTGCACGGTAATAGGGACATTTACTTTAGGTAATATTTTTGTAATATTATAAATATATAAAATATTTATATTTTAGGTATAAATGGGATTATTCTGAAAACCATTAAAATCTGTGCTGAGCGGACAGCTAGTTTTAATGATTGCATTTGGACGAATATGGAAACAAGGATTATTTTGGTTCTGTGTAAATTTAAATTCAATATTTCATTTGTTTGTTTAGCCGTTATGTTTAAGCTAAGCAATGCTGTATGTAGGACTTTATTTTATTCAACTGTAAGCCTCTTAGCTATTAGTATGAGAACAGCAATATATTGGCCGACTAAGGACACAATTTTAAAAGTCATGCCAAAATGCTTTGAAAAGTTTAAAAGCACCAGAGTAGTATTGGACTGTACAGAAATCAAAATACAAAAATCAAAATGTCTAAAATGTAGAATTATGTCATATTCCCATTATAAAGGGACTCATACCCTGAAGTTTTTGATTGGAATTACCCCATCTGGCTTGATATCTTTTGTTAATGCTGGATATGGTGGACGTACAACCGACAAAGCTATTTTTAACCACGAAAATCTCATTAACAAACTTGATATTCACGATACAATTATGGTGGACAAAGGGACTCTAATTGAGAAGGAATGCGAGTAAAGCTTGATAAAATTGATTAGACCCCCATTTTTAAAAAACAAAAGCATTTTTCTAAAGAAGATGCGGATATTACAGCCGATATTGCGCGTGCTCGTGTTCATGTAGAATGGGCAATTCAAAGAATAAAAATTTTTAAGGTTTTACGTGAGCAATTGAGCTGGTTTCTATTACCATATGCTGATGACATAATGACTATAGTAGCAGCTATAGTCAATTTATCTACACCGATATTGGCTGATGAAAAAATTTCCTGACTCTATTAGCATTTTATTTTATAATGCATTGTGTTACTTTATATAATAAAGGGAAACATTAGAAACATTCTTTTTAATTATTTATTTAAACAAAACAAAATTATACAAATACAACTATACACTTGTGTGGAATATTATTTGTTCATATCATATTATAAGAATCATATTATAATGTTATTATGTCACGTCACTCCAAAAATAAACAAAAAATCCACAACAATGTGTTATGAACCAATTTAAAGTGAAATACGCCCCTATAGATGTAAAACACCTGTATGGGCTAACAACCAAAAAGAGAAAAAGTATATACTTAAAAACTAACAATAATTTTGGTTCAGTAAAATATACAATTATTGTTCCCTTATATGTCTAGATTTCTTTATTTATACAATAAAAATCCTATAGAAAATATTTTCAATCTTTATTTAAACAGTAATAATGTAGCATGTCTAAAATATTTTTCAAAAATCTGTTTTTTAAGGGGTTGAATGAATGAATGAATTGATGGGTGGCATAAACCGGGCGCTCAGTCCTGTTGGACCATTATGACATCGGGGTATGTCGGCCTCCCTCGCAAGGCGCAGGAGCCCACTCACCCCGACGTCCCCAATATAGACGTCATCAACAAAGGGGGCCCCCAGGATAGTAGTCCTTAGGGCCATCAACCTCTCGCAACGCGCCAGTACGTGCAGAGGAGTCCCCTCCTCATTACCGCACCTGGGGCATAGGGTCTCCGTACAGAGGCCCATGTTCTTCAGGTGCTTCCTCGTGAGCCAGTGCCCAGTGACCAGCCCCGCGACTAATCGAAGCTGGGTCCTATCCAGGTTCAGTAGCGTGGTGCTCAGCTTCCTAGAGGGTCCGTTGAAGAGGGCCCTCGTGTGTCTCATGCCTGGAGACTGTGCCCAAAGGTCGGTGAAGCGGTCCTTAATCCAGTTATGAGCCGCCTCCCTCACAGTCCCCATTGAGACACCTATTACCCGTCCGGCCTCAGGGTTAGGCTGCGCAGAGCCTAACCGAGCCAGCTCGTCGGCTTTCTCGTTGCCATGGATTCCGGTATGACCCGGTACCCACAGCAGCTTTACCTGATTCTCATAAGAGAGTCGCTCCAGCAGATTCCTACAGTCCCGGACCAGCTTTGACGTGGCTCTCACTGAGGAGAGCGATCCGAGCGCAGCCCGGCTGTCACTGCAGATGTAGATGTGCTTGCTCCTGTAGCACTTGTTCAGCATGAATCTGATACAGGCCCAGATGGCAAACACCTCCGTCTGGAAAACCGTGACGTCGCTGCCCAAGGCGAAAGATAATTCCACCCTAGGCCCGCCGCACCAGATTCCCGCCCCGGCTCCTCTCCCCATCTTGGATCCGTCCGTGAACCAGACGAGTCCCTTCGGAGACAGAAGGCTATTTTTGTCCTCCTCCCAGGACGATCTGTCCGGAAGGAGAACATGGAATCGACGCTGAAAGAAGAAATAGCTCTCCTGGCATCGATCCTCCTTCTTTGAAGCGAACCTTTCCAGCACTCTGTTTCGCCGAAGGATCGCGGCGTGCCCCCTAGCCGCCTGCCTCCAGTGTTCGCTGAAGTGCAGGCGCAGCGCCGTCTTCCTCGCCCCAACCTCCGCCATAAGGTGCGGAGGTGCCAGGTTGAGGAGGGCCCCCATGGCCAAGATCGGAGTGGTACGCAATGCACCGGTGATTCCCAGGCATGCGAGTCTATAGACTCTAAGTAGCGTCTTGCGGTTTATGTCCCTTGCGAGAGAGGGCCACCATACCACCGACGCGAAGCAGAGTTGAGGTACCAAGATGGCGGTGTAAATCCATGCCACCACCTTCGGCCTCAACCCCCATGTACAGCTAAACATCCTTCTACAGGCCCAAATGGTGGAAATTGCCTTCTGAGTCTGTTTATCGATGTGATTCCTCCAGGAGAGTTTGCTATCCAGCGTCACCCCTAAATAGCGCACTGCCCCAGAGGTCTTCAGTTTTACGCCGAAGATGGAAGGAGCCACAAAGGTGAGGTTCCTCTTACGCGTGAACAGTACCATCTCTGTCTTGTTAGGATTAACATTTAGCGACTGAGGCAGGCACCAGTTGTGCACAAGGACCAGCGCGCGTTGCATCCGCCACGTTAGAAATCCATGATCTTTACCTTTAACCTTCGGGTACACGCGCCCTCATTTGTAACAAGATTACACGCGCCGGATTGTGAGTCCGCAACTTGAAAAGCACTTGAAAGGTTCCTTAAAAATTGATCGAATCCTGATGAAATTGAGTATTCGGGGGTTTTTGGGGTCGCTGATTAAGAATCCAGTCAAAATTTTGAAAAACAATATGGCGGATCCAATATGGTGGAAAGGTTCCTCAAAAATTGATCGAATTTGGGTGAAATTGAGTAATCGGGGGTTTTTGGGGTCGCTGATTACGAATCCAAAGTCAAAATTGCGAAAAACAATATGGCGGAAAGGTTCCTCAAAAATTGATCGAATCTGGGTAAAATTGAGTACTCGGGGGTTTTTGGGGTCGCTGATTACGAATCTAGTCAAAATTTCGAAAAATAATATGGCGGATCCAATATGGCGGAAAGGTTCCTAAAAAATTGATCGAATCTGGGTGAAATTGAGTACTCGGGGGTTTTTGGGCTCGCTGATTACGAATCCAGTCAAAATTTCGAAAAAAATATGGCAGATCCAATATGGCGGAAAATTTACTCAAAAATTGATCGAATCTGGGTGAAATTGATTACTCGAGGGTTTTTTGGGTCGTTGATTACGAATCCAAAGTCAAAATATCGAAATAAAATATGGCGGATCCAATATGGCGGAAAGGTTCCTCAAAAGTTGATCAAATCTGGGTGAAATTGAGTACTCAGGGATTTTTGGGGTCGCTGATTACGAATCCTGCGCTGATTGGCTTGATAGGGATGACGTGAGCTAACGCGATGCGACCTGATTGGCTAGGAGAGAGTGACATTAGAATAAGGGATGACTGTTCCTCGGTATTTACGATCCCGAGGAGATCTGATAAATTCATCGCGCGGCGACCGAACAATGGCGTTGGGTATTTCCCGTGTTCCGGATCTAGCGAGCAGGGGTACCGTTGCTCGTCCTTGATTATAAGTTTAGTTACTTCTAAAAGACATCAAAGTTTCTTAGCGTTAATATACTCTACAAAAAACAGTTAAACTTATATATTTTTTAAAACCCTGTTTAGACTTTTGCCTAAACAATCCTTTCCTAGAAACCATAGCGCGACCCCGAAAACCCCCGGGTACCGGAATTCAGGGCAATTACTCACTTTTACGTCGAGATTTGATCCGCGCATGCGCCGTATTGTGACGCCATATAGGAATTTTGTAATTCTGGCCTCGGATTCGTAATCAGCGACCCCGAAAACCCCCGGGTACCCGAATTCAGGGCATTACTCAATTTTACGTCGAGATTTGATCCGCGCATGCGCCGTATTGTGGCGCCATCTAGGAATTTTGCAATTTTGGCCTCGGATTCGTAATCAGCGACCCCGAAAACCCCCGGATACCCGAATTCAGGTCAATCCGTTAACTTTTCGACTTTTGGCCCGATTTTCGGCGTTTCCGCCCAACTAATTGTAAAGACAGATTTCGCAATAACTCGATGACAAGTGTAGACTTAGAGTTCACACAGCAGATAGATACACGTCAGCGTACGCTTGAAAGGTACTGAGATCGGTAAGGCGCTGTAGCGGCGGGTTTTGAAACGGCGGTTAATTTTAAATTCGTGCGGACTGAGAGTCCGCGCGCGTGTATCCGAAGGTTAACAGAGATAGCCAAGTCATCGGCATAACCCTGTACGGTAAAGCCAGCCTTCCTGAGCCTAACCAGAAGCCCGTCCACCACCAGAGTCCACAGGAGTGGAGAAAGTACACCCCCCTGCGGACAACCCCTGGCAGCCCGGGCCTCTACCTCGGCATCCCCAAGACTGGCCCAAACCATCCGCGTTTGCAGCATATTTTGGATCCAGCAGACGATAGAATCATCGATGCCGAACCCTCTCGCCGCTTCGCATATAGCTTCGAAGGAGGTGTTATCAAATGCCCCCTCAATGTCCAAAAACACGCTCAGAACCGATTCTTTCCTATCGAGAGACCCCTCTATCTCACGGACGAGACAGTGAAGAGCCATCTCTACGGATTTACCGGTCTGGTATGCGTGCTGAGTCCGCTCTATCGGTCTTTCAACCAGAGCGGTATCTCTAATGTACCTATCAACCAGTCTCTCCAGCGTTTTAAGCATGAAGGACGTAAGACTGATAGGTCTAAAAGACTTGGCCTGGTCATAGCAGCTCTTACCCGGTTTGGGTATGAAAACTACCCTGACTTTTCTCCAAGCCTTAGGGGTATAACCCAGAGCCAGACAGGATCTGAAGATGGTACAGAGGTGTTTACATAGGTCCTCTCCTCCCTCCTGTAGGAGAGCCGGAAAGATCCCATCCACCCCAGGGCTTTTGTATCTCTCAAAGGAGTTAATGGCCCACTTGATCCTGCTGAAAGTGACCACCTTCGTGGCTGTTTTCCAGTCCCCCGTTCCACCTCTCCGTCGAATCTCTTCGACGAGGGGCATCCCTTGCACCGTGGTGACGGAGCCTGGAAAATGCACCTCCAAGGCCAAGCGAACGTTGAGACGCAGGTTACTTATACAGACAAAACTGAGTGTACATGTTGTCACATGTACACTCAGGTTTGCCTGTATAAGCGACCGGCGCAGTCTTCTTTCGCACCACCCAAGGTACGTAGCTCACTTCACCCACGCTGTTCACCTCACTCTGAGTCACCGCACGTCACACTGCGTCTCAACGTTCGCTTGGCCCAAGAGGTGCGTTAATATGTCTTTATGGCACTCCCCACTTCTACCATCTGGGAGTGTGAGTCCATCAAGACGGATAGGTGGTCCGGATACAAAGACCCTGCGCAGTCTGGCAACTAGAGGTAGAGCCACAAGCTCCTCGCAGAATCCCTTCCAGGCCTCCCTTTTGGAAGATCTGACTAGTCTTTTATAGGCCCTCTGTGAAGACCTATAATTTTCCCAGTCCAGATCCCGGTCGGTTTTTACCGCCTTATTCAGCAACCTACGGATGCCCCTGCGGAGTCTGTCAAGCTCCTTACTCCACCAGGGCACCCTGGTGCCTTTACTGCGTCGTTTCTCCGGACACGCAGACTCGTAGGTCTGAATGACGACAGCTTGTAGGCCATCTACCGCGCCGTCAATCATCCCCTCTGTCCTTAGGCAGCCCCTCCGCAACTCCCGGAGCCTCTCATCGAGCTCTCCCTTATAGGTGGTCCAGTTAGTGGCCCTAGGGCTACGGTAGATCGCCGTTGTACCCGAGTCCGCGTCTCCCTTGATGCTGAAACTAATACCGCGATGATCGGAGAGCGTTACCTCTCCGCTCACCCGCCAGTCTTTAATCGCTTGAGCCAGCTTGCGTGAGCTCAAGGTAATGTAGGTCTACAGGAGGTAACGAAGGTAGGTCTCGACCCCTTATTAACCTTCAAGCGGGCGCGCGGTCATTTGTAACGGCAGCGGTCGCGCGTAATCGAAAAGACCTATGGGATATATTAGAGATATGAAACACTAATTAATCAATAATCATTTATTTTTTGTATTCAGATACATTATCATTGTGTTTAAACTCAAATTGTTGAGAACAAGTATCTTAAAGTATCTTAAACTCAGAAAAAAAACAATTAGAAAATCAAATAACATAACTCAAATATTCTTTGGATCAAAAAACAATTTAGGAACTTAAGGCCTTCTTACATACCTCATACTAGTATATATAACTAGTAAAAAACAATAAAATGACAAAATACGACTAAAACATAATTAAACTTAGATCTAGTTTTCTTCAGGATCAGTTTCTTCGTCAAGATAACATTCATTGCAAATGAATGTAGTGTGGCTTCTGCAAATATTTCTCAGGCATGATGTACATTGTGTCTTCGATTGCCTCCTTTTTTTTGCTGGACATATTTTACAACTTCCTCTGCATGTGCTAGAACTACTGCTTGCTTCATTACCAGCATCACCTTCAACATCCATATTCAAATACTCCTTTATGTTTCTTTTCAGTTTTCTTGGAAGGCTTACCATCGTTGCTCTTCTTTGCACGTATTCTTTTGTCAATTCAATGCCTAATGCACGTAAATACTTTCGCCTTTTCTGTATGACCACATTATTTGCCCTCAATATCACCATGGCATTTATTCCAGCAATATCCAGAAGACGAAAGAAGAGTGTCAACGGCCATCTATTATTCTTCCTTGATGTCGAATACATGTTTACTTTTTTATCGACTTCATCGACACCGCCTTTTGTTTCGTTGTAAAAAGTAACTATGCTGGGTTTGCGCTTTTCATTCGTACGTTCATCAATTTCAGCAGCAGAATGAAGTGATGATATTAGAACTACAAATCTTTTCTTTTTAGGCACGTAAGACACCAGCGTAGCTGTATCAGAAAATCCAAATTGGCTTGAATATTCAGGTCGGTTTTTATCTGTAAAGCAAGGAGGTATTTCTTTCTTGTTTTTACGCAAGGTACCCACAACAGAAATCTTATGATTTTTGGCCAAATCGACCACCAAAGGCACACTGGTGTACCAATTGTCGATTGTTAGGTTTCGTCCAGTGCCAGAAATTGGTGTAATTAGCCTTTTCACGACGTCTGCTGCAGCATTACTCAACTGGTACGGGCCTTCAGGCTGCTTGCCGGCATAAAGTTCAATGTTGAGGACATAAAACGTAGTAGCGTCTACAAGCGGATAAAGTTTTATTCCGTATTTGTCGGGTTTTGATTTTATGTACTGTCGGAAAGGACATTTTCCTCGAAAACCTGCCATCATCTCATCAATAACAACGTTCTGTCCTACAGAATACGGCAAAAGACAGTTTTGTGTAAACATTTCTAAAACCTCTCTTATTGGTGCAGCTTTGTCCAGAGTACGAAGAGTTGTTCATGTAGTGGCATCATCAAACCGCAATGAATTGAGTAGAAATTTTATTCTTTTCACTGACATAATAGTACGAAAAATAGGAACGCCTGTCCCATCACTTGCATATAAATCCTCTAAATTCGCGTGTGACATCTTCAAGGATCCTGCTATGTACAATAATCCGAAAAGTGCTCGAAGTGCCGAAAAATTAAAAAAAAATCTGTTTTTCCGTTAAAAATGAAATAATTAATGTTCAAGGATGTATCTTAAACACTAATTTTCATCAGAATCTAAATTTTCATCATCGTCGATGATGTCTTGGATGGGGGCTCCGTTTGTACATGAGCCGAGGCACACGCCGCAGGTTCCGGAGCAGGTTATCCCTGCTTTGCGGCAACCGCAGCGTACTCCACACCCAGTCGTGCATCGGCAAAAGATCATGTTCAAAACGGAGTCGGGTGCCACAGGGTCTTTCGTGGTAACTGGTTTGAGGATCCCATCTTCCCCCATGTTCCTGCCCCATTGGGTGGGTGGTAGAGGGTTGCTGAGCCACTGTTGTATCTGTAAGAAAGTAATCAGACCAAGGTAAGTATTTAGCAGAAATTGATATTTGTAATTTTAAGAAACCAGTATTTAATAACTATATGTAAATGAGTTTACCTGTAGATATACTCTGAGCGAGTGTTGCTTTGAAGCTCCTCTGGTGGGAGGAAGAGTGGCCATGTCTGATTTGGGCTTCGTTGACGCTTTCAAAAATGCCGAGTACCGATGTTTGTTCAGGTTATCTTGATGTGCAGGTGCTTGGTATACAGCCAGAAAAAGCTTCTCGCCAGCCTGTTCAATATCCTCAGGTGATGTTGAAGGATCTGTGAATATTGCTGAGATATCATGGGTGAGGCCAGGATTTGCCGTGAAGAGCTTAGCGATTCCCACTTTGCTCTTTCCATGTATCGCCGAGGTGGTATCGCATCCGGAGAAGCTATGGAGAAGGAGGATTGTCTTAGCAAATGGAAGCTATTGAAGTTGTCGCACTGAAAACAATTTGGTCTCCGCCTTCCCACGGCCTGGCTTCATGAAGTACATGTTGATAGATGGTGGTGCCAATCCAATGAGGAGAACTATCAAGTCCACATCCTCCCCAACTATTGCTACAGTTAGATGTACAGCAGCTTTGTCCAACCCGCACCTCACAATACTACCATCAGCATCCCCTGGAGCAACAGTTGTTTCAATTCCTGCTGCTGTCATTTTCTCGGTGAGCAAATGGATCAGTCTTGTTTTGTTTCTTTCATTAGCAAGAAAATGCTCCTGTTTAACTGTGGTGGTCGAGCTTTCATCAAAGTTGATGTCAACCGAAGTTTTGGTGAGTCCTCTTCGCTTCTGCTCTGCTCGTTTTGTGCTGTTGACATCACTATAACCATCAAAAACCACCGTACAATTTTCACCGTAATGTTTCTGTACATAGGCAATGTACTGATGGCAAATTGAAGAAATGTAAGAGGACTCTTTCCACTTCATGCGATGGAGAAGGAAACCACCGTCTACTACATTGGTGCATTGGGTGAGATCGAGAGTTGCGTTGTCCTCTACTGGCAAAACGTCGTAGAGGGATGACTTCTTTCCTTTTCGCATTCCGCCCTCGTTGAACAGAGCCAAGGGGAATGGAGTTAATTCATATGTCAAAAGCTCTGCAACATCTTCGTCGTAATCGTAATTGTCAAGTTAAAATCTGCTGTGTGGAGAATATGCTATATGAAGTATTATGAACATAGGTCATTATAATTCGGTCCCGCGCCTTTCCTGGAATATAATTACCGGACGACCCCCCAGAAGGTAATTAGGATTATCATTTAGGATTACTTTTGAAGGAATGTTACATGAATCAAAGAGAGAGTTATTCCTAGTTAAAATCTGCCAAGCGCGGCATATAGCAGGTTCTTCACATAGCAGGTTTTAACTTGACAACGTCGATATATTACATGACTACACTTATATGCGCTAGAGTCATTAAAACGTGGTCTGAGCAACGTTAATTTATCATTAAACCTTGATTTTTAACAGTAAAAAAGGTTTTTTTTTAATTTTCCATATTTCCCCCTCCATATCTCCTGAAGTATTGATCCTAGCGAAAAAGTGTATAAGACCTTTTTTGTAGAGAATTTTATATAGATTAATTTATTATTTAACTTTTTTTCGCTAGAGGCAGTAGTTTTCGAGTTATTAACGAAAAACTGAAAAGGGGGACCTTTAGAGACCCCCCCCCCCCCTCCCTTAGCACAACTCCCACCCATCAGTACTTTTAGTATATTGTTACTGACACCTTCTCCTACAACTATGCCAAAATTCGCTTTTACATGAATTTTTTCCGCTATTTGGCCCTTTTTGGTCTTCGTTGCCTGTACTAACCAGCACAATATTCAATTCACTATGGTCATCAATTATGCTGTCATCCGCATCTTACCACATGTCCGATGCTTGATGTTTTTTTTGAATGATAATGTCTGTGTTTGCTATCATCAAACAATTCTGGATCGCGAGCACATAATTTCTTAAACTCTTCCAACACAGCTTCAGCATCAGGCTGATTATCTCGTGAGAGAAATCTAACACACTTGCGTCGTTGACCTAATGCACAAAACACTGTTTTTTCTTTTTTTTTCGACATTTTTTCACAGCAAAACATGCACAGCAAACAACATCCGGAAAATGACGTGCTTGTTGGCCGCGTTGAATTTTACAGAAAGTGAGTTGAGGTGAGGTCGAAAAAGGAGAGGAAGGTCCCGTTACCTAACAGTACAGGGGCCCCATTCTCGAACTCGCTCGTATCTGCGTGCACGCATCTTAGCGAATACACCAATCAGGATCAAGTATTCCGTTGTGGTGGGGTTACGGACAACGGAATACTTGATCCTGATTGGTCTATTCGCTAAGATGCGTGCACGCAAAGATACGCGAGCGAGTTCGAGAAAGGGGCCCCAGTAAAGTACGCTAAACCCTTTTCCAACCGAGCCGAAAACCGTATACCGAACGGTACACGTCATGTGCAGTAGAGTGCGCTCGTCGGTTTTTTCCTCGGGACCGGCGTTACTTGAGTAAAGAGTGTACACATTTTCTGTAAGCGGTACGCGACATACCGTATGTCTGACGGCAAGCGCAACAGGGGCACTGTGACCTGAAATTTGATTTCGGCAGTGATAGTTAGAGTTGGGTTCAACAGAGTGCGCTGCATAAAAGTGAAAAGTGTCAAACGTCTGATTTCCCGATAGCTGTCAATTCGGGAGATCAAAGCTTTTCGTGTAACCCTAAAATCGTGAGTATTTGAATAATGTTGAGTAATTTTATAGTAGTGATAAGAAATAATCATTCGGGTTTCTTCGGTGAAATTCCCGAATCTTTCTGAAGGAACAGGGCTGTTATGATTGCCAATTGCTTGTCTTCCGCGCTTACCGAACCTGAAAAACGAGAATGTCAACCGTCAACGAGGAAAGAAGAAATCCTCAAAGTCATAGGGACCTCTCGTCGGATTCTTCGGGTAATGTTCAGTAGCAGCAAGAAGAGCCGGAAGTATTGCATCAGGCGTTATCCCAATTACAGAACGTAATACGATCAAAGCGTTTAGTCTTGTTTCGAGACGATTTAGAGTATTTGAATGAGTAAAAATTAATTTTATTCCGTGCCAAAGTCGGCTAATCAATAAATAAATTCACGCAGACAATAGCACCTTAGAGGGTGGTTTCTTAAATTAGGAAAGTTTAGGCGACGGTTTGGAGTACGCTAGCCCGATACAGTACAAAGTGGAGTTGGAAAAGGAGCACGCGGAAAGTGAAGACGAGAACGAAAACCTGACATGTGTGTGGAAAGATGGGAGTAGGTCCGGAGCTAAGAAAAGAAATCAACGAAGAGGAAATTGGATGATCGAATGAAGGAAATTTACCTATACGCAACACATGAGGTTGGTTTCGAGAGGATAAAGGCTGTTATCTGATGGCATTAAACGCCTCGATTGCTGATGTTTTTTTTAGACATTTAATACGTAAATACCAGAACGTGACCAAGAGAATACGTGATCACCAATTCCCTACGGCCTCCGCCGATAGCGCAGGAGATAGACAATCACGTAATAGATTTGGTAAAGCTAAGACCAGTTGATACGATGTTAAGAGCTTACAAGGCATGCACACCTAACAACGAACAAGCGAAGAAAGCGATTTCTAGAAATACTCTAATATCAGGTATGTAATTCTCAACTCCATCGTTTTGCTAACACACTGTCTGCAATAATTAGAAGACGTGAAGGATAATTTAAAACTGACTATTTTATATGATACAGTGACGAAATTACATCTCTGGAATTTGAATTGGAATTACTATTTCATCGATTAACGAAGTTGAAATCCTGACAAGCACTCCAGCTGCCAAGTCGGACGCTATTTCTGAGGAAGCATTAAATATTTTGATACTTGACATTACTGTCCCGTCGATTAATCAAGGCAACTTCCGATGATAAGGTCGACAGTGTGAATAATGAATTTAATCGTATCTTTAATGATGCAATAATTGTAATAGCATTTAATTCTATCATTATTTTATCAAAGATATTTCATTAATACTCATCGCGGCATGCATTAAATAGAGTTTGCGAATAAAAGAAAAGGGTCAGCATTACAAGAGTTTCATGAATCGTATTAATTATGCGTCTCGCTCGAATTTCTAACGTCCCACCCGATTACTGCTGCTGTATGTATGTAGATTTCCGCGTCTGATGTCCATCGACTAATTTTCCTCAGGATAGGATAGGAGTTACATCCGAACATTTGCTCGGTGTTGTAACGTTAAAGTAATGGGTTCATTTTAACGATTTACTGTCAATTGTTAGCTACTCCAGTATGGAGTATTACCAGGAGATGCCACGTGGAGGCCAATTGATACGTTACATGAATTTCGTACGATCTCTTCATGAATTTGTAAGTTTTTACGAATTCCATGTAACTTCATCTCCCACCCTACCATTCTCGCTGTGACTCGGAAAGCCGAATGTTCTTGTTGCGGCTTCAAGGGCAGTCGGTCATTGATGCCGTGGAAACCGTATGATTACATCAAGTGTTCCATATGACCTCTTTCTATGTTCTTGTCGGTACTGCATTCGCACACGTCGCACAAGGTTCCGCTGTGTATTGTCAAGCATATCCGCAAGTATCGCAGCGCACTCTTCTCTGATGCGTGCTTTAACCCTTATGTGCACACCCAACTTTTACCACGTCGTTACACACCCGGGGTACCCACCACTGGTTTTTCTCGATTCCTGAATTTTCATATGAACGGAATCGTTTGGAATCAATTTACTTCATTAAATAAACATTAATAGAAACTATTTAAGCCATTTCTAAGTTCCCTAGCCCACTACAGCTCCCATGAAAGGAAATAGAAGTAGAGTCTCCGAGCGCTACACAGGTAGCGCGCGGTCAATTTTGCCCAAGAAGAACAAAGTTGTAATATTACTATCGACAATGCACTCTGATGCTGCTGTGAATGCCGATAGAAAGAGAAAACCTCACATGATCTCTTATTATAATAGATATAAAACTGGTGTAGATACTATGGATCAAATGGTTACTCGATACACCACGCACAGGAGCACTCAGAGATGGCCGCTTGCTATGTTTTTCAATATCCTAAACGTAGGCGCTCTTGCTTTGTATATAATATATTATGAGAACAACAAGATGATTCGAAAGAAAAGTAATCAGCGACGTATATTCTTGCGTCAACTAGGCGAAGAACTAGCGAAACCCTTTATTGAGGATCATTCTGCGAATGGCCAAATAATGCGCAACTTCAACACGAAAATTGCGATTGAAAGCGTGATCGGGCCACAGGCTGGTCCTTCCACTATTCCTGAGAGGCAAGCTCAACCTCGAGACAGTACAGGCAGGAAGAAAATTATAGGTTCTTGTCATATATGCTACAAAGAAACGATCAAAAGACGCCGGAAAACACGAAAATCTTGTTCGGTTTGCGAGAAACCTGTTTGCGATGAGCATTGTTCATCGACGATCAGATGTATCGATTGCGCTGGAGGAATGTAAATATACTCTAATATACCTTGAAAATTATTGTAATTATTTATTCATTAACCCCTGTTACCTCAATGAAAGATTCATCGATGATATTAATTGATTCCCGATTCGAAATGCCATTCTTAATCTAGTGGGTACCCGGGTACCCAGGTGTGTCCGCTAAGCACATGACTTCTCAACGCCGTTTATTTATATCTCAAAAAATTTGAAAAAAATTTATGAGTGTGTGTTTATCTTCAAAAAGAGTCAAATAATGGGGATCTTGAGGCCCAGGCCGGTATTTCAATTTTTCTCTGAGTTACGAGCAAAAATATGACGAGGTGGGCACCCGGGTATCCGGGTGTGCACATAAGGGTTAAGGTGTTCCATATTTTGAATCAGCCGCCGCTCGTCGAAAACCTTCATCTTGAAGTAACCCCACAAGAAGAAGTCGAGGGGAGTTAGATCCGGAGATCTAGGTGGCCACTCCCTGGGTGCTCTCAAGCCGATCCAACGTGCGCCGAAAACGTCATTCAATAGCTGAGTCACCATTCTGCTTGAATGCGCTGTACACCGTCATGCTGGAATATGACTGGTTGATCTTCAGCCACTTCTAGAAGGGCCGGCAAAATTTGATTTTCCAGCATATCGAAATAGGTCTGGGAATTTAAATTTCCATCGATGAGAGAGAAGATGGGCCCGATGATCCGGTCCTCGGATCGTAGAAGAGGATATGCAACAGTCGATAACGGGAATTTCGAGACGTAGGTACAGGAATTCGCAAAGACAGTGTGCTAGAGAGTGCTCCGTTTAAACAAGATCCGAAATTATTATATAAGGCGCTGGTGCATCAAGCACTGCCTCGCCACAACGATCGCGAACGAAGATTGACATTTTGCCGATCAATGATGGAGCAGCTCGAGAGGAATCCTGATTATATGAAGACCATCTGCTTCACGGACGAATGTACGTTTTTTGTAAATGGGAGCATGTGCTCCCATTTCTACCAATACTGGTGCGCCAGGAACCCGCACGTCGTCCGTAAGCAGAACCACCAGAATAAGGAGAAAGTCAATGTTTGGGCGGGGATATGAAGAACGGATCATCGGGCCCACCTTCTCTCTCTCTCTCTCTCTCTCTCTCTCTCTCTCTCTCTCTCATCGATGGAAATTTAAATTCCCAGACCTATTTCGATATGCTGGAAAATCAAATTTTGCCGGCTCTTCTTGAAGTCGCTGAAGATCAACCAGTCATATTCCAGCATGACGGTGTACCAGCGCATTCAAGCCGAATGGTGACACAGCTGTTGAATGACGTTTTCGGCGCACGGTGGATCGGCTTGAGAGCACCCAGGGAGTGGCCACCTAGAGATCTCCGGATCTAACTCCCCTCGACTTCTTCTTGTGGAGTTACTTGAAGATGAAGGTTTTCGACGAGCGGCGGCCGATTCAAAACATCGAACACCTTAAAGCACGTATCAGAGAAGAGTGCGCTGCGATACCTGCAGATATGCTTGGCAATACACAGCGGAACCTTGTGCGACGTGTGCGAATGCAGTGCCGAAAAGAAAATAGAAAAAGGTCATATGGAACACCGATGTAATCATACGGTTTCCACGGCAACAATGACCGACTGCCCTTGATGCCGCAACAAGAACATTCGGCTTTCCGAGTCACAGCGAGAACGGTAGGGTGGGAAATGAAGTTACATGGAATTCGTAAAAACTTACAAATTCATGAGGAGATCGTACGAAATTCATGTAACGTGTCGATTGGCCTCCACGTGGCATCTCCTGGTAATACTCCATACTGGAGTAGCTAACAATTGACAGTAAATCGTTAAAATGAACCCATTACTTTAACGTTACAACACCAAGCAAATGTTCGGATGTAACTCCTATCCTATCCTGAGGAAAATTAGTCGATGGACATCAGACGCGGAAATCTACATACACACAGCAGCAGTAATCGGGTGGGACGTTGGAAATTCGAGCGAGACGCATAATTAATACGATTCATGAAACTCTTGTAATGCTGACCCTTTTCTTTTATTCGCAAACTCTATTTAATGCATGCCGCGATGAGTATTAATGAAATATCTTTGATAAAATAATGATAGAATTAAATGCTTTTACAATTATTGCATCATTAAAGATACGATTAAATTCATTATTCACACTGTCGACCTTATCATCGGAAGTTGCCTTGATTAATCGACGGGACAGTAATGTCAAGTATCAAAATATTTAATGCTTCCTCAGAAATAGCGTCCGACTTGGCAGCTGGAGTGCTTGTCAGGATTTCAACTTCGTTAATCGATGAAATAGTAATTCCAATTCAAATTCCAGAGATGTAATTTCGTCACTGTATCATATAAAATAGTCAGTTTTAAATTATCCTTCACGTCTTCTAATTATTGCAGACAGTGTGTTAGCAAAACGATGGAGTTGAGAATTACATACCTGATATTAGAGTATTTCTAGAAATCGCTTTCTTCGCTTGTTCGTTGTTAGGTGTGCATGCCTTGTAAGCTCTTAACATCGTATCAACTGGCCTTAGCTTTACCAAATCTATTACGTGATTGTCTATCTCCTGCGCTATCGGCGGAGGCCGTAGGGAATTGGTGATCACGTATTCTCTTGGTCACGTTCTGGTATTTACGTATTAAATGTCTAAAAAAAACATCAGCAATCGAGGCGTTTAATGCCATCAGATAACAGCCTTTATCCTCTCGAAACCAACCTCATGTGTTGCGTGTAGGTAAATTTCCTTCATTCGATCATCCAATTTCCTCTTCGTTGATTTCTTTTCTTAGCTCCGGACCTACTCCCATCTTCCCACACACATGTCAGGTTTTCGTTCTCGTCTTCACTTTCCGCGTGCTCCTTTTCCAACTCCACTTTGTACTGTATCGGGCTAGCGTACTCCAAACCGTCGCCTAAACTTTCCTAATTTAAGAAACCACCCTCTAAGGTGCTATTGTCTGCGTGAATTTATTTATTGATTAGCCGACTTTGGCACGGAATAAAATTAATTTTTACTCATTCAAATACCCCAAAAAAACATTTTCCAAATATAAATGGTGGGTCGAGAGAGAGGCGATCCTTACCTGCCTACAAAATGAGGTTTCAACAAACAAAAAAAATGATATCAACAAACTGCAGCTTTTAGTCGCGAAAGATATGATCACATTAAACAATTTCTGAAGAAAAAAAAATGTATACCACCCTCACACCACCCCCTTAAACTCACTCGACAGCCCGCTTTTGCGATTAGCGATAAGAAGAAAAATGCTCAACGTCCATATTGCACCAATCAATAGCTCCGTTTGCTGTTGCAGAAGCGGGCTGTCGAGTGAGTTTAAGGGGGTGGTGAGGGTGGTATACATTTTTTTTTTCTTCAGAAATTGTTTAATGTGATCATATCTTTCGCGACTAAAAGCTGCAGCTTGTTGATATCATTTTTGTTTGTTTGTTGAAACCTCATTTTGTAGGCAGGTAAGGATCGCCTTTCTCTCTCGGCCCACCATTTTACATTTGGAAAATGTTTTTTTGGGGTAGCAAATAAACCACAGTCAATATTATTTTCTTGTCTTTGAACCTTCGGAAATCGTACGTTATCAAGATTGAAATCAGGATATAATCGTTGGAGAAAAATTTTCTGATGTTCATCGATGTTGCTATTATTCAACGAATCATAAATTAATAATTGATCTTGGCGGCAATCGTAGTAACTGCATACCCAGTGATTTAGAGAAGGCAAAATTTGTATATGATCAGTTTGCGAAGGCACCGGAAAAATTTTAGCAGGTTTTTGGATGTAAATGGTCTCGTAAGGCATGTATTGAGTACTATTCTGGACGATAGAAGTAAAAACACTCATGTGTTTGTCATTAAGACATTCACCGTTCTCAATTTTCTGTATTTCTTCTTGTTGAAGAAGTAGAAGATCCAATTGTGGTAATTTTTGCCACGTTACTACTCTTTTAGTGACCCTTCTCGCCACTGGTTGCGAAGCATACGAATGTTCAGATAAAATGTCATTCTGAGAATTTGGTATTGATTGTTGCTCTTCACCGGTTTCTACGGGATCGCTGAGGTGTATGCGATAAAAAGAAGAATGATCAACGTCCATCGTACCAATCAATAGCTCCCTTTATTTTTTAGACTTATCATTGACATCGACACAGATACAAAAATCTAAGCCAGCGTAACATCTATAGATTATTTTGAAGATACGAAACTGAAAGAATCATTTTGAACAGTAACGATATGTGTAGCATTGTCGAGCGTCTTGGTCTTGATATTCCATGGATTTCTAGGACTTACCACCACAAAATAAGTATGCTTCGCATCCCTTACAGTAACTATATCGCGTGTTCTTCCTCTATCAGCGTCTGTTTTTCATCATCGTCAAAGCTCATGTACCATTTAACTATTTAGCGAGTCGAGTCTTTCCAGCTCTGTTTTGAATTAGGATGAATCGTATCTGTCAAACAGAATCCCATTTTTTAGGCTTATCATTGACATCGACACAGATACAAAAATATAAGCCAGTGTAACGTCTATAGATTATTTTGAAGTTACTAAACTGAACGAATCGTTACGAACAGCAACGATATGCGTATCATTGTCGAGCGTCTTGGTCTTGATATTCCATCGAGTTCCAGAACTTACCTCCACAAAATTAGTACGAGTATGTTTCGCACACCTTACAGTAATTATATACCGCGTGTACTTCTTCTATCAGCTTCTGTTTTTCATCATCGTCAAAGTTCATGTACCATTTAACCATTTAGCCAGTTGAGTCTTTCCAGCTCTGTTTTGAATTAGGATGAATCGTATTTGTCAAACGGAATTTGCGGTTGCAAATTTCTCCTTTCGTTTCCAGATTATCGTTTATTATTCAAATATATGCTATTATTTTGTCGGATCGTTACGATTGACAGATGATAGAAAATCAATTCGAGAGGCACTGTTTTACCAGCATAGCAGACGGAATAGCGATCTCGCATCAAGCTTTTGGCGAAAAGAGCGATCGCCATGTTATCGGCGGAGCGTTTCGTCCCGGAGTCGGCCTGTGGACTCGTCAGTAAGGCTAGGCCGACTCCTGCCTTAGACGCTCTGTGTGCTCTGTCCTCCGTGGTTGTCGAACAGCTTCGGTCTTATGTAGAAACGTACTCGTGTTTGACCACTAGTGAGAAAGGCAGCGCCATCTGGTGGCGGGCCGCCACAGTACTCCCCCCAGTGACGGCTGCTGGAGGCAGGCGTAACGATGTGGAAGATGGTGGTGTGCGTGGCGATGGCTGTGTGAGCGTGGTTCTATGTGACTGGGACATCGTGAGTTGGAAATTCCGCCGGTGTTCGTCGCAGCGTGTGAGAGATCGATCCTGTGTGTGTGTGTGTGTGTGTGATGATGCGGCTGCTGCCTGCGTGGGTCCAGCATGGCCGTGTGTGTGCGTGCGCTGGGCTGGGGCTGCTGCCTGCGTGGGCTAGCATGGCCTTGTGTGTGAGCGCTGGTGCTGTGGCTGCTGCCTGCGTGGGTCTAGCATGGCCGTGTGTGTGTGCGCTGGCATGGCTGGTGCTCTGGGGCGTCGTGGCCGTGTGTGTGTAGCTGGTGCTGTGAGCGTCGTGGCCGTGTGCGTGAGCGCTGGTGTGGCTGGTGCTGGCTGAGAGCGTCGTGGCCGTGTGCGTGTGGTTGGCTCTGCTTCCGGATGAAGGTGTCCTATCATGGGAGTTCCTTGGTCCAGAAGGTATGCTGCAGGAATGATGATCTTCTCCGCTGCATCACGTCGGGGTCACCACTTTGGCGAAAAGGATGTCGTCGCCATGTTATCGGCGGAGCGTTTCGTCCCAGAGTCGGCCTGTGGACTCGTCAGTAAGGCTAGGCCGACTCCTGCCTTAGACGCTCTGTGTGCTCTGTCCTCCGTGGTTGTCGAACAGCTTCGGTCTTATGTAGAAACGTACTCGTGTTCGACCACTAGTGAGATAGGCAGCGCCATCTGGTGGCGGGCCGCCACAAGCTATCGGAGAAAGCGCCATCTGTGTGAAACTCATGACACTAAAAAACACGGGATTCGGAACGGGTTTTATAATTGTTAAATACGGAGAGTGTTTTCAAGTACGATAATAAACATTAACAAGCACCTTTAACGCGTGTCTTGGCAATATTTATATACATACTAGCAGCCCGTCCCGGCTTCGCACGGATAGATTGTGGATTGATTTTGTCCGTCCACCACATTGTTAGCTACGGAAAAATCCTAAACCCTACTATCAAAAAGAATTTTTATAGAGCCCATAGTTTTCATGGTATGAAGCCGAACTGTACTTGACCTTCAAAAAGTCCCGGTACGGCTGAATATCTCAGCGGAAACTCATTTTATAGAAAAATTTTTAATACAAAACTTTTAGTATTTTTCCCGGGCTACCCAATGGTCATATTGGATTTGACCTTGACCATGACCTTCAAGGTTATATCAAGGTCAAATTAATTTTGTTTCGCGTTCAAATGTGTCCTTGACCATTTTTTTCATGTTACCTTTATTGTCAGCGGAGGTCAAATTTAGGTCAAGTATAGTTCGACTTTTTGAACACCCTGTATAAGATTTACTAACTCAAAAACCTTCGCGGATATGCGTCCAACTGTTCCCCAAATTTTCATCGCAATCGGATGAACGGTTTAGGAAGGCATAATAATCATCCGTACCGGTACTTTTTGAACACCCTGTATAAGATTTACTAACTCAGAAACCTTCGCGGGCATGCGTCCAACCATTCCCCAAAGTTTCATCGCAATCGGATGAACGGTTTAGGAAGGCATAATAATCATCAGTACTGGTACTTTTTGAACACCCTGTATAAGATTTACTAACTCAGAAACCATCGCGGGCATGCGTCCAACCGTTTCCCAAAATTTCATCGCAATCGGATGAACGGTTTAGGAAGGCATAAGAGACATACAGACAGACAGACAAACATTCATTTTTATATATATGGATGACATAAGAAGAGCATTTTTTATAGCGCCCGCTGTTGTCTATAACCATTGTCAGCTGGAAAAACGGTAGTGAAATATCGTATAGGTTAAATTTCCGTTCTTTACTGTAAATAAGGCTCTGCTGTTCGCCATGGCTATCGCTCTTTCTCTCTCGACCAGGTGAACTAGCGTTCGCCTTAATACTCTAAATCGTCTCGAAACAAGACTAAACGCTTTGATCGTGTTACGTACTGTAATTGGGATAACGCCTGATGCAATACTTCCGGCTCTTCTTGCTGCTGTTGAGCATTACCCGAAGAATCCGACGAGATGTCCCTATGACTTGGAGGATTTCTTCTTTCCTCGTTGACGGTTGACATTCTCGTTTTTCAGATTCGGTAAGCGCGGAAGACAAGCAATTGGCAATCATAACAGCCCTGTTCCTTCAGAAAAATTCAGGAATTTCACCGAAGAAACCCGAATGATTATTTCTTATTACTACTATAAAATTACTCAACATTATTCAAATACTCACGATTTTAGGGTTACACGAAAAGCTTTGATCTCCCGAATTGACAGCTATCGGGAAATCAGACGTTTGACACTTTTCACTTTTATGCAGCGCACTCTGTTGAACCCAACTCTAACTATCACTGCCGAAGTCAAATTTCAGGTCCCAGTGCCCCTGTTGCGCTTGCCGTCAGACATACACCCGGGCTCACGGAATCTGTCGCTGGTGACTTTTTTTTAATGTTATTTTTAAACGTACTAACCAATGATTAATCAATCCTCGTGCTTTCATTAACGAGAGTAGACGTCACGTAGCTAATGAGGGCATGAGAATTAATTGTTCACTGGTTAGTACGTTTAAAAATAAGGTTTAAAAAAAGTCACCAGCGACAGATTTCGTGAGCACGGGTGTACGGTATACGGCTGATGTAGACATTTTTTTATTAACAAATAATAAAAAGAAATAAAGGATACAAATTCGGCTGATGTGTTGACATTGACAATGAATAGAATTCAACGTGAAAATGAACTGTCATGCTCGATGTGTTTCTTTAATTGTCAGTCAAATGAAATTTTGTTTGAAGGTTTTTAATCTATCTTGCTTCGTTTCCAATATAATCAACCACTCAAATTTCATTCACTCAAAGCCCTTTTGAGGGTGACCGGAAACTTTTCGGGGGTAGTGTATATCTAAGGTTACATGTGAATAATGATGCTTGACGTCACAGGTAACAAGACGTTTGAAGTGTATTACTTGTGTAAGTGTCTTACTATTTTAAGCAACTTATTCATTTAAATGTCTTATACCTGAAGAAGTGTCTTACTTTAAGACGATTAAGCGTCTTTATCTTAAGACAGTACCATGTGTCTTATGATTTTAGACGGAAAATAAATGTCTTTTTGAGAAAAGAGACACACGTCTTGCAATAAGACGGTTAAGTGTCTTGAATTTCTGATCAATACACTTAACCGTCTTATTTTACGTCAATAAGACACTTTTCCGTATTATTTTAAGACGTTTCATCGAGAGGCCGGTTTGTAGTGTGCGGGCTCATGACGCAAAGTTGTGCTATTCTCATCATCCAGTAAGGTATTTCTGTTGCAAATTGGTACAAAATGGATCGTATGACCCCCCAAGGTATGTAGATTTTTTGCAGTAGTTACTGACATTAATAGTTTGGACTTATCGCTGTGTGTGTTTCTCTATGTAAATAAGTTTGACGAGCTATATTATTCGGCAGGTAACGGCAGGAGCTGTTCTGGCTTGCATGTGCTTTTACTACCTACTCTTACTGTAGTAGATGCGACATAAACTAAAACCTGCTTTAACCTGCTTTTTTTTCATTTCCAGTGGTTCTGTCGCACGATAGACGGTCTTCTACACATCGGTCTTACCGCTCAATCTCATCGCGATCGAAGTACCTCGCTAATTTAGAGTTAATCTCGCCATCGGCGAAGCGGTATGTTTCGGCGAAACTATTATTATAAATTATTAATAATAATAGTAATAATAAATTACATATTCCAAGCAAATATATACACCGGTAATCTAACAATAAGTACAATGTTGTAAGGACATACTGGGATGGCTACACTTATTATTTTATAAGCATATGCTATTTACGTTTAACTGTTGATAAATATTCAAATTACTTTGTAGGTAATATACAATTATAATACTTCCTTGCATTTAAACTTCGTCCTTACAACATTGTACTTAGATTACCGGTGTACATATTTGCTTGGAATATATAATTTATTATTACTATTATTATTAATAATATATAATAATTGTTTCGCCGAAACATACCGCTTCGCCGATGGCGAAATGAACTCTAAATTAGCAAGGTACTTCGATCGCGATGAGATTGCGCGGTAAGACCGATGTATAGAAGACCGTCTATCGTGCGACGGAACCACTGGAAATGAAAAAAAAAAATGCAGGTTAAACCAGGTTTTAGTTTATATTGCATCTATTACAGTAAGAGTAGTAGAAGCACATGCAAGCTAGAACAGCTCCTGCCGTTACCTGTCGAATAATATATAGATCGTCAAACTTATTTACATAGAGAAACACACACAGCGACAAGTCTAAACTATTAATATTATATAAGTAACTATTGCAAAAAATCTACATACTTTGGGGTCATACGATCCATTTTGTACCAATTTGCAACAAAAACACCTTACCGGATGATGAGACTAGCACAATTTTGCGTCATGAGCCCGCAGTCTACAAACAGCAAACTTCAGGAGGCGCTTACTCATTTACTAATGCGTAAATGTATAAATGAATAAAATGTATTTCTTTTATTTCATTCAATTATTACTTTAACATTCAAATTTTTTCATAAACATTTTTATGATTTTATAAATATACTTTTTTTAACAAATAAATTTTAATTTTTTTAATGAATTAACATTACATTTATAGATAAGTAACCCTACTACACACGTAATGAGACTTCACTGACAAAGAGAAGTTCCTTAGTTTTTCGGTAACGAATTTCGATAAGTTAAATCGGCGTTCTGAACCACTATGCGACGCTCAGCCGGCGGTGTTTGTTTATGCCTCGAAGAAACTATTGGGTGGAGGGAGGGGGGGGGGGTCCGGCGCACCGGGCTAAGGGCGTTTTCACATTATCCGACACGACACGACGACGATATCGGTGGACGCAGAATCCCATATAAATAAATGGAACGGTTTCACACTCGCCGACATGTCGGCGAGAAGACGAGCGTTTTCACACTAGCCGACACGGCACCAATACACGACAACGATGTCGGTGGATGCGGAATCTCATAGAAATAAATGGGAACGGTTTCACACTCGCCGACATGTCGGTGTCGTGTCGTTGCAGGTAACGACATGTCGGCGAGAAGCATGCACTCCACTCGTGTCGTCTCCGGATTTTATGATTTTTAAATGATTTTCCACCGCAAGACAGACGAAATTCGATATATCGGTGTGTACCGCTTAATATAATTGCACTCTAAGCGAAAGCGCTAATTTAGAATTAATCCCATCATCAGTCGTAGTGAGAAAGCAGGTCGTTTTGGCAAATCCAGGCTACTAATGGGTTCGTAGTCCCGAACCTTTCCTGAAGGGGTTAATAGCTGGACGAGTGATAATGAACCGTTTCCCGCAATACTTATTTCAATAGATACCGCTATACTTAGAACATTAAATGAACGCCTTTCTGCAGAAAAGATCCAACCCATTCTTGGTGAAACCGAGAAAACAATGAATACATATTATCCTTTATCAAACATTCTGTATTGCATATAATTATGTCCAATATGGAATTATAAAATAATACAGCTCTATTTTGTCTACTTATTAATCTGAAACCTTTAGTATTAAAAAAACATACAACAGGAAAAATAATACTTTTGTAGGTTGGTTCCTTTCTGCAATAAGGAACCAAGGGACAACAGACCCAATGCACTATGGTTCCTTATTGCAAAAGAGAGACCAATTTATTGAAATTACTGTTGTAGGTACATAACAAAATCTATTGGGAACAAGTTTTAAACTTTGTAATACAATATCAGATTACAATATCAAATTTATGTTTGTTGCAATTCGAAGTCTGGAACTCTAGTGAAACCATCGGCATCATCTTCCAATCTTTCTTCACCACGTAAGGTTTTAAAAAAGTACCTGTGTGCATTGTGAACCATGAAACTGTATCTATACTTCTTTAACCCCTAGACCCCGGTGATGCATCACTTGCATCATTTAGCGCTCGCCGAATACGCGGCCCGGGGTCAAGGGGTTAATCGAATATATTGTTAATTAATATATCAGTGCAGTATCCAGTGTATTGAACACATACTAGCCGATAGGTTTAAATCTAAATTAAAAGAGAGCGCGCGCGCGTGTGTGTGTGTGTACGTTCAGTTAATTTCACATAGTTGTGTCACGCATAGTGTCCTTAGAATTTACGACCCCGAGGAGATCTAACCAATTGGTTTTATATGAATGGTGTGAAATTTTTTCGTTTAACCCTTAAATGCATATTGTTGCTTTTCGGCAACACACTGCCTACTATACCTTTCAAACTCACACTAGAGCAAATATCGACTAGCTGCATAGAGTGTCCGTTGGGCTACGTACTGCTTTATAATAGGCTATAAGCATTTGTTGGTACATGGCGCTCATGTCACTGTATTATTGACATTTCCCAGTCTGCAGACAACCGGCGAGCAACGGGATAAGAAAATGAAATGCAAGCTGCCTAACTGCAAAGGACTTACCTATACCAAGTGTGAGAAGTGCGATGTAGAATTATGTTTCAATAAACGTAATAATTGTGTCAAAAAATTTCACACATAATGTAATGTCATACTATGTACTTAATGCATGATGTTGCCATTTGGCTACATACCCTTTTTTCGGAAAAAAAAACGGTTCAAAGTGAAATATAATTTTTATTTTTATTTCTCCCTGTATTAGTTTTGTAAAACCTTCCAGTTTTTCATTTTTTTATTTTTAAACAAAAAATCATGCATTTAAGGGTTAAGCTAATAAATGTGAGAGTTTCTACAGACGAATAAAACCGGTTAACAGGAATTTTGAGCTTGAGTTCTGCATAGCTGATTCTTGTTTCTTGCACATAAGTAAATACAGAAAAAATAGTTGTATCCGAAAAAGTTTGCTTTTGTAGCAATCAGAATGAAATTATACGATTTAAAACAAATGATCCTATTTTCACATGTTCATTGCATGTAAGAATAAAACAAACTTTTGTTATGTTAATCACGTTTATTTACAAAAAAGAAACGATATAAAAGGTAGTAGTGCAAACTAGTAGTGCAACAGAATACATAAGAAAGTTTAGAAATGAATATTTCTCGTATTTCTTCTGTGATTGAATGAACTTTCTCGTATTAAACCCCAAATATAATCTCCCATCGTACTTTCATCATATTTCCCCTGATAACGGCATCCAAAGTTCATCAAATCCTGATGAAAACGTTCACCTTGTTCTTCTGAATAATCACTCATGCTATCGTTAAATTGATTCAAGTGAGCATGTAGCATATGCACTTTAAGGAACATTATGCAACCCATGCGTTGAAAGTTACGAAGCATATTTAAGATGAGTCTTTTGTAATTATCTGCTGTTGTTTCCGAGAAAACGATGGACCACAGCTTTAAAGCTGTTTCAGGGATTTCTGTCACAAGCATTGAGTAGCCGTGGAAATTCCTAATTTTTGATAGAAAACGGCAGAAACTTATTTATAGTCCTAATATATAAAATACGTTGTATCGCTACAAGTATACCTTCCTTGACATGCACACTGACCACATAAGTGAAATGACACTTGCTTTCTTCTCGCTCATCTCCACCCTTACTTCCCGAAACATGTACTCCTTATATAATTATATAAGAACTTAAATACGGATTGATCATTGTGAAAGGCACAAAAGCAAACTTTTTCAAAAATAAATGAATGATTTTATTATTTTTCGACATAGAGAAACAGAAGATTGTTATAGAAATCAAGACTCAGAAAAAAAACTTTTCTTTTGTTGACCGGTGTAATAAGTACGACACTCGACGCATAGTCGACGCCGAGGGTCGGTCACATAAATATCGAACTCGAGTGGCAAGTGCATCTCAAGCATTTTCATACCGATGCCGAGAGTTGGGCACGTAAACATTGAAGTGATACCGAACGACTCACAGGAGAGAAATTCGGGGATTCATAAGTGGCGATAGATGAGGGATTCCATGGAAGAGGGTTGCACTACAAACCGGCCTCTCGATGAAACGTCTTAAAATAATACGGAAAAGTGTCTTATTGACGTAAAATAAGACGGTTAAGTGTATTGATCAGAAATTCAAGACACTTAACCGTCTTATTCCAAGACGTTTGTCTGTCTTTTCTCAAAAAGACATTTATTTTCCGTCTAAAATCATAAGACACATGGTCCTGTCTTAAGATAAAGACGCTTAATCGTCTTAAAGTAAGACACTTCTTCAAGTATAAGACATTTAAATGAATAAGTTGCTTAAAATAGTAAGACACTTACACAAGTAATACACATCAAACGTCTTGTTACCTGTGACGTCAAGCATCATTATTCACATATAACCTTAGATATACACTACCCCCGAAAAGTTTCCAGTTACCCTCAAAAGGGCTTTGAGTGAATGAAATTTGAGTGGTTGATTATATTGGAAACGAAGCAAGATAGATTAAAAACCTTCAAACAAAATTTCATTTGACTGACATTTAAGGAGGATCGTCAGAGAAATGACCTCAGAAACCGTAGTTGAAAATTTTTTAAAATACTTGTGAACCCATTTTAATAAGAGAAAAAAAAATCAAACAATTTCACTCTACAGTTTTCTCGTAATTAATTTTTAAAACTTACGAGATTAGCATTGAGTCTTATGGAGAGCATATTTCAAATGCATAGAACTTGCGATTTTCAACCGAAAACAATTCTGGAAACTATGAAATGCATGACAGTTCATTTTCACGTTGAATTCTATTCATTGTCAATGTCAACACATCAGCCGAATTTGTATCCTTTATTTCTTCTTATTATTTGTTAATAAAAAAATGTCTACATCAGCCGTATATGTCGCGTACCGCTTACAGAAAATTTGTACACTCTCTCTTTACTCAAGTAACGCCGGTCCCGAGGAAAAAACCGACGAGCGCACTCTACTGCACATGACGTGTACCGTTCGGTATACGGGTTTCGGCTCGGTTGGAACAGGGTTTAGCGTACTTTACTGGGGCCCCTTTCTCGAACTCGCTCGTATCTTTGCGTGCACGCATCTTAGCGAATAGACCAATCAGGATCAAGTATTCCGTTGTCCGTAACCCCACCACAACGGAATATTTGATCCTGATTGGTCTATTCGCTAAGATGCGCGCACGCAGATACGAGCGAGTTCGAGAAAGGGGCCCCTGTACTGTTAGGTAACGGGACCTTCCCCTCCTTTTTCGACCTCACCTCAACTCACTTTCTGTAAAATTCAACGCGGCCAATAAGCACGTCATTTTCCGGAGGTTGTTTGCTGTGCATGTTTTGCTGTGAAAAAATGTCGAAAAAAAAAGAAAAAACAGTGTTTTGTGCATTAGGTCAACGACGTAAGTGTGTTAGATTTCTCTCACGAGATAATCAGCCTGACGCTGAAGTTGTGTTGGAAGAGTTTAAGAAATTATGTGCTCGCGATCCAGCATTGTTTGATGATAGCAAACACAGACATTATCATTCAAAAAAAACATCAAGCATCGGACATGTGGTATGATGCGGATGACAGCATAATTGATGACCATAGTGAATTGAATATTGTGCTGCTGCAGTCTCCAATGCAAATGATATTGCCAACAACTAACCTAAAAGACAGCACAGGTGGGAAGGTTATTTACACAGAACCCCCCCCCCCCCCTCCAGTTGACAAGGTGGATGAACTTTTTGAGACTGAAGAAACTGCGATAGTCATCTCGAACGAGTTGAAAAATACGGTAAATAAATTTTTATTTCATGTTGGAATAAATTTTGTTTTCTCAATCACCAATAAAGTGAAAACAATATAATTCTGGATTTGTCATTTAAATAACTAAAAATACCTTTCCTTTAGAGATATACATTCATCATTATTTCAATATTTTTATTAGTATTAGTGAAATTTTTTGACGCGATGTGTTTATTTCAGAGTGTTTCGATTTGTGAGAGCTGGATTCATTGTGGATTTGAATACATTTCCAACGAATTTCTTTAATATCGAACTTTATAATATTACTCTGATGAGGAAAATTATTACATTCGATGTTTATTGACTCGCCTGTAATGTATTCATATTGACTATGAATAATTTCGCGCTCACATATACGTTTGAAAATTATACATTTGTGTATAATTATTGCAAGACGTTTTTAGAGTCTTATATTCCAATACATCTAACCGTCTTAGGGCCTGTTTTACTAACACGGTATAAACGCGGTATAGCGCTATACTGAGAATAACCAGCAATAAGCTTTACGGGTATTCTCAGTATAGCGCTATACCGCGTTTATACCTGTTGGTAAAACCGGCCCTTAGTATAAGATGTTTGAAGTGTCTTATTGTAAGACACTTACAGTGTCTTAACGTATTAAGACGGATTAAACATCTTAAAAGTGACCTCAAGTTTTAAGACGTGCAGGTGTCTTAAAATAAGACGGTTGAGTTAGTAGTGTACGGTCAATACAGGAAGATGGTATATAACCAGAACGCGCTGTGCATCTATACTACTGTAATAATATGGAAAAGTGTGCCATAGGATTATGAAGCCTACAGTGTCGAAGCACGTCGTATCGGTAGAACCTGATATTTCTACGGTAGCATTGTACCACAATTCTGGAGGAACTTTTCTATCTGGATTTGGTAAAGTGCCTCTGAAATATTGTATAATATAATATTATAAGGTAATACAGTGGATAGAAACAATTATTAGCGAGTACTAATAACCAACAAACTTCATATACCTTCGATTCAAGCATGTAGTGCTGTATTTTTTAAAACCTCTTTCCCAGGCACTTCTTTCACAGTCGTGAATCCCTTTGCAGGGTCGTGAATCCCTGGGCAGGCGCATTATTATGACGCTGAAAACAAAAATAGAATAACCACAAAGATATTTGTCCAAAGATTTTATCAAAATGAGGTTAAAACGGTCAGTTAGGAATTACTTATCTGATGGCACTTCTTCTGAGATACGGATGTCTCCTTTCCTACTCTTGATGTGCACAATCAACCAGGGAAAAAGCACTGCTTCCGTTCACTATCTTGATTATTTGAAAAAGACGGCAAACGATTATCGAACTATATGGAGCGTCTGTCACATTTATCACTATTGGGTCTGCTATTTACCGATGGCGGCGCTCGCGGCGCTGCGGAAACATGGCGGATATTGGGCGTGCAGCACGCCGCGTACTTCAAATTCCGCCGCCATCGGTAATAAGCGGTCCCAATACCCTTTCAGGGCATGCCTTAGAAGCGCCCGGTCAGGCCCCGATGCTACATCGGGCAAGCCCGATCACATTTCTACTCGGGTAATGTGAATAAAAGCATTGTTTTAGATTTAGGCGATCCCCGCGGTCTTGACTTGACCGTGACTGGACCGTGACCGGTACGTCTAATGTGAATTGGCCTTTAGTATTTCTTCGAGCCTCGAGCATCGCACACCTCCCGGTGCTCCGTGGCATCATTGCATGATTTGTTTAAAATAAATGAAAAAATTATTTTTCGTATTCGATTATATTTCTGATTAGTGATAAATATTATAAAAAATGCTTTTTAAATTTTAACGCCTATTGAAACAAAAAATAAATTGCTGCATATTATCAATAACATGTAACTGTTAACAAAACGAATTATTTTGCATATTTGCAACATTACAGGACAAACTATGAATGAAATAATCTAAAACAATTTTTGTCTTTTGTGAGGCACAAAAACACTCCACATTTGTCACATTTGAAATGGGTAAACCCTTTGCACAAGTAGGAAATTTGCACCTTTGTCTTGAGGAATCGTATTTCATCCAATGACTTGTTTCGTCGTTTCTAATATTTATTAGAGGGATACGAGCTGTTGGCCCTCTTTTTATTTTTTCATCAATTAATTGTTGAGTGCCATTTGATGGTCTTCCACTTTTTTTTCTCCTTCCTTGACCCCAGGTTGCAGAGGCACTCTGCTACTTCTAATCTAAATTACCATAATACATTTTTTTGAACCCTATTCGCTTTCTGTGCTTGAATTTAAAGCGGCTAGCGGGGGTATGGTTTGCCAAAATAAGGGCTGGTTTTTTCTATGTACGGTGAGATAAGGAAATGCGGCGCTGGGAGAATACGCAGATTCGGCGCCGTCCGATTGGTGCCGTCCCCGGACAAGTGCATGTGCACCGCAATAGTTGAATGTATTGCGGATCTGCACTTTATATCCGAGGAGAGCGAAAGGCAGAGGGTTTCCGTGCCCTCCCGCGAGGGTCCTGAAATTTGAGCACGCGGTCGAGGGGCTCTTCGCTTGCGACTCGAGGAACCCGGCGCCTGTCGCTCTCGCTAGACTGGGTTGCTTTATTTAGGGCCGGTTTTACCAACACGGTATAAACGCGGTATAGCGCTATACTGAGAATAACCAGCAATAAGCCTTATGGTTATTCTCAGTATAGCGCTATACCGCGTTTATACCTGTTGGTAAAACCGGCCCTTAGTCGGTCAAATAGACTAAAATCTCTCTGGCAGCAAATTTTTCTCGTGTGTCCACTGCAATCTAGTTTTCTTTTTCTCTAGCGAGATTCTAGACTAACTCTCGCTAGACGAGGCGAGGCTATGTGTGGTGCAAGGTGCGGTGCGCCGTTATGGACGTACCCTTACAGCCCGTTCACACTACACCGATTCGGTAAATTTACCGAATCGGTTTTTTTACCGTGTTCTGCAGTGGCGCATACATTTAAACGGGCATGTTCATACTGTACGTTTTCGAAACTCATACGGCAATTTCACCGTTTCAGTCGCGACTGACATATTCGGTCTTGTCACCAAAAACTGAATGGCCCGATTCGGTAAAATTACCGAATCGATCGCTAGTGGCAATGTATAAGCATCGAAGTATTTAGACGGCTCGTGTATGGCCGGATGATGGCGAGCCCAAACGCGATGACGATAAAATAAACAATCTCGGCGTCGAGGACCCAGACCCTCGAGCTCCTCCTTGACTCGGCTGCCTACACTAACAGTATTATCTATGTATAGAGAGAATAGGTATAGTGTCAGGGGGCTGACCGATTCGTTAAAATTACCGAAACGGTGAAAAAACTGCATAGTGAGAACGGGCTGTTCGGTTTGCACCGATTCGTTAAAATTACCGAAACGGTGAAAAAACCGCATTGTGTGAACGGGCTGTTAGGTATCGCATACCTGCGTAGCGTAATGTGCGAAGGGCCTTAAATGCATTCGCAACTCTCTGCTGCATGGCGGGAATGCAGATCCATCTACTTTATCGGAATGCAGCTCCAAAATTTCTTTTTTGTCATGTACTTTATAAATGCGATTGAAGATCGCTAAACGTATTTAATTTATGTCAGCAATTATTTTAAATCCATACATTCTGCATACATACTCCTCAACGGTATTAAAAACATCATTGCGCGTCACAGGTTTCTAAATCACTGAACTTAATAAAAGCATCCAAATATTTTTCATCTTTCATTAATAAGGTCAAAGGACGAGTGTTTCCTTTTCTATAAAAGGCGGGGTTGTAATCACAACCAGTAAGTGCATGAAATGCAGGAAGAGCACTACACACTTTATCGCCTAGTTTTTCATACAGTTTTGAAACGTCAATGTATCTTTCTGCATTTCCTACACCCACGTGAAGCCATATCCTTACGTCCTCATGCACTTTACGGATACTATCTAACATTATTATTAAAACATCAGTATCGCAAGTGCGATCAACAACATCAGCTTTGTAATCTAATTTATATGGGTGATTCTCCCAATATGATCATTATTCATGTAACCTATTTTTATTACAAAACTCTATGTTTACTTGGTGTTTTCTTTTACAATAAATAACTTTATTAATATTTAGAGAATATCCTAATATACAGATTTAAAATAAAAAACCTCAATACTTTTTATCATCAAGTTTTCTCACGAAAAATCATTCCTCTGGGTTGTAACTCTCAACCTTATCGTATCTATAGCATAAGAAATAGCTATTATTAACATTAGAACAGTGAAATATATTTGATTTTCTCGAATAATTAGATATTTATAACTCTTCCCCCCGAAAAATAAGACAATAATATTGATGGATCTCTAATAAAATAAGTCTAAATCTTGTAACCCACTTCGTCAATCATTCCTCTGGTTCGATGTAAATGATTTAATGGTAATGTACTAGATCGCGCAGGTGGTCATAGTGAGCGGTATGGGACTATTTAGATGTCAGTCAATCTAAATTGAGTGATTGTTACTGCCTGATTCTATTGTCCATTCTTATTATGTGCATCTTGTGGTATAAACTGATAGTGTCACAAACGACCTAATCATTCCTCTGGTAAGTATTATCAATATATTTTCAACTCGAAAGTCTCACTGTAATTAATATAATGCAAACTAGTGATTCTCTACTCAAACCCTATATTTGAGGTTAAGAAAACATTTAATCGCTGCATATAGTTTTAAAAATCGCCAAAATTATCATTCCTCTGGCTTTATGCGATCCCGAGGAATGACGAATCTGCCAGAGGAATGGTACGAAGATATTTTTTGACGTCTATTAAGTTATTCTGCTTTTTTATCAGGTTTATTTATATAACTAACAAAAAACACGTTATTTAAAAAACTAAATGCTTAAAATTAATAAATATCATGGGCACTTTACTAACTTGTGAAACACTGATAAGAAAACAGCGTAATAACGGGTTACTACGTATTGCCTACAATTAAATATTAGTTATTATTGCCTGCAATAAATTATTAGTTAGCAAAATGTGTGCGTCATTCCTCTTCCATCTTGATATCATTCCTCTGGCAGTACCATTTCTTACCAAGACGATAAATGCAATAAAACTGAAAAATCAGTTTGATCTTTGAGAATAATTATAATAACTCAGTCATAACCTAAACCAGTCCAATTTTATATGCAAAAATTAAACAACTATTTTAAAAAAAATTTTTTACTCAGCAAAATGATCATTTTCGGAGAACCACCCATATATGTAGGATCGGAAAGGAGTTGTCCAAGAAATCATATAGGGGACTGATAAAAACTATGGTTTATATACAAGAAAAACCAGAAAAGTTATTATGATTCTACGCGCCGAGCGTCGGTAGTGCTACTACACGTCTTCCCGTCTTTTCGTCTTATCGTCTTTCCTTAGGTTCGTACTTATTCGCGTCTTTTCTCTGACTGTCCACCGGGTCCTCTAGCCCTCGCCTCTGTTCTCCTCTTTCCCTCGCTCAAAGTCTTCCAGTCCGGCGGAAAACCGTTGTTTCTTGGAACCTCGTTGGCGATGGTCGGGTACTTTCGAAACAGCCGATGCCCGTTAGAGTTGACGGGGGAAAGGAGTTGACCTGAGGTAAAGCCTCGTATACATCTGAGCACGAACGGGAACGAGGCAAGGCGAATGCTTCGTTCGAGGGTTTTTGGCAACCGTACGAGGCAGCGTTCGAGGCAGCGATACATCCATTCGTTCGTACGTTCCGGTGAAATAGCGGACGATGTAGCAGTGACGAGTGCAGCATTTGTGGTGATCGCGGGTACCCGCGATAATAATATCGCAGCGAAAGAAAAGAAAAAGACGGCGGTGGGCAACTAGAATCTATCGAAATCGGTCGATTTCGGGGGGAAATTCATTGTTAAATAGTAAATATGTTAGAAGAAGAAGAAAGTGGTCATTTTCGAAATTTTACGAGGATGTCGCTAAATGACTTCAGTTTTTTCTGCATTTCATATTCTTTGATAAAATTAAGCGTTTTTTCATTGTCCCAGCTCATAGCCACGAAGTAAAACAATTCGCAAAATAGTCGCGCACAAACTGCCTCGTACGACGCACCGAAAAACCGTCTACACTGCACCGAATGGTCCTTTGAAGTACCGACTCCAAACGGATAGACTCCGAACGGCTCCGAGGCGAGGCCGAGGCGTCTTGCCGCGCCTCGGATGCACGTACACACTTGTATGCTCGTTCGGCCTCGCCTTGCCTCGTTCCCGTTCGTGCTCAGATGTATACGCGGCTTAAGAGGCCGACACACCCCGTCTGGAAATGTAAAGCTATATTTTCAACATGGTGCATAAGAACCTTTTGCATTTTCGCCACCACACTTAAAAAACATAAATCTAGAGCCCTATAGAAAAAAAAATAAATAATAAATTTCTGATTTTGCCGATTGATTACAACAAAAAAAAAATTTTTTTTCTATAGGGCTCTAGATTTATGTTTTTTAAGTGTGGTGGCGAAAATGCAAAAGGTTCTTATGCACCATGTTGAAAATATAGCTTTACATTTCCAGACGGGGTGTGTCGGCCTCTTAAGAAAGCGTCGCGTTCCTCGGAAAGGACTCGACGCTTGCCGTACCTACGCTAGCCGCACAACCTGGGGTACAGGGGCGTCGCATTCCTAGATACTACATATTATATGGTGTACATCATTTTTGTGTCGGCTTCTTCATGGGCCGGACACGCTAGGTCTTCACACACACTCATACACACATGCCTGTTAACAATTTCATATTTATAGCACTTATCATAATTAATATAGGGGAGACCGAGGTATCGTGAGCCACTTTTTTTTATTGCCAAAAAATTGCTATAAAATCAATTTTTCTGTCAAACTTCAACGCCGGATGTTGTAGTGTAAAGAATAACCTTTCTTTCAGTCACAATATTTCTATCGAATATCCTCAAATTAGATGATCCCCAGACAATTGAAGAAAACTTTATTTTTCTTCAGTTTGAAAAATCTCGGGGAATCGTGAGCTACCTTTCAAATTAGGTAAATGAACAAATTAGGCGAATAAAATTAATGATGTTTGTTATTATAGAAAATGTTTATTAATGTGTTTGAATCGCAATATATTTTCAAACAATAAGAAAAAATGTCACAAATGTTAAAAATTAATCTGAAATGCAATGCTTGCAAGTCCAATAACTTGCGGTCATTCTGGCGCATTTCAAGTGAACTGCGCGATCCCAGACGTTGCAGTGGATGGTGTGTTTTGGCGGTTCATCTTTTTCGGCATACTTTTCATGCAAATTATGCAGAAATCAACATCCTCTTCCACGTCAGTATCGGTTGGGGACGGTTGTTTTTTCTGCGGTGTCTTGGATTTGCTACGAACTTTCTGCTTCTTCGCTGATGGTGTATCGCCTTTTTTTGCTTCTCTCTCCCCCTTTTTCTCGGCCTTATCACGAAGCTCACATACAACTTCTGGCGATGTCAAAACAGCAGATTTCATTGATTTACGGCCACGATTCGATTTCTTAGCTGGCGTGCCAGCTTTTAATGGTAGGACAGCCTGCAATGTGGCGAGAAGATCTTCGTTCGAAGTAACAGAGACTTTTGAAGATGCACCACTTGTTAAAGGTCCAGCGCTTGTTGAAGGCACAGGTGTGGCCCCTTCCTCATGAGCGGCAATATCTTCGTCAGCAAGAACAATGCGGCGCTGATTGTCGGCATCGTCATCGTCTTCACCCATCTTCTCTCCACTTAGTTGCGAAGCAACAAAATCCACCTCAGTAAATGCGTGTGGATTGAACGGATAAATTCCAGCTGCCTTAAATCCAGCTTTGATATTTTTTGGAGTAACGGCAACATCGAGGCACTTAGCAGCAATGAGTGGAACGTGATGCAAGTCAAAAGTCACACCGATGTTGTTTTTCTTCCAAGCGTCATGTTCGATAGCGTATGCGGTTTTAAATGGGCTGAACACAATGATATCAAGTGGCTGCATTCGGTGCGTACAATGCAGAGGAAATGACAACATTGTTATCCCATGTTTAAGGGCCAAATCAAGAGCTTCGATCGACAAATGCGATGTGTGGTTGTCAAGCAGCAAAAGGCTTGGTGATTCTGCATTCGCGCCAGTGTGTTTGATGAAATGTTGCATATATTTGGCAAACTCTTCCGATGTCATCCACCCCGAACCGTTGGCAATGCCGACTGCACCGTGTGAAGCATGGGTCATGAACACTTCCTTCATTTTTGTCTTGGAAACAGGTAAAATGGAGGAATCGATTGACCTGTAGCGCTGACGGATAATGCCATAGTGACATTTGTGCCTCGCTCTTGTGACGTTGACATTCCGACTCGTTTTTTGCCTTTATAGGAAATGAACTTGGTAGTTTGGCTGCTTGGTGTCGATACGGTTGGCAATCCAGTTTCATCCATATTGAAGATGCGCTGCGGTTCAAAGTGATTCTCATTGAGCACAGACGACAAATTTTTGAAGAAAGCGTCGACGTTCTCTTTGTTGAAAGCCTTGGCACGTTACAGACTTACTTTATCCGGTGTGCGTAAAGACAAACTCGGGTGGCGCTTCATAAATCCCAGTTGCGCGTCGCTACTCGCCTCACGATTAGCGTCCCACGTATCCGGATATGAAATACCAATCGTTTTGGCATATTCGTATGCAAGTTTTCGCAGCTCCTTTACACTCAATCCGTAGTAGAAATCGCTGGCTTTGAGAATGTATTTCATCAGCGCATATTCTTGCTCTGGTTTGAAGATCTGAAAATGAGTGATTTTTTTGTGATTGATAGAAAATATCAAAGTAATGAGGAAACCAGAGATACTGATGAATGGTCAATACGCACATTTTTTGCAACAGGGGTAATAAACTTAGAAAATAAAAATGAGAAGAGCAGGATTCTTTGAACTTCAAGTAATCCCGCTCTTTTTTAGGTTGATTATTTGGAAATAAAATGGAATATGCGAAACGACTATTTAAAAGTATCTCTGGTTTTCCGCAAATAAAAAAACTCACTGTTTTTGCGCCGGGTTTTGAAGATTCAATGAGCAAATTTCTCATAAAATCCTCTTTTGCCGTAGCAACGTTGATATTAGCAAATTTCGCGATGTACCGACTCAAAGTTGCCCTCGACATTTTATGGGCGGTGGATGCTTGCCGGACCGAAGCTTTCTGAATTTTCACTTGCTTGATTGCCTCCAAAATATTGTCGAAATCGAGCGATTCGTCATTTTTGGCATAATAACGCGACATCGTGACTGGAACAATTTAATTAGATCAAAAATCGGTATCTATATGTGAAGTCGCCAATTTTGTAAAAAACTGCTCGAAATTATCGATTCTGTCAAACTCTAACCTCAATCGTACAGATTGTTACACAAAGAACAAAGAAATAAACAAATCTACATTACAAAATTAATGTTGTGCCTCAATTTTATATTAACAATCAAAAAGAACATCAAACACGTAAAGTTATCTCAGTAAATGTCAAGAACCGAATGGCTCACAATTCCCCGAGAAAAGTGGCTCGCAATTCCCCGAACCCTTGTTTTTACAAAATGGCCAAAAATAAATTAAAAAATGCTAACTGCATGCAAAATTTCTTTTTCATTTCGAAAGCCTGAAGTCAGGCGAATATTATAAACTTAGTTATCTGCTTGAATTCGTAGAATAGTGTCGCAATAATGGACGTCACACGGAGTAAAAATGATACTTCGAGATCAACAGATTTTAGTTTATTAACACCTCAAAGTAACAATGCGGGTGCAGACGTTCACTGACTGTGGAAATGTTAGGTTATAATGAGGCAAGTCGATGACAGTTGTTACAGCTGTAATGATTCACTAGGAACAAAGAGATGGCGCTGGCTCACGATTCCCCGTGGCTCATAATACCCTGGTCTCCCCTACACAGTTTTGTTGCCTATGAAGAGGGCATGTTTGTCATTCTCCTAACCTTTTATAAAATAATTTACTAACTATTCTTTAAAATTACTACCAGTAGGTAGTTGGACATGATATATGATATAATCATTTTAAAAATTCTGAATTTACCTCTACTGCGCCATCAGGACGACAGAGGTGCCCAGGTAGCACATTGACGTTAGAATAACGTCTCAGACGTCATTTTTTGGTCAGTATAGGGTTTCAGACGTCAGTTGTCGTAATATTAACGTCGCAGGGACGTCATATTTACGACGTACCTTGGACGTCAAAATTCAACGTCTTTTTGACGGAACTTTTCCGTCATTTTTAATGACGAACAAAACTTAGAAAAATTTCCGTCTCCTGCATATATCGGGACTTGACAATTTATTTGTGAATAAATGGACAAAAATTGTAATTTGTTCAATTATTAAATCAATAAATTATTTCATTTAGTCTCCAGAGTATGTTGAGCAAGTTATAAACTATACTGTTTATTAAAAAGCACAGATTATTAAAGTAAATGAAAGACAATCAATTAATGTAGGATGAATAAACATTCATATAATTATTTATTTATTTATTTATTTATATTTATTTATTATTTATTTCTTGCATAGACGCAAATTTATATTAGTATCAATTTGCGTCTATGCAAGAATATTTATCAAGATACAATCATAAATTTAGAAAAATGTTGAGAAAAGAATAATACAATTATAAAATCTTATTTTTTCAAGCTCTTTCTTATTGAAAAGTAATATACATTTATTCATCAAACTTCATATGAACACTAATACATAGTAATAATATTCTTAACCACAGGAGCGTGCAGCAGATGAGGACTCGAGGACACCGACCGATCAACGAAGTTAAGCAGCGAAAAGTGCATACACTAGCTGGATGGGTGACCGCTCACGATGAAAAGATATACACTCGGCGTCTCGGATTCTGTCGCTGGTGACTTTTTTAAAATGTTATTTTTAAACGTACTAACCAATGATTAATCAATTCTCATGGTTTTATTAACGAAGGTAGACACTACCGTAGCTAATGAGGGCATGAGAATTAATTGTTCATTGGTTAGTACGTTTAAAAATAACATTTAAAAAATGTCACCAGCGACATAATCCGAGACGCCAGGTGTACGTCAGACCTAACCTTTTAGAACCGTCATTTTTTTCGTCATCACAACGTACGGTAGAACGTCATTATTACGTGATTTGTCTGACGTCGTGTGGATGTGCAATTAAGCCGTCTTTGCGACGTTAAAATGACGTCATATTTTTCGTCATCTGACGTCAGAACTGACCTTCAAAAAACGTCATTTCGACGTTAGTGTGCTACCTGGGTGGGAACTAAACAGTACTTATCTCTACTGAAACATGTGAAGAGTGAAGGGAAGAAACAAGGAATATCACAAATCTTTGAAATCTGATTGTTTTGGGTTTTTTGTATTTTGTACCCGTTGTAATTTCTTTTGGTAAATAAATCTCAAAAACATACACCGCCTAGTGCTTTTAAATCAATATTATAAATCAATAATACAAGTTGTCTTGAAAATACGAAGCTGTTAAAACTAAAACTTCATTTTTCTCTGCATAGGATATTCCCTGTTTTTTCCCTTCACCCTTCATGTAGTGCGTGCTGGCGACGAATAAACGTTTTTGGAGGAATGGAGGCAATTTATTTGTGTATGTTAATATCCATTTTATTAAGGAAGAAAATTCTTTTATTTTTTGGGTGATTGTACATTTTTTTTTCTATTTTTGCAATACTTTTAATTCAGAATTATCTTCTACAAGTGTCATCAAAATACTCTTGAAATGTTGAATTATACAGTTTTTTATTTGGTCACAGAAGTTTTTAATGTTTAATAGAACATTCCAAAAATAATACAAAAATAGTTGTTTTGTCTTCATGAACAAAATTGTTTGAGAATTGTCGAAAATACATTTCCCTTAAACTTGTTAATACATATCTTCTAATGTGATTATAAATAATTGAATTTTTTAAAAATACAGCATTTTTATAAATTTCAAAAATAATTAAAGTCAATATCATTTTCTATATCTTCTTCGAATTCATAAACAGTGTTCTCATTTGCATTAATAAGAATGTCATACATATCCTCACAATTGTCGTCTTCACTGTCACTATCTTTCTCGTTATTTTCTTTGTGGTATACAGCTCTCTCTGGGGACTTTGATCGAGAAATAAGTGCAGCATTATTACAACTGATGCCATTACAGTTTTTACATAATTGTGAACAACGTAGACCGGCTTTTTTACATCCACAGCGATTAGTTTGACAAGTCGTAGTGCAACCACAGAAAATCTGAAAAGAAAAAATATCTGAGTAATGCAATAAGAGAGTTTTTTTTTCTAACAATGTCCAAACATTTTTTTACCAATGTGAGCAATTTTTCTGGAGCTGGAGCATCCATAGTCATTATTGGTATCAGCACGTTCTGAGTCCTTGTCCACCCCCACAATTCTGCGTGAATACAATTCCCCAACCATCGTTGAATCTGATAATACGCACGTTTGGCATGTTGGTGGCAAGCAGAAACTGTTGGAGGCAATTCTGCCAATTCTATTTCTGCTGTTTCGTGGAGAGCTAACGAAACAAATCGTATCGACTCGCATTGCATCTACCGCGGCGGGGGTAGCACTACTTAGATCGTGATGATAATGAACGATAAGAACAGATATAGACGTCCACTTAATGTGCGACGGAAAATCTGGCTTATTAGGCATAGAAAGTCGCTACCTCCGCCGTTTTGCAGTTACTGTTACATTTGTATCGACTCGCATTGCATCGACGGCGGTGGGGGTAGCGACTTTCTATTCCTGATAAACCAGATATTCCGTCGCACGTTTTACAATTTGCACGACAAATGGTTATATTGTCAACATGTTAACTCCTTATTTGGCAAATGTCAATGATGCAAAGATTCTGCATGATATTTTACATTCTTCGCCGGAATTGAGAAAATTCCTTCGCGTAGAGGAGATAAATTAGTCCTTGTGATAGAGGCTTTCGGGATATTATAGAATATTTAGAAGAGCAAGGTTTTGAAGTACACATGCTTTTCGTTCCTACATTACGTACGTTTGCTCCAACGGATTCGTATGCCGTACGAGAATCTTTTATATTTATATGAATATTTAACAAAAATTATAATGCCATACGTAAAACTATCGTTGCAAATTGACCTGATGATTTGCGCGATTCTCTTGTCAGATAAAAACCATTTTGTTCCAACCGAATCGTATGCCGTTCGAGAAACTTGTATAATTACATAAATATTTAACAAAAATCATAATGGCATACGTAAAACTATCGTTGCAAATTGATCTAAAATTTTACACTCTTTTTTCACGTATGCCACCGGGTAGGACTTTTATGAACCGTATGCCGTTGGTATACGATATATCTCATAGTGATGGATCATATATTTTAAAGGCATACGTTATACTATAATTGCAAGTACCCATAAATTTAATACACAGTTATAAAGGTGTAGAATTAGTTAGACCCGCGAGAACCGTATGCCCTTTAGTAACTGTGCATTTTATGCCAAAAATTGTTGAATCTCAAAAGGGCATACCTACGTGATATAATCATTTTAAAAATTCTGAATTTACAACACTTTCTAGAGCATATACCGACCCTTAGTCCCTACGATACACGTATGCCGATCGTTCTCTTCAATATATATTATTTTTTCTATGAAATATCGTTTCATATGCTCGGCATACGTGATACTATCATTGCAAGATGCGATTTTTTTTTGCAATAAGTAATTAACTTCTCCAACGCAAGTTCCACGGGGACCTGTCAATTTTGCTTGGTCGTTTATCAGCATATGCATTATTACCGAAACCTCAAAGGGCATACATGATACTACCATTGCACTTTTTGGCAGCGTGCCGAAGGTCTATAGAGGCAAAGAGCAGGTAGTTGGACACCTACTCCTTGTTATTGGTAGAGGCACAGACGGCTTCGCGCAGTGCAGAACGCGTTTATGACTAATTGTAAGACGATTAGATGTATTGGAATATAAGACTCTAAAAACGTCTTGCAATAATTATACACAAATGTATAATTTTCAAACGTATATGTGAGTACGAAATTATTCATAGTCAATATGAATACATTACAGGCGAGTCAATAAACATCGAATATAATAATTTTTCTCATCAGAGTAATATTATAAAGTTCGATATTAAAGAAATTCGTTGGAAATGTATTCAAATCTGTAAAATGCACGCTCGTCTACTGTCGTGAGCTAACAATCTTTATTCTCTTCCTCTGTACAATCGTCCTACTCTACCCGCTCCGCCATCTTAGCTCTCTCTCTCCAGTGCTGCCCCGCTCGGCCACTCATACACTACATCCGTCTTCTCTTAACAATTTGAATTGCTTACTTGCTATTTTCCTTAGGCATAATGAAATCCTTAAAGCGCTCTGGAACCCTTCGCTCTCGGTTACTTCGTCTAGGCTCAGCATTAACGCTAGGACGTAAAGGGCTGTTAATACTAATTGGTTGATTTGGGCTTTCCTCCCCAGCTGTCTTTTCGGTTGTGTTTAAACTCCTATCCTGGTCTGTTTGATCGTCAACAAACTTCTTTACTTGGCTAACATTTCTCTTGTACGACGCACCCTGTGGTGATGTGATAGTGACTGTGTTGTTGTGTCTATCCGTTACATTAAATGTAGTCGGATTATATTCCGTGCTTAACTTATCTTGTCTCGCTTGTCTGACTAGTACAGCGTCTCCCGGGCTTACGTCTGATTCTTTGGCTTTGTTTTTGGAATCGAAATAATCTTTGCCCTTTAATTTATGCCACGCATCTCTTTCTCGAACCTCTTCGTCTAACTCAAGCTGTGTGGATATCACTGGCAATTTACATTTAATGTTCCTATTGAATAACAGCTCTGAAGGAGTTTTACCCGTCACTGAGTGTGGCGTCGATCGATACATTAACAGATAATCGTACAGTTCTACCTTCCAGTCTTTCTTTTCTGAGTGGGCAATTTTTAGGCGTTTCAATATACTTCTGTTTTGCCGCTCAACTTCCCCATTGCCTTGAGGCCAGAATGGTGTTGAATGCGCTATTTTAAATCCTTTTATTTCCGCATAGTTTGCTAATTCCTTACTGTTAAACGGTGGTCCATTATCGCATACAATTATGTTTGGATATCCGAATCGTGCAAAAATTACATCCAATCTCGCAATTACTTGGGACGCAGTCGTGGTTCTCATAATTTCGACCTCATAGAATCTCGAATAATAATCGACTAGAACTAGGATTTCATCGCCCGATGGCATAGGACCTAGCAAGTCCATAGCTAAACTTTCCCAACGGCCTTGAGGTAAGCAGTTACGTGATATCGGGTTTACTAAGACTGATTTCTGTACTAATTGGCAGCCTTTACATGTTTTGACATAGTTTTCCGCGTCTTTATCAATAACGTCCCACCAAACTTTGGATCTTAACCTCGCTTTCATTGCAACTATTCCTGGGTGGCCTTCGTGTGCTAGACTTAAAACTCTACTTTGAAGGCTCTTTGGTATTACAATTCTAGTCCCTCTCAAAACTATATCACCATAAATGCAAAGTTCATCTTTTAATATCCTGAATTTCGAACTCGTTAAGGTCGACCAGTTATCCGACTTCAATGCTCTCCTTACTCCTATTAATACTGGGTCTTTCGAGGATTCTCCTTCTATTATTTCCCGACTTAGAGCTCGAGGAATTCCTTCCGTTATTACCGCGTTGATATGATGTTCAACCATTACGGAATCATTGGCAGACTTTCCTTCCTTTTCCAATAATCTCGACAATGGGTCCGCAATGTTTGATGTCCCTTTTTCGTACTTAACTTTATAATTATAATCTTGTAGTCTCAGAACCCATCGTTCAATTCGTGCGCACGGTTTTGATCTGGTGCCAAAGATACATTCTAACGCTTTGTGATCGGTCACTAATTCGAATTCTCTACCGTAAATCCAATAATGAAATCTTTCACATGCCCAAACCAAGGCCAGTGCTTCTTTTTCTGTTTGTGAATATCTACGTTCACAGTCTGATAGGCCGTGATTGCCATAGCAGATAATTCTCCAACCCGTAGGTCCCAGCTGTGTCAAAACTGCTCCCAGGCCTACTGGGCTTGCATCTGCTATTACTCTGGTTTTCGCGTCTTTGTTGAATATTCCGAGTGTCTCAGCGGACGCTAGTCTCTTTTTTAATTCCTTAAAAGCTAATTCTTGTTCTTCCCCCCACATGAATTTTGTTGACTTGCGCGTTAATCGTCTTAGGGGTTCGCTTATTGTCGCTAGTTCCGGTATAAAATGCCCGTTGAAATTTACAAGGCCTAGAAAACTTCGAACTTCCTCCGCTGAGTTAGGTAGTCTAAAATTCTTTACTGCTTCTACTTTTGACTCTGTTGGCCGAACTCCCTCTCCTGACAGTTTGAATCCCAAAAAGGTTACTTCTTTTTGTTGGAAACGGCATTTCTCTTTGTTTAAAGTCATTCTATTTTCCTCTAATCTCTGTAAGACTGCTTCTAGTCGTTCTCCGTGTTGAGCTTCTGTTTCTCCGAAAACTAAAAAATCATCAAAAAAATTTATTACTCCTTTTAAACCTTTCAATAGTTCGACCATTAGCTGCTGAAATTTCTCCGGCGCGCTATTAACCCCGAAAAACAATCTTTTAAATCTGAATGTACCGAAGCAGGTGCCAAATGTCGTAATCGATCGAGAAGGTTCCTCCAGTTCTATCTGATAATACGCATTATTTGCATCCAGCGTGCTGAATAGTGTGGCCCCTCTGACTTTAATTATCAACTCTTCCCATACCGGAAGTGGATATCTCTCCCTAATTATTGCTTTATTCGCCACTCTCATGTCGACACAAACTCTCAGACTTCCGTTTTTTTTTTCTATCGGTACTACTGGTGAAACCCACGGAGTTGGACCTTCTACTTCTTCAACAATATCTAATTGAATTAAATCCTTGACTGCCTTTTTTAGTTTTTCTTGTAATGAGAGAGGTGTTCTCCTCAATGGTTGCGCAACTGGTGGGTGGTTTGGGTCTATGTTTAATTTCAGTTTAACGTTTTTCAATTTCCCAATTCCACTGAATAATTCCTTTCTTGACTCTACGCTCTTTAAATTATTAATTTGTAAGTCACGCCCAATCTTCAATACTCCCAGATCGAAAGCTGTTTCGTAACCCAATAATGGTTTTCCTTTTCCAGCTAGTACTAAAAATTTTGCCCTAACTTCTTTCTTGCCGATGGTTACTTTACAAGAAAACTCTCCGAGTAATTTTAATTGCTCCTTTTGTCCGTACGCGAATACTTTTTTCCTAGATCCTTTGGTTGACTCACAGACTATTTTTTTTCTTTTGCACTCTTTCCACGTTTCCTCGTCGACAATGTTGCATGACGCGCCTGAATCAACTACAAACCTGACTGGCACTTTACCTACTATTGCTGTTACAAGCCTTTCATCCCTTATTGCATCTACTGATATTCCAAACGCGTATTGGTCCTCTTCTTCCGCGTCGTCGACTTCTCTCACCGTGCTGTGTTGTCTCCGCTGCAATCTGCTGGGCTGTCGCTCTGCTTCTCTCTTTGACCCATGACCCTCACGACTGCTTCCGGTTTCTTCTGTGTATCTTGTTTTGCACATTCTTGCAAAATGGCCCGTCTTATTGCACTTGTTACAGGTTTTCCCTTTTGCTGGACACTTTTCATCTGACTGCAAATGCCCCTTGAATCCGCACCGATGGCATTGGATCTCTTCTTTATTTTTATTGTTCTGCAGACCGTTTCTTGTTGAAATTTTGGCCACTGTTTCTCCTTCCATCTGCTTGACTTGCGCAGATGTTGCTTCAATCGCTCTTGCGATTTTCATGATGTCTTCCAACGTTGCTGCTTCTATTTCGAGGGCACGTTTCCTTATTTTCGATTGATGACACTTCTCGATTATTTGGTCTCTAATTTCTGTGTCATCTGATGCAAACGAACAATATTTGGCCTGTTGTCTTAGCCGTGTCACATATTGTCCCATCGATTCCGTCGGTGTTTGAGCCATCGAGCGAAACACGTGTCTCTCGAAGGTTATGTTCAGTCTAGGTTTGAAATAATTTGTCAACGCAGTTTTCGTTTTCTCATACGCATCTTCACCCTCCTCGATTGTGTCTGCTCCCGGGATTGAATAAAACACGTCCTGCAGCTCGAATCCACCGTAGTGTAGCATCATCGCTTTTGTCTTTTCTTTGTCTGTGATGCCTTTACTGGTCACCAGCAATTCGAAACCACGCACCCATCTTTCCCATCTTTGAGAAACTCCTGACTGATCTTCGTTCGGGTTAAAATTTGGAATTCTCTTGGAGTCCCCGTCCCCCATTTCGTCGCCTGTCTTTTCTAATTCCCTGGAATCCACGGTTAGCGTCAACGGCTCTACTGATCCGCTCTAATTTCCCACGTGGCACAACGGCTCTCGTGTCGCAACGGTCGTTTCAGCTTCTTTTCTCTCCTCTTTCCCTTGCTCAGATTCACTTTTCGCTCACTGGCTATAATCACGATTTTTTTTTTTCACCTCGTCGCCAATGTAAAATGCACGCTCGTCTACTGTCGTGAGCTAACAATCTTTATTCTCTTCCTCTGTACAATCGTCCTACTCTACCCGCTCCGCCATCTTAGCTCTCTCTCTCCAGTGCTGCCCCGCTCGGCCACTCATACACTACAAAATCCAGCTCTCACAAATCGAAACACTCTGAAATAAACACATCGCGTCAAAAAATTTCACTAATACTAATAAAAATATTGAAATAATGATGAATGTATATCTCTAAGGGAAAGGTATTTTTAGTTATTTAAATGAAAAATCCAGAATTATATTGTTTTCACTTTATTGGTGATTGAGAAAACAAAATTTATTCCAACATGAAATAAAAATTTATTTACCGTATTTTTTAACTCGTTCGAGATGACTCGCAGTTTCTTCAGTCTCAAAAAGTTCATCCACCTTGTCAACTGGAGGGGTTCTGTGTAAATAACCTTCCCACCTGTGCTGTCTTTTAGGTTAGTTGTTGGCAATATCACTTGCATTGGAGACTGCACCAGCACAATATTCAATTCACTATGGTCATCAATTATGCTGTCATCCGCATCTTACCACATGTCCGATGCTTGATGTTTTTTTTGAATGATAATGTCTGTGTTTGCTATCATCAAACAATTCTGGATCGCGAGCACATAATTTCTTAAACTCTTCCAACACAGCTTCAGCATCAGGCTGATTATCTCGTGAGAGAAATCTAACACACTTGCGTCGTTGACCTAATGCACAAAACACTGTTTTTTCTTTTTTTTTCGACATTTTTTCACAGCAAACAACCTCCGGAAAATGACGTGCTTGTTGGCCGCGTTGAATTTTACAGAAAGTGAGTTGAGGTGAGGTCGAAAAAGGAGGGGAAGGTCCCGTTACCTAACAGTACAGGGGCCCCTTTCTCGAACTCGCTCGTATCTGCGTGCACGCATCTTAGCGAATAGACCAATCAGGATCAAGTATTCCGTTGTGGTGGGGTTACGGACAACGGAATACTTGATCCTGATTGGTCTATTCGCTAAGATGCGTGCACGCAAAGATACGAGCGAGTTCGAGAAAGGGGCCCCAGTAAAGTACGCTAAACCCTGTTCCAACCGAGCCGAAAACTGTATACCGAACGGTACACGTCATGTGTAGTAGAGTGCGCTCGTCGGTTTTTTCCTCGGGACCGGCGTTACTTGAGTAAAGTGTACAAATTTTCTGTAAGTGGTACGCGACATATACGGCTGATGTAGACATTTTTTTAATAACAAATAATAAAAAGAAATTAAGGATACAAATTCGGCTGATGTGTTGACATTGACAATGAATAGAATTCAACGTGAAAATGAACTGTCATGCTCGATGTGTTTCTTCCCAAATAGCACACGGATGTTCAATGGACGTCCAATGGATGATCATGCCGTATAAGACAGATATCCATAGAATGTCCGTAATATGTCCATTGGACATCCACTGGATATCCAATGGATGTACTTTTGCAACCTTCGAGTACATCCATATGATGTTCTTCACAGAACACGAAACGGACGTTCAATGGATGTTGAATGGATATTTTATGGACATATCAACAAAATCTCGTAAATAAATATGCAACAAGTTCAATCAAGAATAAAACATGTTTTTTTATTATATCAATCATCTCGTTAAATATATAAAGATATAGTAACACAGATATTGCAAGTATTATAATTCTAAAACCAGAAGGAGTATCCTTGTATGTACTGAAATATATCGAAAATATATACGTTTTCTATAACTATCTTCTTAAAATGCTGTATCCATTATAGTTACGCAAGAAACGAAATTGTTATTATTTAATATTGGAAGTGAATATACTTGAAATATAAAAAGAACAAAAATTCTTTCGGGATGCTCTAATATTTCCGACTAATAAGAACCTTCAATTATTGAATTACTCAAACATATAACTGAAATAAGAACTTATACAATTACTAGAAACAAAAATAACTTATATTAAGGGGTAACACACCACTCTAGCGGCCGGTAAAGGAGCCAACTTTACACTAAACAGATAGCCTTCCTCACAGACGTTATCCTCTTTTTCTTCCTTTCTAGCCGATGTAGAATCTTTTCAAATTTTTCCACTATTCTAAAGTGGCGTTACCCCTTAATTGGACAGTGAGTAGTACATTACTTGATTAAGCGACGCCTCTGAAAAGCACATTTCCAAAAATTTTCGGCTTATGATTCCTTTTATCACATATAATGGTGAACCTTTACTTCTATTAACTTTGAAATCAAATTATCACTTATTTGTCATGATAAATTTAGTACTTCTTATAAATAAGAAATATTATTCATCTACTCTCTTTTTCATGCGGCTTGCCTTGTAGATTAAAATCTGCGATGACATTCCTAAAATGTATATTGGCTATTTTCACTCTGTGAGTGACCCTCACGTCTCAGTGCACCATAATTGCATACCCGCTATATTAGAGTCTTCATCTCCCACTAGCGGTGTTCTGGAGTCTTTGCCGTTTATTCGCATTTTCATTGCGCTCTTTTGCTCTTCTCAGCCATTTTTGTACTGCTTCTTGACAATCTTTCTTAGTCATATCGGGTTTGCACATCTGGGCTGAAGCTAAACAAATTTAATAAAAATATGGTAATATGTATGATAATTATGGCCCCAGTAGTACATCTGTCTGAGCAACGTTACTGAAACGTTTCTGATTTGTTTCTACTACGTTTCTAGTTCGAGTAATGTTCTTGAAACACGGTAGAAAAATTTCAGAAACATTGCTCAGAGAGATGCGCTACTGAGGTAGGTGTTAAGACAACATTTCTTTAGTCTCATACTATTGGGACATTATTTATGTACGTATTGAAAACTTACTTATTAATACGTCTGCAATCCGGAGCTTGCCAAATTCATTTTTATTTTTTGCTCCAAACCAATTGTATGTTGCAGCAAGTTCATTGGTTATCAACAATTGTAAAGTTCGTTTGATGTAATCATAAACTGTACTGCCACCAATTTTTGACAATTCCATGACCTAAAATAAATATTAGTTATATAAAGATCTTTTTTCAAAACGTTTGCCGGACATTGCATGCATCATGTCGCACCCAATCATACCACTCTGTAGTCTAAAACGCGCTGCATAACATAACATCGTATAAGTACTGTCCTCGAAATCATATGGTATATCTATAACTCAATGCTTACATAATAGTAGTATATTGAATTTACCGTTCTTTTAAAGTTATTCTCCGCCATCAAATAATCGTTGAATACATTTTCCAAATCTTCTGTCGAATTCAGTGGGAATTGAAATTTATGAAATATTGACTCTTCTTCGGTATTATCATTCCCATTTTGATCTCGCTGACGGAATGAATTTTTCATATCTCGAAAGTCATCGGCCATTTGCCATAGTTGCGCTTTCAGGTAGTTTTGTTGACGAATTATAACTTTGAAATATTTGTCTGAAAAGAATAATACACTTTCAGTGATGACTTCAACCTGTAATTTAATAAGGCAATAATCTGATCTAGATTGAACAAATCACAAGACTGTCAAAAGAAGAGGGGCGTCCATTGCACGATCCTGGGATAGCCGTTTAATCAAAGACTTAGATAAAAGTTCTATATTTGTAATGTGTGGAAACGTACGGAGGTATCAATTAATTATATAAAAGCGGACAAAAATCGCAGTGAAATCTCTATATGGAAAAAATCTTTTCACCCTTACAAAAATACGTACCATTATTACTTTCTGCGTGTAGAGGGCAACACGTACATTTTTTACACTCAATGGCGCTGCCAAAAATGCCGTTTGTAGCGACTGAAGTAGTATTATTGTCTTCCTCAAAATCGACATTATCTAAAATGAAACAAAATATAAGTACAATTGCATAAATTTTGATAAAAGAAAATAGCGATTTACTTCCGGCGTCACGAATTCTATCGCTGGTGACTTTTTTACATGTCATTTTCAAACATACTAACCAATGATCAACCAATTCTCATGCTTCCATTAGTCAGGGCAAATGCCGCCGTATCTAACGAGAGCATGTGAACTAATTGCTCATTGGCTAGTACGTTTAAAAATGACATTTTTAAAAGTCACCAGCGACAGCATCCGTGACTCATACATTCAAGCGTCGAAATATTTGTCGTACATGATGGTTGAACTGCAGGATTGATATTCTTTATTTTCTGTCTGCCACGGGTTTCATTGATACCCTCAAATGGAAAGATAGCCGTCTGACCTGCTGATGGTAGAACATCGATTTTTTGTATTTCTTGCCCTGTTCTATTTCCTATTCTCATCTCAAATATCTCATCTGAAATATAATAATATGTAATATATGAATACAAAGGTTATTTTTATAGGTTTTAGTCTACATCACAAGTAGATGCTTTCTTTCCTGTGATCTATACCCATAACAGCATACGATTTTGAACTTAATTTGATGTCTAAATGTACTTAAGAAATGTCATATTGATTGCCAATGTCGCAAAAATATCGTAATGTATATCTTATTTCCGTTGTATTGATGTATGCTGTATGTCTCAGCCTTGAAGTTCGAGATAGGAGGGGTTTAATTTGGCCTATACTTATACCGTCGACCAATGCGAGATATCGGCGGGGTAAGTATTAACGGACAGCTATGTTCTTCTCACGATAGTTGACTGTTACCATTGAGTTACGAAATTGACGAAGCGTCAATGGAATGGTCAATACTTAGCCCACCGATCTCTCGTTGATCGGCGGTAGAAATATAGATCAAATTAAGCCACTCTTATCTCGAACTCCTAGGCTGGGACGTACGGTATTGGAATTTCCGATATTGCCAGTCAATAAATCGATTTTTGGATTTCTTTAGACGTTGAGTAAAATCTAAAATATTGGAAATAAAACATTTACTTATAGAACTGATATTTTAACAAACCTTTTTGGATAAGTGGTGGATCAGGTAAGTTTGTAACTTCATCTGATTCGTAGTCTTCATCAAATGAGGAACCATATGAACGCTTAGTAATTTTCCTCTTTGATGCATTGCGTTCATTTATATTCACATCTGAATTGACATCGGACGTAAATTCGGCACTTCTTGATTTTTCCCTCGCGGTTGAGTAATTATCTAAATTAAAAGAAATTGCTATGAATTATATACATGATCTATGTATAAATACATAAAATATATATGTTACGGGAATATGGAAGTATATTTTGCTTCACAACAGCTATTCACAACAGTAATACTATATAATTACCATATGTGGCGTTCCGAAATACTTTAACATCATGTGATGGCCAACAAGTATTCGGTTCCGCGTTATTTCTTATGAAGGTCATGATTTTCCCATTAGTAAATGGCGGCCAATAACATTGGTTGTTGAAAATCCATTTAGATGGAACAGCTTCAACCGTATCTTCCTTATCAAATTTAACAACAGTCCACGAAGTCTCCATTTTTTACAATACAGGAATATTCTACATTTAACATACCAAAACTTTAGAATACGCCGGATCAACTTACAAGTGTGTCAACTATTACTCTGAATGTAATAGTGGGAAAACAACAGATTTCTCTTTTAAATCTAGTTTTACACATTTATACGCAATTTCGCTTATGTTTCTACTTTGTATAGGACCCATTTCATTGTTTACTTTATAAATACCTAACTGTGATGATTTACACGGTTTCACATACAAATCTTGCACTGATTCATATTTACGTCCAATAGCAAATGTATTTATATCGGTGGAAGCGAAATTCTGAACATAAATAATACTACCATCGTGTAAACAGCAACAGTTATCTGGTTCTTGTACCGTTAGGGTAAAATTAGGAAAGGCTACTTTGCCCCATTGGTTTCTGTATGAAGTACCTACTACCGGTCCATTCTGATGTCGATTGAGCATTTGAGGTGTAACGCCTTTTTCTATTGTCTTATTGTTAGAAGATATAAAACACTTTTGTTCGTATTTACGGCGTATGATTTGCTGTAATGGCTTATCGTTCTTGCGAATCATTTTTTTATCAATTGCATATAATTTTCGAAGGGGAAGGCGTCGAATTTTTCTAAAACTCCAAATTTTCTTACATCATCGCAGATGTGCAACAAGTTATGTACATTATGTGAAACATTTTCTTTACCATATAAAATAATAAATGTTTTCACAAAATAATACAATAGTGACTTAGCATAATCGATGTATTGAAAATGTTTCGCACGTGACAAAATAGTTGCAGCAACATGCAAAGTTATGAAGTTTAAATATTTGTCATGACTGAGTACTGATTTTAATACTACGGGTCCAGTGTAAAATAAAAATTGTTTAAATTCGGTTGCTTTCCACCTTGTGCATTCGTTTAAAGCCCTTGGTTTACGATTGAATTCATTCGGAATATTATTTCTATTTCTTACTAATAAGTCAGATATTTCTGTTAACTGACTAAAAGATAATTTCGCCGAAGGTTTACCATTGCACCACAAAGAAAGAATTAATCTTTTCACGACTCCTAAGTAGATTAAGTGCATCGGGTCTAACGGAAAATCAGTTATCATATTCAAATGTGGTATTGACTCTAATATTGATGTACCTGTGTGATGCTCTTCTTGTGATTTCATTCTGAAATCACTATCGTTCCTTAGACAGGAGTTAGTTAAACTCGGGAAACAAACTCTATTATTAATATAATCCCCCTCTATACAACACTTTGTACAGGAATAATATCCCGAGTGACCTTTGGTATATTTAATAAATGATTTAGCAGGTGCATCGCAGATGAAAGCTTTAATTTTAAATGGATAAGTACGTCCGTGAAATGATATACCGTTAACTGTTAAATTAATAGCTTCTTGGACAAAATCGTTTAAATATATATTTGCACTGATAGGTTTCTGCTTTCCATGATATATTCCTATTATATCAACCACTTTACGATTTTGAACCAAGTTACAGAGTATAGGATATACCTCATCACTACTACTTTTATTTAGAGGTAATCCATCTATATTAATACATACTTCTATAACCTGTAAATTTCGAATAGTGTAATGTGAAAGCAGGTTTGCAACACAATTACTCAACCCAAAATGATAATAATTCCCCGGTTCAATAATTTTAACGAGTGTGCTTCTAAGAGTTTTCAGTACAGTTCGTGCATCGATGGGTAAGTTGGGATGACATGGCTTTAAAATATTTAATAACTTACTTAATGCTATGTGAGTAACGTTATTTTCAATAGCCCATATAGCAAGTTCCCTTTCGAATGCCTCGGTACCACTCAATTTATCAACAGGTACATCATTATTAGGTATGTCATTACCAGATGAATCATTATCAAAGCCGAAGTTAAGAGAGCTATCGTCAGATGTATCATTATCGAACACTTCATTATCTACCACGCTGGCATTAGAAACAGATTTATTTGATGGTTCACGATGAGTATTAGATTTGATTACGCATTCAATGCCATTTTCAGATTGCTCTGAAACTTCTCGGTGAGAAGCCTGCTGAATAGGAGAGTCGAAGAAGTCTATGAAAGAATCAGCACATGCCTTCGCTCGCCTGTAATACTTCGTAGCAATGCTTTTTGGCATGTTAATTTCTATTCTTCATAGCAGCAATTCTGGTAGCAATAATCCTCGTAGCAGCAATCTTCGCAGCAGCAATCCTCGTAGCAGCAATCCTCGAAGCAGCAATCCTCGAAGCAGCAATCCTCGTAGCAGCAATCTTCGCAGCAGCAATCCTCGTAGCAGCAATCCTCGTAGCAGCAATCCTCGTAGTAACAATCCTCGTAGCAGCAATAATTATAGTAGCAGGGTTATCGGGGCTTGCAGCTATCACAAAGTGCTGAACAATTAATCGTAAATCTTAATTCGTCTTTTGTCCTATAATTAATTCACTAAACAAACATACATATTGCTCATAACCCCAGTGAAAAATGGATCGTTGATCGACGAGAAGCGTGGTTATATCTATATCAATTGATACCGAAACGATATTATATTTACGTGGATCGACGATATATTTCTCCCAGGAACATTATAATTGATTTAGTCAATTAATTTTTTTAATTTGGGTAACAATATTCAAAATTAAAATGAATGGAAATGTGAAATTTTGGTGCTTGAAAAATACGGAAGAAATGTTGAGGTTAGCTTTACAAATTTCACGCTTTACTGGTAAAGCATCATCAATGTTAAGAAAATTTGCAAATAGTTCTGTTTAGTATAAAGCAGTACGTATTGTAAAAAAATATAGTAATAATATTAGAGGAGAAATGCATAGAAACCTACAAAAAATGCTGTAATATATGTACCTACCTATATTCGGATCACGCACGGCTCACCGTAGCTCACGCGGAAATGACGATGACGATGAGAAGTATATATAATAAGTCAAGTCGAGTAATTATGTATATATACATCGCAATTGTAGTACTATATATAACTGTATTATAATAATTAAATTTTATTTATTTAAAAACATATCAATCTTTTGAAACGTGTTAGTAAAAGAACCTATTCGATTATTTTTTAAATGAAGGAAAATCATGCTCTATCTCCATAAATGGACGTCCATAGAATATCCAAATTAGAATATTCAGTGGATATCCATTACATGTCCATGGACGTACGGACATAAAATGGACACAAAATGGATATCCATTGGATGTCCGGTGCTATTTGGGTTTAATTGTCAGTCAAATGAAATTTTGTTTGAAGGTTTTTAATCTATCTTGCTTCGTTTCCAATATAATCAACCACTCAAATTTCATTCACTCAAAGCCCTTTTGAGGGTGACCGGAAACTTTTCGGGGGTAGTGTATATCTAAGGTTACATGTGAATAATGATGCTTGACGTCACAGGTAACAAGATGTTTGAAGTGTATTACTTGTGTAAGTGTCTTACTATTTTAAGCAACTTATTCATTTAAATGTCTTATACCTGAAGAAGTGTCTTACTTTAAGGGGGAAAGCCACTGTGATATGTTCAAAAAATAGATTTTTTTATTTTTACATTTTCTTAATGTTCGAGGTTTCAAGAATCTGTTCCCTAAGTTTCAAACCGAAATTCGAAAATTTTATGGAGTTATGAAAGGTTTTGTGTGAGTAAGCGCATACGCTCGAACTTGACCGCGCGGTTTTAAAGGCTTTTATCTCGAAACTACATTTTTCCAACTGGGCGCCATCATAACTCAGTCAATTTTTATCCGATTACCTTGAAATTTTCACAGAATATTTTTAAAAGAATTATCTTCAGTTAAGCGTATGATTTTTTCGATTAAGCGATTACTTGTTGAGATATAATTAAAAAACTGAGCAATTTTTCTCTAAATTTCGAAGTTCTATCTTTAAACATGCGTTACTTTGTTAAAAATTAAAATTTTTATAAATCCGTACGCTTAACTGAAGCTAGACTCGTGTAGTTTAGGAAAATAATTGATTTTTTTGGTTTGGATATACCATTCGGACACAGCAATGGCGCCCATGCGCCAAACATTTTTCAGAGAAGCTTTACGGCATCGCGTATTATTGTGTAGTTTATTGATATTATGTATTGCTTTTTTTTTCTAATATACTAAAATATATGTACCTTCATGTAGTTGCAAAAGTTTTTTCCCTCGTTTTTTATTTTAATCAGAAAAAATTCACAAAGTTATTCTACATTTTCCGGTCATCACAGTGGCTTTCCCCCTTAAGACGATTAAGCGTCTTTATCTTAAGACAGTACCATGTGTCTTATGATTTTAGACGGAAAATAAATGTCTTTTTGAGAAAAGACAGACAAACGTCTTGGAATAAGACGGTTAAGTGTCTTGAATTTCTGATCAATACACTTAACCGTCTTATTTTACGTCAATAAGACACTTTTCCGTATTATTTTAAGACGTTTCATCGAGAGGCCGGTTTGTAGTGTATATACGCGCAGCAGACGAAATTTTAGTCCACTGCAGCGGTGACTTTTTATTTTATCGCTTTCGGGTCTCTCCGTTGCCAATCGGATGATCCGAAAAATTGGCGGAGTTTAGCATAGTCGCCATTTCTTAATGGAATGACTAGCGTTCGTGAACGATTCAACATTATATTAACCGCAACAGGCTCAGGGAGGGAGGTGTTGCGCCTCGGCTAGAGAGGCGCATGACGAGTCAGTGCCTCCGGAATGACCGAGTACTTCGTATCTACTTATTTCGGGCATTTCCAGAAGTCCCGTTTACCCTCGCTACCTGCGAGTACCTACGTCCCGGTCAGGAAGGCGCACGATGCGAGAGTTCGATTCCAGACTTCTAGCGAGACAGTCGCTAACAACGCTACGTCCGAAGGCATCACGGTTTATAAGTCCACAGTATTATTTTTAGTACTTAGTTGAATAAATTTACGTATGTTAAAATTGTGCCTGATTAACTAGTAATAATTAAGCGTTTGATTAATTGATAATTTTTGTGAATCTATTTATGTATTACAATCAATATTGTATTCAACTTATTTTATAATATTAATTGTAATAGGTACATAAATAGATTCATAGAAATTATCAATTAATCAAACGCTTAATTATTACTAGTTAATCAGCCACAAATTTTATATACGTAAATTTATTCAACTACTAAAAACAATACTGTGGACTGGACAAAAGCGTAATCGACGTCGCACTGCAATTAATGCTCTACTGGCGCAGATCGACGTAGAAAGAGCGAGATTGCCTAAATTTAAGTGCGAAGAACCAGTACATCCGACATCAGTGCATATTAACGTTGTCGTACATAATAATATTAATTTTTCCGTCGAGGTGGATGAAATTATAGACAATTCTAATAATTCCAACCAATAATAGTAAAAACGGTAGGTAAAACGTTTCTTATTATTGCAAAGCTTTAAACAATTTTTTCCTAAATCGAATAACAAACGCTTTTTTCATATCTTGAACTATAACATTTTCAAGCTTGGTACAACAGATGACATTTTACAAAGTTATCGTTGTGGCATAATCGTAATTTTTATTACAGATGGAAATACGGCTGAATCACATCGTGGCGAAGAGGATGGAAAAGATACTGGAAGTACGGGACAAGCAGCATCTCGTGATGAAGTATTGCAGGAAATTCTGACAATAGTAAAGTACGTGTCACCAATTTCAATAATCGTACACTTATAATTTCCATCTGTCCCTTCATTCTTTTGATTTTTAGAATTAAAATATTTTTTTTATTTAAAGAGTAAAAGTAACAAAGTTTGCAAGGAAGTCCAATAAATAATTGAATTGTTTCAGGAAAATAAGCAATAAAGTAGATGCAATCGAAAAGAGGCAAAGATCAAAGAAAAATTGGCAGCATTGGTTGCAACTTTAAATTTGCCGATAGCAACTAGAAAAGATTTCGATCCTTTGGAGCAGGATAAGGAGCAGCTACATATTTTGGTTTGTATTATATGTAGTTACATATTTATGTCAATGATTCTCGTTTTGAAGACCATCTCTTTCAAATTATGTATAAAACGTAATATATTTGTTCGTATTCTTTCTTTAGCAAGAATATCTTCAAGAGAAAGGAGGAGGAACTGTAACTACGATCCTTAAGGAATTTTTCCAAGCGAGTCTCACGGACTCTTTCATCGCAACACCTATCACTTGGAAGGCATCGAAAAAGAATGAGCATAAAGTTCGATTCAGAAACTTTAACATGAGTATCATCTTTTTTGGTAAGAAACAAAAAAATGTATATTTCTAATTGTAATTGAAGGGGTTCTTTCAAAAACAACATTTGTCAAAAACGCCAATCCTTGTAGTATTGGTAATAATGCCTACTCTTTCGTTGTATCTAGCCGTGTAGTGGTGCCTACTCTTTCATTATAATATAATTTCATAATAATTAATTTTTCATTATAATATAATGAAAGAGTAGGCATTATTACCAATACTACAGGGATTGGCGTTTTTGACAAATGTTGTTTTTGAAAGAAACCCTTCAATTATTATGAACAGTTTTTCAAATATCTTATTTTGCAGCTGCACTGAGGAACATAAAATCCCTAGGAGTCACATATGAGGAATTTAAAAAAGGGATACAAATCTCTATAAAAAATGCATGTCAACGCGTTTACATGCATAAAAATCGACTTAGCAATAACAAAAGGGTGGCCAGTTGTGACGACGTCGACGAAGCCCGGGCTGCAAAACGTTATTATTCTTTATTACTCTAAATTAATGTGATCATGTAATGTTCTATTTTACTAAAAAAGCTAATTTACCGTTGTTCAGTGAATTTTCTAAGCATTTCTACCTACTATCCATATAATCTATTGTCTTTGCAAAGCTTGCGTTCGAGATTTGAGTTTAATTAAACAACTGAGAATCATTTTAATAAATTAAAATTAGTATGGAACATTGTTTATAGTTTAATGAAAGACCTCGAAAGACATACTTGTGCGAATTAACCCTCGTACGTCCCTCGGGTCTATAATGACCCACAGCGTTCAATATCGATAAGTTATTATTATGCCTTTAGAGATAATCTTCTGAAATTTTTAGACATTGTTTCTTTCTTATAACGATACTTTTTCATGATGGAAATAAGCATGTAATTATATAATTTTGTCGACTACAAAAAACTGCACATACAAGGTCTTCGGGTCATATATGACCCATACTGTAGAATGTTTTGTTATTTGTATTCAGGTACCATTTGTAGTCAATGTACCATTTTTCTTATATTATGCAGTTTCCAGTGATTTCATAATACTTCAGTCAAATTTTATAAAGTGTACGTAGTTTGTTTGCTGAATGACCATGCATGTAGAGATGGAGTACGGACGTGGTTATTCCTGCTCTGCTCGGTTCTCCTGTAGGTATCTCTCCAAGTAGTGCGAGGAGTGTCTGTCTGATGGTATTAGCGTATATAATACCACCCATTACAATCGAAAGATCGAGAAATTTTTCAAATTTATCTTTTGTGAGAGGACGCCATTTCTTCATATGAGAATTTTCAACCTGATGATTTTGAGTTTCATAACGATTCGTCTCCTCTATAATCCTTTCAAGCAGACGAGAATCAAAAAAAATAATTGAAATAATCGATTGGACTATTTCCCGATATAAAGATTTTCGGATTTATTTCAGAGCTACCTTCGAAATCTTTGATTGATGGGTAAAAATACGGGTACATGTACTTTTGGTTCGGATTCGCCACTAGTCCAAGCTTCATTTTCAGCCATTGCATTGTTGGATATACTACTGTATCAATACAGCCGTAAAGAACAGGCGAGCGAAGCAGGCTTATAGATTGCGCGGAGCGTTGCGTTTGCGCGAACGAATTCGCAATACGCCACCTATAAGGCTTTTCGCGTATACCGTGTCATCATTCACCATATTGTATTCGCCATTTTGGATTTGAGACTAGACCGATTTGGACATCAGCATCGTAATGAGCGACCCCGAAAACCCCCCCGAGTAACAAGTTTCGGGCCATAATCTTCAAATTTTAAAAATGTCTGGAATTCATCATCCGCCATCTTGGATTTGAGAAAATAGACCAATTTGGATATCAGCATCGTAATGAGCGATCCAAAAAACCCCTGAGCAACAAGTTTCGGGCCATAATCTTCAAATTCTAAATATTTCTGGAATTCATCATCCGCCATATTGCATTCGCCATCTTGAATTTGAGAATAGAGCGATTTTGATATCAGCATCGTAATGAGCGACCCAAAAAAACCCCGAGTAACAAGTTTTGAGCGATAATCTTTCCTGCCACATTTTTTCCACTGGATCCAAAGTCGATTTTGCCCTGCGTCCGGGGTGGTCGATATATCGACCAGCAGTTAGCTCGGGGCCTCCAAATAGGAAATTATTGACTTTATTTATAAATTTTACGTTTAAAAAGTTGATTTTAACTGAAATTTCCCCGGGCTCTAAAGGTTAATATATACGAGTACATACATCCTACCCTTGGGTCATATATGACCCGAAGGACTTAAGTGTAAGTATAAATGAGGGCCGTACGAGGGTTAATATATACGAGTACATACATCCTACCCTTGGGTCATATATGACCCGAAGGACTTAAGTGTAAGTATAAATGAGGGCCGTACGAGGGTTAAACTTTCAATATACATTTATTGAATTTCAGGTACACAGTGTGTACTTAAAATTTAATGTACGTGTAATTGCCAGTGCTTCCTATTAAATTCAAGATAGAAACTCATTACACTACAATTTTGGTACGTTACCATCTACAGTAGCAATCTAGTAGTAGGATTCAGCACTACAGTAGGAAGCTTGTAGCATACTTCTGAAGCGTTTACTGAGTATACAAGCAATTATAGTACGTTACCGTCTACAGTAGCAATCTAGTAGTAGGATTCTGCACTGCAGTAGGAAACTTGTAGCATACTTATGAAGCGTTTACTGAGTATACAAGCAATTATAGTACGTTACCGTCTACAGTAGCAATCTAGTAGTAGGATTCTGCACTACAGTAGGCAACTTGTAGCATACTCCTGAAGCGTTTACTGAGCATACAAATAATTACAGTACGTTACCGATTACAGTAGTAAACTAGTAGTATATTTCTACACTACAGTAGGAAATTTATGATATGCTCCTGAAGCGTTTACTCGATACAAAAGTAGCTATAAAAAGTAACCATGTACTGTAGAAAACTAGTAGTAGGCTTCTGCACGTCAAAATGTATGTTCCAAGACTTTCTAATGAAAATACACGCTTATGTTGAGACAAATATTTCTGCATACGTATGCGATAAATTGAATCACAACCATTTTTCGTACAACATGCTAGATGTCGGGGATCTTCGAAGGAAGTTTCTAACTTTACTACAGTTGTTCACTCTTATATTATTATTAGTATGCTCGTATGTTATTTGGGATATAATACAACTGATTTTCTGGTGAGTGGCAGTCCTGAATGAAATCTGTGGCCGCACCACTGTACTGGTGACCGACAGAGAACGCGCATATCTTTCCGACTCTCTTACAATAAGTTTGTTATTTTTTATGAATCACGCAATACATTGTAATTTAAAAATGAATAGGTTTCCACACAATTTAATTTTTCATGTTACACACATCGATAATCTATATATATAAAAATGAATGTTTGTCTGTCTGTCTGTCTGTCTGTATGTCTCTTATGCCTTCCTAAACCGTTCATCCGATAGCGATGAAATTTTGGGACATGGTTGGACGCATGCCCGCGATGGTTTCTGAGTTAGTAAATCTTATACAGGGTGTTCAAAAAGTCCCGGTACGGCCGATTATCTCATCGGGAAAACATTTTAGAGAAAAATGTTTAATACAAAACTTTAAGGATTTTCCCTTGGCTACCCAGTGGTCGTATTGGATTTGACCTTGACCGTGACCTTTAAGGTAATATCAAATGCCTTCCTAAACCATTCATCCGATTGCGATGAAACTTTGGGGAATGGTTGGACGCATGCCCGGGAAGGTTTCTGAGTTAGTAAATCTTATATAGGGTGTTCAAAAAGTACCGGTTCTGATGATTATTATGCCTTCCTAAACCGTTCATCCGATTGCGATGAAACTTTGAGGAATGGTTGGACGCATGCCCGCGAAGGTTTCTGAGTTAGTAAATCGTATACAGGGTGTTCAAAAAGTAGCGGTACGGATGATTATTATGCCTTCCTAAACCGTTCATCCGATAGCGATGAAACATTGGGGAATGGTTGGACGCATGCCCGCGAAGGTTTCTGAGTTAGTAAATCGTATACAGGATGTTCGAAAAGTACCGGTACGGATGATTATTATGCCTTCCTAAACCGTTCATCCGATTGCGATGAAACTTTGGGGAATGGTTGGACGCATGCCCGCGAAGGTTTCTGAGTTAGTAAATCTTATACAGGGTGTTCAAAAAGTCCAGGCACAGCTAATTATCTCAACGGGAAATCATTTTAGAGAAAAACGTTTGATATAAAACTTTTAGGATTTTTCCTTGGCTACCCAATGGTCATATTGGATCTGACATTGACAATGACCTTCTAGGTAAAATTGATTTTTTTAAATCCGAACCTCTATTTTATATACCGGAAATGAAAAGAGCGGGAAATTTCACGTTCAAATATGTCCTTGACCATTACTTCCATGTGAACTTTATGGTCAGTGGAGGTCAAATTGAGGTCAAGTACAGTTCGGCTTCGTACCATGAAAGCTATGGGCCCTATACAAATTCTTTTTGATAGTAGGATTTAGGATTCTTTAGTGGCTGTACAATGGTGATATTGTATTTGACCTTGACCATGACCTTCATTTGGAATCTCTTACATCTGACATAATATTTCAAATTAGTTACACGAAAAATCCCTTAGTGCCAACCAAATTTAATCGAAGTAACAATCATCACTGGCAAATTCAAAGGCGAAGACGCCCTCATTCACGCATACCTATGATTTCCAACGATTTAACATTCGAATTCAAGCGGCTCCAGTTCCCTTTGCGTCTTGCTTTTGCTATTACCATCAACAAAGCACAAGGTCAATCGTTGACTATTGCTGGCTTAAATTTGGAAAATTCATGTTTTTCACGCGGCCAATTGTATGTGGCTTGCTCCAGAGTTGGCACACCGAAAAATTTACACGTTTTTACTCCAAATAAAAAAATAAAAAACATTGTCTATCCGCTGGCCTTAAGATAAATTAATAAAAGAAATATACTTTCCAATTTAAATTAAATACATGTGTTTTTTTAGCGTAGCATGGCTCCCTACCTATGAGTACAGATATCTGCTAAAAATTCATTAAATGACGACCAAAATCAATCCAAAATCTACCCGTGCGAAGCCGGGACGGGCTGCTAGTATATATTATAAAATTGGAGGAGGCAATAAAAAATTATAACTTTCCCTTACTATAGAAATTTTAATGTTTATATCATTATATATACATATACATATGCTGTTATTCCAGTTTCTTACATTCATATAAAAAGAAAATTCAGCGTTTCGCGTCTTGTCTTCTTTTTTGAGTGCTTATATGTATGTACATATTGTATTTGGTGTGCGTCGCTTATTAATTTTAAGATGGATATTCTACATTATAATAACCGGTTACATTGCACATCACACGTGCTTCGTGCCTCACTGCCGACCAAGATTATATATATTACAGAAGGTGATCTCTCTAGTCTCAAATACGGAAGCGCCCTCTGAGCTACTATATCATCTGCCACATCCCCCCCTTTAACATAATTAGGTAATAATAGTAACATAATTACAATATTTCAAACAACAAAGTCCTTAAAACGTTCTGGACGTTTTATATCCGCATGAGGTCTCAAGGTTCGTCCACTAGATACACCACGTTCAGAATCCAGTGGTTGATCAGCAGGTCCCTCACTGTTTGACCGATCTGTAGGCTCTGCAACATCCTCTTTGGAAGATTGCGAATCATCCGATATGAGATCAGAGAATGGATCCACGAAGTGCATCACAGCCTCATGTTTTGGTTTTATTAATTGACTTCGATTGCGCCTGTATTCACCACCATCCGTAGTGGCTACGATGAATGAACGTGGAGCCTCAAGCTTAGTGGTCACTTTAGCAGGCTCCACTGTATTACCTCGTTTCAGTAAAACCCTGTCACCCACGTTCAGTTCAGGTAGGTTAAGAGCAGACCTGTCATAGTATAATTTTTGGATTGCTTGTTTTGCTTGTAACTCGCCTCGAACACCGGTTGGTATCTTTGGTATAAGTTTGCTACTGAGTACTGGTATTTTTGTACGCAGTCTACGTCCCATACACAGCTGGGCAGGACTGACACTCATGCCCTTGACTGGAGTATTCCTATAATCAAGCAGCATGACACCTAAATCCGCTCTTCCGGTTGATGCTCTTCGTAGAATATTCTTTGCAATTTGCACGGCTCTCTCAGCCATGCCGTTAGACTGTGGATACCTCGGGCTAGAGGTTGTAAGGACAATATCCCATTGCATAGCAAAAGTCTTGAACTCCAAACTTCCAAACGGCATGTTATGCGATACTAACTCCTCTGGGATTCCAAACCTCGAGAATACCTCTTTAAGCTGATTTATCACTTCCCCTGATGTCTTTCTCTGCATTGGCAATAACTCCAGCCACTTAGAGTAATAATCTATTACCACCAAATACGTAGCACCAGCAAAGTCCAGAATATCCGTACCGACCTTGCACCAGGGCCTCGAAGGAATTACATGTGATATTAAAGGCTCTTTGCCTTGACTCGATCGAAACTGCTGACACACAGTACAGGCCGAAACCATTTGCTTAATCTGCTGAGTCAGCCCAGGCCAGAAGAGCAAACTCCTAGCATTTTCTTCTTACACTTTTCTTCTCCAAGATGTCCTTCATGCAGAATCCTGAGCATCTCTGGTCTCAGAATACTGGGAACCAACAATCTATCCTCCACAAATACCATGCCATCCTCTACCGAGATATCGTGGCGATAATTCCAATAAGGTTGCACGCAAAGAGGAACATTCCGCACATACTCTGGCCATTTATCCTGATGATATTGAATGATCTTTTGCAGAATCTCGTCTTGTTCCGTTGCTTCCTGTACAGTTCTCCTCTTCTCCTTATTTATTGCTAAATATTTACTGATAGAATGCACTATATCACCCACTTCATCGTCCTCTCTCACAGGATCCCGTAGGAAAGCTCTGGAGAGTGTATCGGCTAAGAACATCTCTTTCCCAGGCACGTATTGGATTGTTGGCTGATATTTTATGACCTTAAGAAACATCATTTGCAATCTTCCAGATACCTTGTTAATATCCTTCTTGATGATAGTCACCAATGGTTTGTGATCTGTGTGTACTGTTACCGGTCGTCCATATACATACTGCCGAAAATGTTCCAGACCAAAAACAATTGCCAAAAGCTCTTTCTCGATCGGAGCATATCTCTGTTCCGTTTCTGTGAGAGATCTCGATGCGTAGGCAATGGGATGACCGTCTTGAACAAGCGCAGCCCCTAATCCATCCTTCGAAGCATCAGTTTGAACCACCACTGGCCTGTTCACATCATAATACGCCAAGACTGGTGCCGAAGTTAATTTCTTCTTCAAAGTCTCTATCGCCTCCTGTTGCTCCGGGCCCCACATCCATTCAACATCCTCTTTTAATAATTTTCTCAAAGGTGCGTTGATAACTGACATATTGGGAATGTATCTGGCCAGATAATTAACCATACCCAGAAACCTTCTTAATTCTTCTTTGTTCTGTGGATCGTCCATGTTGATTATAGCCCTCACTTTGTTTGGGTCCAACTTTAATCCATCCTTAGAGATAATATGGCCCACATAAGGAACTTCCTCTAGTCTAAGCTTCATCTTCTTCTTGTTGAATTTAACATTGTTCGCCCTTGCTCTTTGAAGTACTTTTCTTAGTATTTTATCATGTTCCTCCTCAGTTTCGGCTGCAATAATCAAATCATCAACAACGACGGATACTCCTTCGATATCTCCAAACGTCTGAATTACTCGTTTTTGAAATACTTCTGGTGATGAACATAACCCGAAAGGCAATCTGAGGAATTTATATCTACCGAAAGGTGTATTGAATGTACATAAATCTGTGCTCTTCTCATCCAATTTCACCTGCCAGAATCCATCACGCATGTCCAATACTGAAAAAACTTTCTTGCCATTCATATTGACAGCTATATCTTCAGCCGTGTACATCTTGAAATGTTCTCTCATTATGTACTCATTCAAATCATGAGGGTCCATACAGAGGCGCAGCGACCTATCCTTTTTTGTCGACAATTACAAGGCTGTTTACCCACTCTGTCGGATGATCTACTTTGACAATTACACCTTGCTTCTCCAACTCTTCTAATGTACTCCTCAACCTCTGTTGTAGTGCAAACGGTACTTTCCTGGGAGCATGTACTACTGGTGTTACACCAGGCATCAACTTTATACTGTACTCAAAAGGCAACGTTCCCAGTCCAGTAAAAACATCATCAAACTCAGTTTCTACCGATTCTCTGAGCTTATTTATTCCAACTGCATCAACTCTTTTCAGCAAATTCAACTCTACACATCCTTCGAGTCCCAACAACGGGACTGAATCAACATCAACAACTATAAATTTCAATGTTTTCTTAGTTTCGTGATCTCGTTCGCAAAGTAGATCCACCTCACCAACAGGCTTCAATGTAAATTCCCCATACGAAGTCAACAGTGCCTTTGTTTTCCCCATCTCAGCCTTTAAATTATTCACAATTTGTTTAGTGATAATGTTTACTTCCGCTCCAGTGTCTAACTTAAATTTTACACTCTTTCCCTTAATTTTGACATCCACAAACCACGCTTTTTCGTTTCTTTTCTTGGTTTTTGAAACTTCAGATACAAAAAACTTATCAACCTGAAAATCATCTTCATCACTCGGCACAGTCAGATTGTGCGGATCAGGTGGCATTTCTGTTACTTCATGTATGCGATTTTTCTTACACTTTTGAAAAATGATTTAAACCCTTGCAAGCACTGCACGTTTGTCCATATGCCGGACATTTCCTTGGTAAATGTGTATATCCACAAAATCTGCACTCAGTTTTTTTACTCTGTGGAGCTGTATACTGAGCTCGCTCTTCTTCAGTATTTTTCTTTGATTTCCAATTATTTTTAACCGCGTTTACTTCAATTGTTTCTTGAATCATTTTAACTTGTCTCTCGCTGATCTCATTCACCCTACACATCTCAATGGCTTTTGTTAACGTAATATCCGTTTCTCTCAACAGTCTTCTTTGTAAAACTGCATCTCTGATACCACAAATAACTCTGTCACGAATCAAACTTTCTTTCTGCGGTCCAAATTCACACGTCGCTGCAGCTGTTCGTAATGTGGTCAAAAATGTATCAAAATTTTCGCCCTCCTTTTGAGTAATTTGAAAGAAATTAAATCTTTCAACTGTCTGATTCACTTTAGGTAAACAATAGTCCTCGAACTTTTTTAACACGTCATTCAAAACATCCTCCTTCTCGCCTTCAGCAAACACAAATGTATCAAAGATCTCTGAAGCATCCTCTCCCAATAAATTCGTCAAAATAGCGACACGTCTTTTGTCAGTCACTGTCTTGTCGTTCAAACCGGCAGCCTCAAGGTAATTCGTAAAACTACGTTTCCAGTTCTTCCATAATATATGCAAATCGCTTGATCCTTTGAGATCCAAGGGCGGCGGTGGTCTTAATGACCCATCAAGTCCAATTTTTGACATCATTATATTGTCACACTGTTAATAATACTCTCTGGTGGGAGCTCGTACTAATAACCCACGTTTCTTTACCGTTAGCGTCTATATAAAAAAAAAATATCGTCTCCTCCACTTCTCATCTGTTTTCTTCAGTCTTCCTTGTATTGGTAAGACACTAACTTTACTTCTGACACCATGTGACAACTTGCATCATTAGTAAAAGTGATATTTATTGGTATTTTAATAACCGGTTACATTGCACATCACACGTGCTTCGTGCCTCACTGCCGACCAAGATTATATATATTACAGAAGGTGATCTCTCTAGTCTTGTGGGGATCTCGAGATCTCCCACGGATCGTGCGAGGAGTGGACGGTCGGAAGGAGGCGATAGTTACGAAATATAACTAAAGTTTATTTTAACTATCGACAATGAGCCGCGGTTAGCAAGGTAGAGCAGAGCGCTGTGTCGATGCGTCCGTAGTGGGCTCGAGCAGGCAGGAGAATGGGCCTTCCGACTCTCGTGGCGTGGCTAGCTGAGTCTTCAGAAGCGTGGTGATCCGGCGCTACGATCGCCTGGCCGCCAGAGGCGTGGTGATCGGTTGATCACTGGACAAGATGTGTTGAGGCTGTCTGGTCGCTAGAGGCGTGGCGATCGCCTGGTCGCCACAGTACTCCCCCCTAGGTACTTTCAAGTTGGAGGCTTGAAAGTGACTCTCTTCTGATATGTGTTTGCGGGTCTATTCATAGTCGATGTCCATTGCTCCAGAGTTTGCGGATTCTGGTTGTCTCTCGTGTCAGAAATGCTTGGTTCTGAGTCCGTCTTGTTGATATATGCAGGTTTTAGTCTATCCACGTTGATTTGTTTGAGAGTTCCATCAACGTTGAGCTGGAAGAGTCTGTCAGTAATCCTTTTTGTGATTCTGTAGGGTCCTCGGTAAGGCTTTTCCAGAGGAGCCTTTACATGATCGCATCGCAAGAATGCATGGCTACAGGTGCGAAGATCCTTTGCGATGAATATTTTGGCTCTGTTGTGATGGGCTGTAGGAGTAGGTTTGAGTCCTCTCATGAATTCTCGGTGTTTTTCCAGGAAGATTTGTGGATTTGCTGGCACGTCGAGATCCATGAAGAATTCCCCGGGTATGCGTAGCGTTGTTCCAAAAAGCATCTCAGCTGGCGATGTCTGGAGATCTTCTTTGATACTGGTGCGAAGGCCGAGTAGTACAGTGGGAAGGATCTCCGTCCAAGGTTTGGGAGAGCACATGAGGGCTGCTTTCAAAGTGCGATGCCATCGCTCCACCATTCCGTTGGACTGTGGATGGTATGGTGATGTTCGACGCCTCTCCGCACCTATGAATTTTGACAGTGAGTCAAACAGTGACGACTCGAACTGGGAACCTTGATCCGTGATGATGACTGTGGGCGTTCCGAAGTTGGCGATCCAGTGGTTGAACAGGGCCGTAGTGACAGTGTCCGCCGTGATATCTCTCAGAGGGACTGCGACCGGCCATCTCGTGAAACGATCAACGATCGTGAGACAATATTTAAACCCCTGGTGTTCCGGCATCATGATGATATCCAGGTTGATATGTTTGAATCTATCGTCGGGAATGTCGATGTGATTGGCCTGTAAGTGGGTGTGTCGTTGGACTTTCGCGCGTTGGCAATGTATACACTCCTTTGCCCAGGCAGTGACGTCTTTTCTGATGCCCGGCCAGACGTATTTTTCTCTGATCAGTCGAGAAGTAACACGTCTGCTGGGATGTGAAAGGTTGTGTATGGTGTGAAATGCCGTTTTTCGGATTGATCGAGGAAGGTAAGGGCGTACAGTCCCCGTTGAGGTGTCGCAGTAGATTTGTGTATCGGTGTCGAGTGTCAATAAATTGAGTTTTAGTGCAGAGTCGTTGCTGTTGATGAGTTCGCGAAGTTCTTGATCTTCTTGCTGATGTTGTTGGATGATCTTGGGATCGAGAACCATTGGCATCTGAATAGCATTTAACCTGGAGAGAGCGTCGGCGACCACATTCTCTTCACCTTTCAAATATACGATGTCGGTGGTGAACTGTGAAATGTAGTCTAACTGTCGAAGCTGACGCTCTGAGGCTTTGTCGAGCTTCTGTTGGAAGGCGTAGGTCAGAGGCTTGTGGTCTGTCTTGATGACGAAAGGACGACCTTCTAGGAGATGGTGAAAGTGCTTCACGGCTGCAAAAATGCCCAGCAATTCTCTATCGTACGTACTGTACCTTGTCTCTGTGACCGTTAATTTTCTTGAGAAGAATCCGATGGGTTTCCATACGCTGTCCTCGAGTTGTTCGAGAGAGGCTCCTATCGCCGTGGTGGAAGCGTCTGTTGTTAAGACAAGTGGTGCATCGGGAGATGGAAAGGAAGTGTGTGTCACAGATGTCAGTGCTCTCTTGCAAGCTTCGAAGGCTGTTACCGCTTCGGTGGACCACCTGATTGGCGTCTTGTCCTTCTTCTTCGAAGACTTTAGGTACGCAGTGAGCGGAAGCTGGAGTTGAGCCGAATGCTTGATACACGGACGGTAATAATTGAACATTCCGATGAATCGCCTCAGTTCCATGACAGTTTTTGGTTGCGGGTAATTATTGATCGTTTCTACGCGTTCTGGATTTGGTAGGAAACCTTCACTGTCAATTTGATAACCGAGGAAGTTGACTCGCTGCTTACCGAACTTGCACTTACTCAGGTTGATGGTGAGGTTATGATCTGCCAATCGTTGAAATACCTGGCGTAAGTGAGTCTGGTGCTGCTCTTCGTTCTCCGACATGACCAAGATGTCATCTATGTAGACGAAGACGAAGTCCAGGCCACGAAATATCCAGTCCATGGACCGTTGGAATGTTTGTGTGGCATTTTTCAGACCGAACGGCATCCTAGTGTATTCGTAGAGTCCCCAGGGTGTGGTAATCGCCGTCTTCTGAGTGTCGTCAGGGTGCACTGGTATCTGATAGTATGCCTTGTCCAGGTCCATGGTCGAAAAGATTGTTTTTCCATGTGTGACCAGGAACAGACTCTGGATGAGTGGTGGGGCATACTTATCAGGCACAGTGACGCTGTTTAGTTTGCGGTAGTCGCCGCAGAGACGGTAGCTGCCATCTTTCTTCTTGACGAGGTGAATCGGACTGGCCCAAGCACTGCTGGAGGGCTTGATGATACCTCTGTCCAATAGTCGCTGTATCTCTGCTCGCGCGGCGGTAGCCTTTTCGCCGAAAAGTTTGCGCGGTCTTTCTGTCACAGGTGATCCATTAGTGACAATCCTGTGAGAAAAATCGATGTTCGCGCTGAACGCAGAAGAAGATGGTTGAGTGATGTTGATGAATTGCTGGAGTAAGTCAGCGTAGGGCATCGACTGATCCAAAGTGGAGATGCTATGAACTCTTGTGTTAATCACCCGACCCTTAGTGGTCATTCGGGTGGTCGAGTCGACGAGTTGCTTGTTTTTTAGATCGATGAGCAGATTATGGTGACTCAGGAAGTCAGCTCCTATGATTGATTCTGGAACGTCAGCCACCACGAATGGCCAGCTGAAATCGCGTCGTAAGTTCAGATCGACATTGACGGTGTGGCATCCGTACGTAGAAATTGGTGTGGTGTTGGCTGCGTATAAAGTGAGGTTAGCCTTTGGTGGTGGTTTCTGGAAAAATCGAACGGGTAATATTGATAGCACCGAGCCAGAATCTATTAAGTATCGTCGATTGGTCTTCCGGTCATGTAGGTGGAGTCTGACATCTTGAGTTTGTGCGGTGCTGCAGTCGCTGCCGTCGGCGACCGCTTGTACTGCCGGCAGCGTTTTCAGTTTCCCTGGTTGGTCGAGGCGTTGAACGAGCATGGTGCAGTGCAACGTTTGGCGTCCGCTCCAAACCGGTGGTGGTACCAACAGATTCCAGATTGGCGAGACTGAGAACGAGAGTTGTTCCTATAACGCTGGCCGCTGCGGTTACGTGAGCGTGAACGGCGACTGTCGAAGTTTGACTGTCTCGTCTTCATGTCAGTGAGTTCCCTCATGCAGACAGCAAGAGCTTCCTGTAGCTGGTTGAGTTTGGTTTCTATTGATGTTGGTGGAGGTGCATGTGACCTGCTGTCAACTCGATCAACTGTGGTGGGGTAATGAGTCGAAGCGACCACCGTTGGGCCTTGCAGGGTCATGGTTTCTGTTAGCTTATCCGCCATTAACGCCAGAACGTCTAAGCTTAACCCATCGGAAATCATGAGCAACGGTTTAATGGATGTCGGGAGACGACTTAGCCAAAGGTTGTGGAGCATCTCGTCATTCATACTGCCTGCAGCCAGGTCCTTCATCTCTCGCAGGAGCTGTGAGGGTTTCCTGTCACCCAGCACGAGGTCGTTGATAAGGCGGTGGATTTGCTTCTGTCTCGATTCCGTGAGTCTTTGTATAATCGTGTCTTTTAAGGTTTGATATTTATTTGTTTCTGGCGGGTGCGTAATGATATCCGTAATTTGTGCCAGTGTTTCAGAGTCCAAGGCTTTTAGGGCGGCGATGTACTTGACGTCGTCGTTGCGAATCCTGGACGCGGTGAACTCTGACTCGATCATGAAAAACCATATATCTGGTCGATCTTTCATGAACGTGGGTAACTGTGGTCTGCTCACCACTGCCACGTAATTCGTACTGTCTGACGATGCGAAGGCTAGTAACGGATTCTCGACTGCCTGGTCATTTTGTGTGTTCAAACCTGTTGATGCGATCGGTCGGTTGTTCGTGTTGAAGGGGCTCGGAGTGTTCCCGGTGTTGTCCGTGCGGGCTGGCGAGCGGTCGACCGGCATGTTGGCGATGGCGTGGGTACCTCGTGGCGTCGCTTGGGCTGCGTTGACGATATAATCCACTCAAGTCACCAATTGTGGGGATCTCGAGATCTCCCACGGATCGTGCGAGGAGTGGACGGTCGGAAGGAGGCGATAGTTACGAAATATAACTAAAGTTTATTTTAACTATCGACAATGAGCCGCGGTTAGCAAGGTAGAGCAGAGCGCTGTGTCGATGCGTCCGTAGTGGGCTCGAGCAGGCAGGAGAATGGGCCTTCCGACTCTCGTGGCGTGGCTAGCTGAGTCTTCAGAAGCGTGGTGATCCGGCGCTACGATCGCCTGGCCGCTAGAGGCGTGGTGATCGGTTGATCACTGGACAAGATGTGTTGAGGCTGTCTGGTCGCTAGAGGCGTGGCGATCGCCTGGTCGCCACAGTCTCAAATACGGAAGCGCCCTCTGGGCTACTATATCATCTGCCACAACCGGCCCTAAGTGAGTCGGAGTAACTCCTCGTCGATCGGCTCTACTCCGACTCACTTATTTATTTTAGCTATCATAAGCCGATTGTGTCAAGCGCGGTAATATTAAATGAAAATGAAACATATTTTTCTACAGTTATTAGATTTAAAATTGTTTGAAATTACTTCGATTACAGATACCAATATTCACAAATCCCAATCACATTTCCGTTCCATAGTTTTTTAAATGTTATTTTTAAACGTACTAACCAATGAACAATTAATTCTCATGCCCTAATTAGCTATGATGGCGTCTACTCTCGTTAATGAAAGCATGAGGATTATTAATCATTGGTTAGCACGTTTAAAAATAACATTAAAAAGAAGTCACCAGCGACAGATTCCGTGTCCCCGGGTGTACCTACCTACCGTATGTACACCCGGGCTCACGGAATCTGTCGCTGGTGACTTTTTTTAAATGTTATTTTTAAACGTACTAACCAATGATTAATCAATCCTCGTGCTTTCATTAACGAGAGTAGACGTCACCGTAGCTAATGAGGGCATGAGAATTAATTGTTCACTGGTTAGTACGTTTAAAAATAAGGTTTAAAAAAAGTCACCAGCGACAGATTCCGTGAGCACGGGTGTATCATGCCAAATTAAACAAGCAGATATACCGACATTGCCGAAACTTTACCGACGGTCAAGAATTTTATAGTTAGAGTTGGCTTGAGAAGAGTGCGCTGTGTGTGCTGCGTGAGAGCGAAGAGTGTCAAACGTCTGATTTCCCGATAGCTGTTAATTCAAGAGATCGAAGTGTTTCGTCTATTATTCAATACTTCGATTTTCCGAATTGACAGCTATCGGGAAATCAGACGTTTGACACTTTTCGCTCTCACGCAGCACACACAGCGCACTCTTCTCAAGCCAACTCTAACTATCAAATTCTTGACCGTCGGTAAAATTTCGGCAGTGTCGGTATATCTGCTTGTTTAATTTGGCATGATACATATGGTATGTTGCGTGTCGGGCTGGTCTTTTTAGTCCGTTTGTAAGGGGCAGGTCCGTGCCCGTGGAGTACTGAACCACTCTGCTCGAAAAGAGCGGGATCGGGAGATGAAGAGTTTTATAGCAGGTGAAGAAATGAAAACTCTTATGCCAAGAATTAGGTGGTCACCAATGAATTATATTTTAACATAGTTGGAATATAATTTGGTTATAAATCGGTATCTGAATGCACCTCGAGCGGCAAAGTGCACCCTTTTAAACCATAAGTCCCCGCCTCTCGATAACAACGGGGAACCAATCAAATACTCGGCGCTAGTGTGGGGAACCAATCAGATACTCGACGCTAGTCGTAGTCAAGGACTCAAGGCCAAGACAATAGGGAGTTTTTGAGCTCCTTAATGTTAGAACGTTAAACGTAAAACGTTATGTTGAGCATGCGCAGTGGCTTCATAATAACCGATTACGCTATAAAACGATAACGTGATACCTTATTAGACGGAGAATAGGGTACGCTTAATAAGCGATAACGGAAATGCACTGTCGCTAGAGTGCGCCTAAGGAGCAGGGAGGAGGACCAATGGCGTCAGAAGAAAGACCGAGTCTGGAGGTCTAGAGGAAAGCGGCACGTGACCGACCGATTACTTATATCTCTATGCCGATGACAGTTGTAAGCGTTGTACATATGTGAAATAAAGCGGCCGCGTCTCCGAGGGTCGCCGCTGCCGGGCGTGCCTATACGAACGCGCCTTATAGTGTAGTCCGCTACACTTATGTATGTGAAATAAAGCGGCCGCGTCTCCGAGGGTCGCCGCTGCCGGGCGTGCCTATACGAACGCGCCTTATAGTGTAGTCCGCTACACTTTCACCCGTGCTCACGAAATCTGTCGCTGGTGACTTTTTTTAAACCTTATTTTTAAACGTACTAACCAGTGAACAATTAATTCTCATGCCCTCATTAGCTACGGTGACGTCTACTCTCGTTAATGAAAGCACGAGGATTGATTAATCATTGGTTAGTACGTTTAAAAATAACATTTAAAAAAAGTCACCAGCGACAGATTCCGTGAGCCCGGGTGTACGTTATACGTAACGCCTTCTTCAGGATCAAAAACTAATTTCAACAAGATGGTGTTAACGTTCAGGGAATAAATCTGCGCATGCTCACAATAACCGATAACCGAAAACCAGGACGTGCAGTTTAGCAGTCCAAAAACTCTCTATTGAAAGAGATAAGGAATAAGGAATAAGGAATAAGAAATAAGGAATAAGAAATAAGCACAGCGCGCAAGATACAATGCACGTTAGATTAGCCAATCAGAAGACAATTTCTCGGTCGTGCAACATAATCTTCAAGTACTGTGTGTATAACCTCAATAGACAGTGGTTAAACTTTGAATAACATCGTAATAATAGGTAAATAAGCTTTAATTAAATAACTTCTCTCTGCTATTTCTTTCTAACCTGAAGTAAATAGTTTCTAGACTGTTACTGCTAACATAATATAAAACTTTCTCAAGTCACATCAAATAATTTATTTCTACTATATCGTGGTTTTAAAAATGTTCTTCCAGTTACCGATGGATACAGATTTGGCATTATTTCTTGCTACCGTTCAAGTAGCTGGAATAGCGTTGTGTCTTGCGTGGAGAGCCAAGAGAAATAAACGATGGAGAAATAGGAGATAGTGGGTTCGTCCGATAAATATGAGACGAGATTATCTGGGTGATTTTGCAACTCTTTTCACGGAATTAAAAGAAGATTCAGACCTTTTCTTTCGTTATACAAGAATGACTGAAACAACATTTTATGAATTGCTACGTATGCTGGAGCCATATATGAGAAAAACAAGTATAAGAGCACCGATTTGTCCTGAACAGCGTCTTGCAATAACACTGAGGTACTTATGGTCTACTTGTGTGATTTGAATAAAATATATTTCTATAATGGACGTTATATAGTTAGTAGTTAAAAAATCTAATATCACGGGCTAATAAGACTGGCATAAATGGTATTCAATGAAGGAAACATAATTATATTGACTATTTAGTGTTGCAGTAACAAGTTCTTTATAAATCTGTTACAGATATTTAGCAACTGGCGATCAAGTGTTCTCTGTAGCTTTAGCTTATAGAGTTGGTGAGTCCACTGCTCGCAAGATCATAAAAGAGACATGTGGTGTCATAGCGGATGTTGTGATACCAGTATATGTACAAACTCCTACGGAGGAAAAATGGAAGAGGATCTGCTTTGATTTTTTAATGAATTGGAACTTGCCGAACTGCATTGGGGCCATAGATGGCAAACACATAACTATCCAAGCACCACCAAATTCGGGATCGACATTCTTCAATTATAAGAAGACATTTAGTATCGTGTTAATGGCTGCTTGTGATAGCAAATACAAATTCCTATTATTTGATGTTGGTGCATTCGGTAGTGAAAGTGATGGTGGAGTATTGTCCAGATCAACGCTTGGTTCAGCATTATATGGACGTCATTTAAATATACCAGCAGGAAAGGCACGTTTACCTGGATCAGACATTGAAACTCCGTGTTATTTCGTTGGCGATGAAGCATTTCAAATGTCAACGACGCTTATGCGACCTTATCCAGGCAGACATTTGAATGAACTACATCGAATTTTTAATTATCGTCTCTCACGTGCTAGGCGAACCATCGAAAACGCATTTGGAATCCTCGTGTCGAGATGGAGAATATTCCGGAAACCAATTTGTGCTGGTCCAGATGTTGTAGATAAAATAGTAATGGCAACAATAGCTTTACATAATTTTTTAAAATGCAAAAACGATGAAGTTGCACCCCAGCAACAACGATATTGCCCTCCCAATTTCACAGATCATGAAAGTAGTGAAGGAGACATAATTGGTGGAGAATGGCGAGAAATACTGCAGGATAATCAGCTCAGGTCGATAGGAAACGTTGGAGCGCACCGAGCTAAAAGGGAAGCATATGAAATGAGAGACGCTCTTGCGTCATATTTTATAACTCCCGCTGGCGAAGTCCCATGGCAGTACGATTATATTAGACGAGGACAGAATAGAGATATTCCATAAGATGTCACATTTACAATAATTTACTTTTATAAAATGGTAGTTATGTAATGTTAATCTTTTTCAACGAAGAGGTCAATAAATAATAATATATTTCTCTCAAACGAGTTTTATTATATACGATACCGTATGTCTGACAGCAAGCGCAACAGGAGCTGTGACCTGAAAATTTGACTTCGGCAGTGTTTGGAGAATGCTCGAGTCACTCATAAACACTGCTCGCACAGCGTAAGGGCGAAAAGTGTCAAAATGTCTGATTTCTCGATAGCTGTCAATTATTTCTTATTTGTGAGTGACTTGAGCACCCTCCAAACACTGCCGAAGTCAAATTTTAGGTTACAGCTCCTGTTGCGCTTACTGTCAGACATACGGTATATAAATAGTAGAAAAAGAAAGATGACTTTCCTATGATTAAGTTTTTAAATGGAAATGGAGAATAAGACGCGTCTGTACCTACGTAATAACGACCTAACTTAAATTAAAAATATAATATTTCCATGAACTTCCGTTTCAACTGTCCTTTCCTTGGTTCCTCAACCTTTCTTAATTCAGACGTGACGAGTTTTCCGATGAGAACATCCGGATCGTCATCACACGATTCGTTTTCTTTGCCTCGCTTCGACACTATTTTCGTAGCCACTGTTTCCAATGTATTATTTAGTCGGTGAAAAGCTGATTCTACTGCATCTGTTTTTTGCTTTTTAAACTGTCTCCCACTAGTATAGCATCTAGTGGGTGTTTCTGAGTCCCTTGATGCATCCATACTAGAAGGAGATTGTGCTGGCGACGGTGACTGAAAAAAAGGGGGAATAAATACTTGATACTTGCTTATGCATGATCCACAGTTTTCAATTTATAACTTGAAAAAAGTACTCACTGGTTTTAAGAGAGGAGTAGGTGTAACATCGCGGGATGTTGCTTTATCACTTGATGGTTCTGCATTCGTAGCAGACACGGTAGGTGATAATAATGGTAACTAGAAAAAGAAATAATTAATCATTGATGCATATCTCCAAGTTCTGAATGTATCCCAAGTAATATTGAGTTCAAAAAGAACTCTTTTGCATTGAAAAGCTTTTAAACCTCGTTTAGATTTCTTTTGGACTGTTCTAATTCAGTCAGCGATATAGGACAGAATAACTTCGTAGCGTAGTTGGCTTGCCCAGAATTTGGTGGAACAAGAGACATCGGTTCATCAATACTCTTCTCGATTTCTGATGAACTCTGCGACAGGGTATAATTCGTTGATGTTTGAATTGGACGAGGTAATGGTATCTTCGGGGCAATATTAGTAAAAGATCTGAAATAATATCACTCGGTATACATATACTGGCAAGAATGATGTGTGGTCTACATAAAATATGTGATAAGGGATTACTGCTTTTGCTATTTGAGCTACACTGACCTTCGTTTTGCAATATGCTGGTGTAGAAATCCCATTTGTTCATAATAGTACCACTTCCTTCTCTTTGCCTGTCCCGCACCACTTCTCGTTTCCTCTTCACAACATTGCCTCTCTCTGCAGAATTGCTGCCGAAGCCGCATCCAGCGCGATTGACACTCTGGTACTGTGATGTATAAAATATGAGTAGAAATTATATATGATACTGGATCTCACCGAAGTTAATTAATTAATATCCTCTTTACCTACAAGATTCATCGCTGTGGCGATTTCTTGCCACGCATTTTCTTTCATGTTGGAGTCTCGAAATTCTTTAACCGATTTGTTATATAAAAAAGGATAAGATCGTACTAAATCGATCAATATCTCGTCACTATTCTTTTCGGTCAGAGAGAGAGAGAGCGTAACAATTTCGCTTTCCACCGTATCTTCGAATTCGTACTCTGATATATAGAAGTGATCCATCTCGATAGGTCGTACGTAGGAACTCATGTATCTAGAAAAGCTGATGGGAGGTTAGGGTACTGTGTCAGTATACCTTGCTGTGATTGGCTCGCAATAAGGAATAAGAAATAAAATTCCAACGTATAACGAAAATCGTATTCTTATTCCTTATTCCTTATTTCTTATTTTCGTGTTGTGCCTTCGGCCATTGCATTACGTTGATTGGATTTTTATTCCTTATCTCTTATTTCTTATTCCTTATCTCTTTCATTGTGTCTTGGCCTTCACTTCCACTTTCTCTGTCTACGCACAATGATCTAATCCACACTCCACGCGTCCACGTGCGAAGAAAGTACGCATCGACCCTGACTCTGGCGCGCACAATCCCACGCACTCGGAAGAAAACATGCCCTCATCGACCGTGGGTCTACCGCGCACGATCTCCCGCGAATAGCAAATATTGTGGCGCCGCGCCGCGGTCAGCCTCGGAAACACTCTAAGAGATTTTAGTTTCTATGAGGTAGTCTTGTTGGCGTTTGTAAAAAATGGAAAAAAACGCAATAAAAAGTATTGCGTTGTCCCTCAGTGTGGAAATATAAAAACGGACAGTTTAAGCTTTCATATGTTTCCATCTAATGCACAATTGAGAAAGGAATGGTTGAATAATTTAAAAATGAAGATATACACGACGTGCATGAAAGTGTGCAGTGACTACTTTAAATTTGATAATTTTCATTATGGTGGTAAGAAATTACTTCCCTTGCTGTAGAAAAAGTAAAGTATTAAGTATTAACCTTAAAACATTAATGGTTAGGACAGCATAGGTACAATGAGAAAAAAATGAAAATATCTGTTATCACTGGAACTGCTGCAGCTTCAGTTCCCACATTTTCAACTTTTTGCAATACTTCCAATGATGTATTTCTCGAGTAAGATTTATGAATTGCCGCCTCGCTATTAGACGCCCCTGCCAATAAAATGCGTAGAAATTCTTTTTTGTCGGCTTCTGTTAAGTCAGTACGCATAGTACAAATTTCCTCTAAATGTATGCTATGACAGGATTCCTCCAGCAGTTTTGGCACTGTAATGGCGTCGACAACTTATTTTTTTAATATTCCCCATTTTTGCGTCACATCAGTGCAACTTAATTGATCTAGGGTGTCCAGTCTTATTCTGTTTTAAATAAATCAGTGAAATCAAATTTACGTATAATAACAGAATATTCGAATAAGTCCAATTATAATGTAAAAAATAAAGTATAACAACTTCGTTTTTTAAGTTTTACACCGGGAAAAAACTTACCTGCTTAAGTGCAAATCGTTGTAACCGCGTGTTTACAACAATTTCCCGCCCCGGCAGGACAAGTGCATTTGCACTTAATAATTTTATTCCAACCATCAAAAAAGATCTCCACTATGACTGTATGGTTCTTTTCTTGAACATGGGATGTTTGCAAGCATGATCCCCGTATGATTATTTTGTTTCTTTCTTGTTTTAGTATTCCGCAATGGAATAGAAAATTTACGGTTAAAACTGATTCGCCTTCCACTAAAGGGCATTTTCTGTCGCCCAGTAGAGTCTCGATGCCCTTTTCATTGATTTCAAATGCTTCGAACATATTTTCTCGCACAATAGTTTATTTTTTCAAGAAATAAATAAGTACACATTTACTACTGTTTGAACGCCAATCCTCTACACCGCCATCATGGCCAACTGTCAGCGCCATCCTGTGGTCGTGCTGTTCGCGAATCCGAAGCGCGTATCGATAACAAATCTAAAGCCCCCTGTACACGTTGGGCCAATGCGTTGGGCCAATGAGTTGGGACAGCGTTTACACGTTGGCGTTGCTCATTCTGCATTGGCCATTTGACGTGGATGGACGTGGACACTATCGCAGTCGCGGCCATTTACTTGAACAGCACTTTCTATTTTGTATAGGTTTTCTCGTCTGACAATTATTTTATGTGTTTCGAAGTCTCTGAAACAATATGTTAAAACGTCAGAGGTAAAAAAAATTTTTTTAAGAAAAAAATGACAAGTCATGTAATATATTAAAACGTCAGACGGAGGTAACATAAAAAAATGTTCGAAACAAAAGTTACAAATTTGAGGGCGTCTGATACCCCTTTATTAGTGACCTAGCCGACGATTTACATAGGTACATCATTTGTGACCTTCAAACAAGTAACATACAAATTTTCAGCCCGAGGTACGAATATTTTTTGAGCAAATTTTTTTCTTTTTTGAGTCATCTGGCATGTCTTTTGCAGGGGTTCTGAGCAAAATCCTTGTAAATGACACTTCCTAATGGTCCATCCAATCACCTCAAAAAATTCTAGTCGAAGGTATTATTGTAATACCTCCGTGACCGCCATCTTTTAGTATATAACGGCACCTACGAGAGGCCAACGTGTGAACGCTGTTGGCGGACTGCGCCAAGATCCTTTGATATGTGGACGAAAAACCGACAACACTCGGTTGGCCGGCCAACGCTGGCCGCCAACGACAAATTTACGCCAAGTGGCCCTGTACACGTTGGCCCAACGCATTGGCCCTGTACACGTTGGCCCAACGCATTGGCCCAACGCATTGGCCCAACGTGTACAGGGGCCTTTATGCGCGCACGCCTACCTGGGCCCCTATTCTCGAGCTCATGCGAGAAACTTTCGTATACGAATCTTTGAATCTCACCAATCTCGTTTCGGCTATTCCATTCGGTCCACTATTTCATTGGTTAAAACTAAAGATTCGTATACGACAATTCTCGCACGACATTCGAGAATAGGGGCCCTGACTCTGTGACGTTCCGTCACGTTTCTAGTAAAACGACAATCCTTTGAACAAGTCCACATGAAACGATAACCACCATATTTTCCATTGAAAGCTGTCACCATGGGTAACACCTTTTGTTAAGGGGGAAGGTGTGACGTTCCGTCACGCTTTCATGGAACGACAGTTCTTTAGACAAGTCTACATGAAGCGACAACCATCATAGTTTCCGCTAAGGAACGCGGGCTGTTCAAAGGTTCGGACAAAGACGCGTACCAGAAATCCTCGCTATTAGCATATTTCTTTGCGTATACTCTAGTAGAACAAAGGTCACTCGAGGGATAAAATGGGATATGATAAGGCCAAGCAGGGGGCTAGAATGTGCTCGCAGTCCCGTACCTTTCGCGGAAGGCTAATTGCCGGACGATTCCTAGTATGTCACGCGTCACCGAAATCATTCTGCTAATCACCGCCAACCGTCGGCTACTTAATCCACTTTACGGAGAAATAGCGACGAACTCCGATCCCTGCGTACGCTACGAGCAACCACCGCTTGGTCCCGTTAGGTGCGTGACTCAGGGGAGCGTCATCCCTCGCGTTCACACCACTTTTCAGTCAATTAGAGCGTACCGCATTGCCCACGCTATCCCCACTATCTAGCTGTTGTAAGAGATATAAACCGCAACCGAATACAAGAGAGGGAGTATAGTTTTGTTCTGTGTTCAGTGTAGTATACCGAGCAGTGCCTCTTCATTCATCAGTGTGTTTCTACAGTCAATAAAACTTTGAATCCTGTCGGCAACCTCTGCATTAACTTCTATCTTGTGTCCTTGAATTTTACCGGAATTCGCGCTACTCGCACGTTTGAATGTAACCCATTCACGCGGTAAAACGATCCTAGCGCCTCGCGTTTCAAAGCGACCAGGGACCCAATTTTCAAGTTCGCTCGACAATTCACGCATGAGAGAATTGTCGTAGGATAAATGTCGCACGAAACCTAGAAATGGTATTTTCGAGTTCGTGCGACACGAGATTCGAAGGGAGTGTCGCATGAAACTTCTCGGCAGTGTTGCCGTTGGCGCGAAGCGACCTATTAACCAATAAGCGAAAATTTCTACGGAAAAGCAGTGACACAGAAATGTGCGCGAATTTAAATTCAAGAATAAGATGTACACGTCTTATGGATGCCTCAGTGATATTCAAAACTGACAAGGATTGATAGTATTAAAATCGTATTAATGTAAGTAATGAATCAATATATGTATTAAATTTTATATTGAGTAATAATTACTTACTGGAATTAAAGCAACTTAGTTTCGCTCATTTCGCTTAATATCTGATTTATAAATCTGTCTAGACATATTTTCGATAAAAAATTTATAAAGTTATAATGTTCTTATTGATTGACAGTTGCAAACATTTTTTTTTTTTTCGCTTTAACTGTGAGATTAATGCACGAACAAAAATGTTTATGAAAAGATAATAAGAAAATCAGAAGAAAAGATCGTAACAAAAGATAATGTTACAAATGTACAGTTACAAATGTACGTGAAATCAAAGTTGGCCAAGTAATTAAAAAAATTATGAGAATTTGAGAAAAATTTTTAAATTAAAAAACTTGGCGGGATTGTTTCAGAAATTATGAAAAAATATCAAAAGGAAGTTATAGAAGCTAGAAAATACATGCAATGAAGCCTAATAATATTCAAAAAATTAAAAATGTAAAAATAAAGAACATGTTTAAAAAGAATATTTAAAATTATAAATTTTTGTCAAACAATCCCGCCAAGTTTTTTCATTTAAAAATTTGTTTGAATTCCTCATAATTTTTTTAATTACTTGGCCAACTTTGATTTCACGTATATTTGTAATTGTACTTCGCAGATTTTTTGCATCGCCGATGTTTTTGGTGGGATTCTTCTTTGCTATATAATTGTTACCCTCGGCGCGCCCACAGGGTACGTACTATCACCGACTGTAAAGGCCATCACACGTGAAAAAACGTAAGCAGTAACAGTAAGGATTGACCAATCAGAAATATCATTCTTACGGAATTATGCTTAAATAGGCTTTCTGATTGGTCAATCCTTACTGTTACTGCTTACGTTTTTTCACGTGTGATGGCCTTAACCTTTCTCCAGCTACGAGCTCTGCGTTGCGTCTTCTTTCGGGAACCCGATGATTGTTTTCTCTTACAGCTTCATATTGCCCAAAGTCAAGCATGTTGTCATTTTCTTCCGCCTCAGGCTCGGGAACTTGACTAGTAATGCACATGTTGTGCAGTACAACGCATGCATTAATGATTTTAGAAGCAAAGTCAGGCCGGTAATGAAGTGCCCGGTGTTTTAAAAGGCATTTGAAGCGCATTTTCAACACGCCATTGGTTCTCTCTATTACTGAGCGAATTGATCGCTGTCGTTGAGAAAAATATTCTTCTGGAGAACCAGCAGTCGCGTTGAGCATGGGCGTCATCATCCATGGCCGCAATGCATATCCGGAATCCCCTATAACATATGTTTTAGAGTCAGGAATAAAAACTTTTACTCCAGAAAAGAAAACATTAGTAGAACTCTTACCGAGGAGATAATAAGTGTGTCCCAGACGATTCAGCTCCCTCAACAGTGGCAACACGTAGGAATTACTCCAAATGTAATTATCGTGCGCACTTAAAGGGAACCGGGAGCTCACATTCCTGATCCGCAAGTCGGAATCGCATATCTGGAAACAATAATTGAATTTAGCTGAGTACAGTTGATGATAAAATCTTAAACCATTCAAGTGCATAGGAACTGTTACCAATTGGGTGTTAATGGAATGATAGCCTTTCCTGTTGACATATATGTGTTCTGGAAAAAGCGGGTCAATCCTTGACGGTGGGACAATCGCGACATGCGTGCAATCAATCACGCCTACCAAGCGTGGGAATTGATATTTTTCAAAAAATCTAAAATTTTTTTGATCCGTTAATGAATGTTTATGGTAGAACTAAACATTTATTAAATATTATTTGAATTTCATCGTACTTGTTGCTGACAGAGTTTAGCTCGTCCATATTTTGGGGGAAGTGCACCCATTCGTGAAGAATTTCTTGTCTATTAAGAACGTCCACGACGTGGTGGATTGACTTGCTTGCAGAATACTGGCTGACAGCAGTAAAGATATTTTGACCGACATCACTTTGATAGCTGCCAGACGCGAAAAATTTCAGTGCTGTAAGAACCTGTTTAAAAATAAAATTAAATAAAACGGGGGAAAATATTTTATACAGAGAATTTTTTAAAGCTGTACGATGTATTTGATACGCACCATCGTCGTTGCATCCAATTCAGAGGTCCTGCTTGGTTCCGGAGTAAACTGACTTACAACATTGATTAAATTTTCCGTCATTTCCTTATTCAACCGATAGAGCTTCATAAAATGCCTGTTGGTAAGCTCAAAAGGATCTTGCCTTTCATGAAAAACTCTGGGATGCCTTTCATTCGCCTCTTCAAGTTCCTCTAAAAGTAGATTAACTTCATTTTGCATTATAAGACGCGCAAAACCCGCCATTGCCTTCTGTAACAGAAAAGAGGGTGCAAATTGTTAGTTTTAATTTCTAAAGTGTTATAACTTGCAGCTAAATAAACTTAACGCAGGTACCAACGTCAATAAAAAAAATAACCTAACCCTAACCTCTAAATTGAGGCGATGTTCAATACGGTACTTCAGTGGATTTCGTTGTACTTCAATTCTTCCTGCGATTTTAAATAAAAAAAAAATAATAATTTCCCCTACCGTCTATATATATCATACTAAAATAACATTTTCAGATTGACACTTCTATATTATTATAAAACGATAATTATTATGTCACGGTTGCTTTATTTACCTTTTTCCCAGGTAGCACACTGACGTTAGAATAACGTCTCTGTAGGCCTATTCTGTAACTCGTTACGGCCCGTAACGACGGTTGTCGTTAGCATTAGTCCAATCAGGATCAAGTATTCCGTTGTGATGGGGGTCCTGATTGGACTAATGCTAACGACAACCGTCGTTACGGATCGTAACAAGTTACAGAATAGGCCTACTGTAGGCCTATTCTGTAACTCGTTACGGCCCGTAACGACGGTTGTCGTTAGCATTAGTCCAATCAGGATCAAGTATTCCGTTGTGATGGGGGTCCTGATTGGACTAATGCTAACGACAACCGTCGTTACGGATCGTAACGAGTTACAGAATAGGCCTACAGTAGGCCTATTCTGTAACTCGTTACGACCCGTAACGACGGTTGTCGTTAGCATTAGTCCAATCAGGATCAAGTATTCCGTTGTGATGGGGGTCCTGATTGGACTAATGCTAACGACAACCGTCGTTACGGATCGTAACGAGTTACAGAATAGGCCTACAGACGTCATTTTTTGGTCAGATGGGTGACCGCTCACGATGAAAAGATATACACTCGGTGTCTCGGATTCTGTCGCTGGTGACTTTTTTTAAATGTTATTTTTAAACGTACTAACCAATGGATTAATCAATTCTCATGCTTTTATTAACGAGAGTAGACACTACCGTAGCTAATGAGGGCATGAGAATTAATTGTTCATTGGTTAGTACGTTTAAAAATAACATTAAAAAAAAGTCACCAGCGACATAATCCAAGACGCCGGGTGTACGTCAGACCTAACATTTTAGAACCGTCATTTTTTTCGTCTTCACAACGTACGGTAGAACGTCATTATTACGTGATTTGCCTGACGTCGTGTGGATGTGCAATTAAGCCGTCTTGGCGACGTTAAAATGACGTCATATTTTTCGTCATCTGACGTCAGAACTGACCTTCAAAAAACGTCATTTCTACGTTAGTGTGCTACCTGGGTTGTTACACGTCTTACACTGAATAACAACAGTTAATCAATCAAAATTGTTAATAATGTCAACATAAAAATAACGAAGAAAATGATTCCTTTCAAATTCTCGAACGAAAAAACAAATCTCGCACGGAAATAACCATTCGTGAATTTACGTGAGACAATTCACGCATGCGACGGTCGAACGAAGTTCGAAAATACCTCATTTTAGTTTTCATGCGAAAATCTAGGGGAAATGGTGGATTCTCGCATTCGAGAATTGTCGAGCGAACTCGGAAATTGGGTCCTAGGACTGGATTAGACCAGGTCGTAACAACTCAAAGAAAGGAGAACGGTTCTCGCTAGCTAAATTAGCTACGACCTATCGGTTCGCGAAAGGGGATATTATATTTATAAACGGAGATCGCAGCGGCTTGCGACTCAGATCCCCTGTCCATCACGCAATAAAGGTGTTTATAATCTCGCGAATAGAAATCACGGTGGCCTGCGACTTATTTAGCTTATCACGCAGTCTTCGACGTTCTCGTTCTTTCTCTCTATTACAATCCATCTATACCTTACTTGCTTAATAAAATGACAATAATTAGAGGTTAATACAAAGAGTTCGAATGCGGCGCCACAAATCTAGTAACTTCCAAAAGTTATAGGGTTTTTAGGTCAAGTCTGGATGCAGACGCGACACCTACAGGCGACTCTGCTAAACTTCCTCTTGAAAATTCCCCAGCGACAGAATCCGATGCTCTCCACACGTGGCCGAAAAACTTATTTCAGTGGCACATTTGCAAGAGGGGAGTATAAAGGCCTTAGAGGGCATGAAATTTTTAATGTGAAAATTTGCGGCTTGCTGAAAAGTCAATTTTTGGAACATAAAGCAGGTAATCAAACACATAAATTATTCATAGTAATCAGGCACAAAATTTATTCATAGAAACACGGTATATTTCTTATTTATAAGTTCGAAGAATGTATCAATTGATTTACTTCAATTGACTTATAATGAAGCATAACCCAAGTTTCTGAGCATGAATCAATGATGAAGAAATTATCATTATTCCGCAAACGAATTTAGATACTTATTATTCAACATAATATTCTTATATCGTCGGATATTATCATACAGATATGCATCATTAATTCATTATATTAAAGATTTACATACTAGGATGCATTGTTTGTAAAATCGTTCTTCGATTGTCGCTACATTGTTTAAGAATGATTATCATAATTAATATTTAATTGAATTGTAGCAATATTGAATAAGGATCTTTATCCATTTGAAATAATTATTATAAGTATAAAATATGTAATATTTTACCAAGAAATTCACTTTTAATTTTTAGAAAGTTGTGCCTTGTCTAATCTTCAAGCATTATCTGAAAAAGACTTATCTCTTATACCCCCCTCTAAAAAACGATACATTTTTTCCAGAATATGAGAATAGTATGCTGTATTATTTCATTTATCATTTTCGAAAATAGAGAATAAATTATTTAACCGGCACAAAGTGCACAAATTTAATCGTGCTTTTTATTTCTCTCGCTATAAAGTATAGATTTGTTGTATCGTATTGAAATAAAATCGTTTCACGGTTAAATAATTTTGTTCCACTTAATTCTAATAATAGTGTAATCTGAAATTAATGAAGAATATGTAGGTATATTTTTAGTACCGCCTACAAACAATAATGGCTCGACCGAAAGGACATGAGAAGCTAACGAAGACAAAGCTCAAGCTATCGACTAACATTGATTCAAAGAGGGAAACTAAATTCAGAGTTCCGATGCTAAACTCTCTTTTGACTGTAATCCTTATCAGTATCGCCATATGGTTCAGTTACAAGGGATATCTCGAAACTCGTGTGAATACTCCTTACGACCACCAAAAATTAGTTGCAAGAACTGGTTTAGACGTGCCAGATCGGTATTGGGGCACATACAGATCCGGGGTATATTTTGGACTGAAAACTAGAGACCCCCACTCATTAGTAACTGGTTTAATGTGGTATTTTCCGCATTACTTGCGACAAGGAGGAGAGGGATTTAGACATTGGTGTGAACAAGGAGATAGACTCGACAGGTACGCGTGGCTTAAACACGACGGAAAGAGTTTTGGCGTTCAAGAAATCGTCGACGCTGGAGCAGTTTTAAAGACTTCATTTATCAAGAGACCAGGTGGTAGTCACGGCGGTGATTGGTCTTCCAGAATCGAAGTTTCTTCAGAAAACCATGAACGCGATGGCGAAGAAATTTCCCTAATTTTTTATACCGCGATCGAAGATAAAACCAAAGGCTGGATCAAAGCCACCCTTGGCAAAGATAATAATTTGACTGGAATGGAGGGCGACACCGAAGGACTTGGTTCCTTCAAGATAAGCATAACTCCGATAAGAGGCGTCGTAGAGGAACATTCTTTTTTGACGACCGCAGCACCCGGTCTACACGTTCTGAAAGAAACTGTTTTACGAAACCTTAGACTGGCGACGCAGAAAGGTAGTTCAAAGAAGTACATCGTATTGGCAGGTGAGCAACTGCCCCTATCGCCCGAAGGCACGGAGAAACAACCAAATTTTATTGCTACTCAAGTAACGGCGAAAATTCCTTTCGCATTCGAAGTAAGCTACGAATCGGGCAGTTTTATCGATCGTCCAGGCAAACTAATCGGACAGAAATACGATGCCGCCCTCGCTGAGCAACAGCGTTCATTCGATGAGAAATTTGACAAAGTTTTTAAGCTAAGCTCGAAAGGGTACAAGGAAGATGAAATTGCCTTCGCGAAAATAGCTTTTTCAAATATGATTGGTTCGATAGGCTACTTCTACGGTAGTTCGCAAGTGCAGAGCGAGTATACCAAGGGGCCAGTACCTTATTGGAAGACATCTTTATACACCGCCGTGCCTAGCAGGAGCTTTTTTCCTAGAGGTTTCCTCTGGGACGAGGGTTTCCATGGTTTACTAATTTCCGCATGGGATTTAGACATCGAATTCGACATCATGGCTCATTGGTTCGATCTGATGAACGTCGAGGGCTGGATACCCAGAGAAATGATTTTAGGCCAAGAAGCTCTGTCCAAAGTGCCGGAAGAATTCGTGACTCAAGTCAACACGAACGCGAACCCTCCGACTTTCTTTTTAACTCTCCATTATATTCTTCTCCATCATCGCGAGGCTTTAACGGAGAAACATCTCCATTTCCTCGACAAACTGTATCCAAGACTCGAAGCTTGGTTTGATTGGTTTAACACAACGCAAATCGGAGACCTACCGGGAACGTATCGCTGGCGAGGCAGAGACGGCACAACGAACCGCGAACTCAATCCGAAAACACTAACGTCCGGTTTGGATGATTATCCGAGAGCGTCTCATCCTAACATCGATGAACGTCACGTGGATCTTCGATGTTGGATCGCGTTTGCCGCAGGAGTAATGGCACGAATTGCTGAAGTCTTGAATAAGCCGAGTTGTAAATATCTGGCCACCTTCGACTACCTCTCTGATAATGAATTGCTAAACAAATTACATTGGTCTCCCACTACTCAAGCGTACTCTGATTTTGGATTGCATTCGGATAAAGTGATTTTACGAAGGCCAGTCCCGCCGCCTCGATCGCACGCACCGACGTCGGAAATGGTACGAGTAATTCAGCAGGATCCGACATTGCGTTACGTAGATTCTATGTTCGGCTATGTCTCGTTGTTTCCCTTTATGTTGCAAATTATTCGTCCTGACTCTCCACAATTGGCGAAAGTCTTGAATGACTTGACGAATCCTGATCTTCTATGGACTAAATACGGTTTGCGATCTCTTGCAAAGACGTCACCGTTGTACATGCAATACAACACGGAACACGATGCGCCTTACTGGCGCGGTGCCATTTGGATGAACATGAATTATTTGACGGTCACGTCTTTGCATGTCTATTCTAATGTGGAGGGACCGTATCAGGCTAAAGCGAAGAAGATATACAGCGAATTGAGACAAAATTTAATAAAAAATATTATCTCCCAATATGAAAGAACAGGATTTATGTGGGAGAATTACGGAGATAGTCGCGGAGAGGGAAAAGGTAGCCACCCGTTTACTGGCTGGACGTCGTTGTCTGTTTTGCTCATGGCAGAGCTCTATTAAATAACTTGTTAACGTGCAATCGATCACGGTTAGAATTGATGCTTCGATTGGTATCTTAATCTCTGAGAATTTATCTAGCGGCATATGTCTGTATGGTACCATTCGTTGTGGTAAGCGAAACTATTGCTGGTCTTGCACGTTCTTATTGTCAATGTACTGTAAAAAACGGTCATTAATTATGATTTTATTTATTTCAAATCTTTGTTAGTTTCTTTGAATTATTGTTATTCCCAACTTAAAGTTTCATATCGATACAATTGTATATATTACTTGAATTCCTTTCTTCTTCTCTTACAAAAAAAAACTACTGAGAGAATGAAATTACTACAGGGGGAAATACTGAAGTCCAGTAGTTATTACTACTATAATCTAATAGTTTTCTATAGTAATTCCGTTCTTCCAGTAATATTTTTCTATAAGGGTTATTTCAATGAAACGATAAAATCGTGAAAGTTATCACTGTACAGTCGCTTAAAGAAGACGCTAAAAATAAGGTAAAGAACATAAACGTTATATTATACGTCTGTGGCAAAACTTGCCTTAAAAAGGTAGTGATAGTTGAATTGTTTTCAAGGTGCCTGTCGCGTATTTTACAAAACAATCGATTCGCATTATTCTGGTATAATGATGATTACTGGAATTGTGTAATGCGGTCTTATCTTTATTATAATAAGCGTATCTTATATAGTTTTAATACCGATATTGCATTTTTAATTAAATGAAGTACGTCAATTCATATTTTACCTACTACATATCTGTACCTTGGAATAGAAAGGGCGGTTGTCCAAAACCCTGCATTCGCGTAAACAGTTGATTCTGTGAGTGCGGTCAAATAGGTCAATGTAAATTCATTTCTTTTGCTAATTTGTTAGGGAAACTGTGATTTTTGTGACTTAAAATTCAGCATTTTAACCGTGCTCAATGAAAAGATCGGGCTTTTTTATTTTAGAATACACATTTATTCCAAAACTTGAATTTTAGGACATCCGCCCTTTCTATTCCAGGGTACAGATATACCTATAGGGTATAGGTACTTGAATGTGACAAAAGCAGTTTCTTTCGTGGGCTTAAATGATACAGTTTCTGTATTAGTGGAATGCAATAGTTAATTTAACATAAGATTCTTCAGCGACGAAATATACGTGTTCATTACTACATTATTTTGAGATTACCTGTAAATGTAGCATATAAATAGTTTAAAAACACCTCTACTTATTATAGAGATAAATCCTACAGCGATAGTATAATTCAAATTGTTATATCCAAATGAGAATATTGTTTGGAATAAGCAATGCGCGATGAATTATATAAATAGAAGAAGAAGTACAATTTCTTTGCTCGGATTAGTTTTCAGTGTAAACCTTGAAAACGGAAAAGAATTGAAATATTCTACATTAATGATCTTATACCTTTGGACGTAATACTTTCTACACTGTAGTTTGGAATTAGAGCTATATGTACTAGAATATTCGTTTTTCTATCTAACTATACCGTCAATATTTTCAAATACTAACATTTTTTAATAGCCCTGAAATGGATCGTTAGTTCACGCGCTACGCTATACATTGTCAACAATTGTTGAGTGGAAGAAATAAAATGTGAGGAGTAGCGTAGTAGCGTATCGTGAACTCAGAATTCAGGTTCAGATCGACGTTGCACTCAGAAAGAAAACCTTTATATTGTTAATGCTGGCTTGCACAAATGATTGTTTCTATGTAACGGTCTTCTCTCAGCAATTAGACGTTATGCCAGATTCAGTCTTTGAGAGTTGTTATTTTCCCAGCAAAAAAAAAGCAAATGTAAGTAGTTGAAGGATCTTCAAACCTTGGCTGTGAAGTCTTAAAAAATCTTTAATTAGCTTTAAGCTGCACTGATTAAATGTACTAAATGCTTAGGCATTAATTATGTATTCATAATATTGTAATGTAGCTGTAGATATACGCTGATTTTAATAAAAATACTTATTTTTATGTCAATTGAATTCTTTTCTCCTGACAACGTAAGTTTTTGGCTCAATTTAACTAATTTTACTAATTGGTTAAATTAATTAATTTAATTTAATTAGAACGTAAGATACATCAAATGTAAGTAACAGTGTATTGGTTTCTTATTCGTTCGCTTCAGTCTACCTATCTATCTTCCCAATGTCGTGCCATTTTGTGCTTTCAAAATTTTACCTTTCAATGTTGGCATGAATGATCTCGATTATCATACAAATTCGATATTTGTCAGAATGATGGTTCCCTTCACAGCTCACCTGGAAAGTTGGGTGTGCGATTGTGGGGCTGGGGTTATTTTCGTACAATTTAAAGCCTAAAATAGAAGTTTTATAATAAAAATGGAGCCATATGATGTAATCGTGAATCAGCCTGTGGTTATCGATAATGTGAGTGTTCCGTGATGCGTCGAAAGTCGTTCAGTAATAAGGATTTTCATCGTGGCTCGATGTGTCAAATTGTAGTCGGCCATATTGTCGGCTATGGGATAGTGTGACTCATAATTTTCATAAATCTAACGAATTAAATTTTGTTAATTGATCTATATTCGCTGTATCTTTCTTTCCACGATTGTTTGACCTCTGCACGTTAGTGGTTTCAATTTCGAAATGACTCATTGCGGTGGAAAGTGTCGATTGTTTTCCTCTACATAAAATCAATAAAATTGGTATTACACGTGAATCCTTATGATTTCAGGGTTCCGGTGTTATTAAAGCGGGATTTGCGGGTGACCAAATACCAAAATGCAGATTTTCAAACTAGTAAGTATGCAACTGTGCGAGGCTTCTAATTAAAATTCTGTTTGAGTAATCTCCCATTTTGGAGGTTATTGACAGTTGGCGACACCAGTCCTACCACTTTAATACGGTAGAAAACACCGAAAGCAAGAGAAAGATTCATTCGTACAATAAAAATGAAAGATAGCTGCAGAGTTGCACTCCCCATAAATTAGATCATTTTTTCAGATGATTCTTTACAAATATCCCCTTGAAATAACCTATTGCATATCGTAGTAATATCCCAGATAATACGCCTGTCTTAAAAGCGTTTAAAAGACATCTACTTTAGGATGCCACAAAAATAACTATTTGGAGTTACTGTAAATACTGCGGCGTTTACATTAGTCAAGTGAGTTGGTCAAGTCAGTTGAATTCAAGTGATTTGAAAGTGAATTGAATATCTAAACCCCTCCATTCATTTCACTCGATCGCGTGAATTGAATGGCTTCTTAGTTGAAACATGTTCAACTCACTTGAATTCAACTGACTTGATTAACTCACTTGACTAATGTAAACGCCGCTTACGTCTACTTTGGGATGCCTTTACAAACTTACGAAAAGTTGTCTTAAAGGTGTCTTTTAGAAATCCCAAAAAGAGTCACCTAAAAAATAACTTACAGACGTGCGGGAGACATATAAAAGATACCCAGACAGCACAAAGCTAAAAGACGTCTTTAAGCCATCTTTACGGCGTCTTATGACCCACTTTGTGCTACTTTTATCACTGGAAGATGCCTTTAAGACGAATTACGACTAAAAGTCGTCTGAAAGTGGGATATAAAATGCCTTAAAGATATTTTTTTAGCTTGTGTGCTGTTTAAGTATCTTTTTTGCCTATCCAAAAGATAACTTCAAGCCATGACTAGAAGATGCCTTTTAGATCTCCCAAAGGAGTCATTTAAAAGACAACTTATGGCCACGCCGGAATATCTAAAGAACAACTTATACGGATACACTAAGGATGTCTAAAAGCTGAGACATTAGACACAATTTGCAGTAAACTGAAAGATATCTGCGATTCTTTGGGAACATCTTTTCAGCAACTTTTGGATGAGTTTGTGTTATCTGAGAGGTTTCTGATGCAGAAATTAGACAGAATCTTGATAGCACATAAGAGACACTCGTATCTTATAATTTTTATCAGAAATACTCTGGTAGAAATGTATCTTAATAGACTGCAGTCACAAGCAAGATTCCAGTGGATATCTGAAATAGAGGCGACAATAATCACATCGTTTTTATCATTACAGCATCGGCAGGCCAAAACACGTACGTGTTATGGCTGGAGCTTTGGAAGGGGATCTGTTCGTTGGCCCTATAGCGGAAGAACATCGTGGTTTGTTGTCTCTTCGCTATCCAATGGAACACGGGATTGTTACCGACTGGAACGACATGGAACGGATTTGGTCGTATGTCTATAGTAAGGATCAATTGGCAACGTTTAGCGAAGAACATCCGGTACTTCTTACAGAGGCCCCTCTTAATCCAAAGAAAAATCGAGAGAAAGCGGCAGAAATATTCTTCGAAACACTTAACGTACCAGCACTATACGTTTCCATGCAAGCTGTACTCAGTCTGTAAGTAGTTTAGAGGTATTTTTTAACAATAGCCGTTGTTTCGTTGAGTAAACTCAGAAAAAATACCAATTATATAATTTCGAAAACAAACAGTTAGCTATAGCAACAATTATCCACCTTTCGATCAGGTACGCAACAGGCAGGACAACGGGTGTCGTTTTAGACGCCGGCGATGGCGTCACGCACGCCGTTCCAATCTATGAAGGTTTTGCCATGCCCCATAGTATAATGAGGGTGGATATAGCAGGTCGTGACGTAACTAGGTATCTTAGGCTGTTGTTACGCAAGGAAGGAATTAATTTCAAAACTACGGCCGAATTTGAAATCGTGAGGACGATTAAAGAGCGATCCTGCTACCTCGCCAGTAATCCACAGAAGGAAGAAAACATAGAGACAGAGAAATTCCAGTATACTCTCCCTGATGGAACTCACCTTGAGGTACCTAATTCTTGTAGCTAACATTAGTCTTTAGACAAACGCTTTATATTATACTTGAAGGAATAAAAAGACAAATGGTCTGCGGTATAATTCCGTAATGCAATAATTGATGCTAAAGTAATTAATTAAATAAACACACATTTTTATTCTAATTATGCAGATTGGACCAGCAAGATTCAGAGCACCTGAAGTACTGTTTAGGCCAGATCTGATAGGAGAGGAATGCGAAGGACTCCATGAAGTATTAATGTACTCTATTCAGAAGTCCGATTTAGATTTAAGAAAGATGCTTTTCCAAAATATCGTCTTGTCGGGAGGGTCGACGCTATTCCGAGTAAGTATAATTTTCGCGGATGCAGTGTAATTTGGAGGCGAGATACTAAAAGCAGTGAAATTCTTTTATAGGGTTTTGGTGACAGATTACTTTCAGAAATTCGTAAAGTATCTTCAAAGGAGATTAAAATCAGGGTAAGTTAAAGTGTCTTACTAGCATTGTGATATATTGAGATTGAACATTTGAAGTGAAAAGGACGTTTGTTGACTCTTTGATCTGTCGTATACCAGATATCAGCTCCGCAAGAACGCTTGTACAGTACATGGATAGGAGGATCGATTTTGGCTTCATTGGATACGTTTAAGAAAATGTGGATCAGCAAACGCGAGTACGAGGAACACGGTAGAAAAGCAATCGATCGCAAAACATTCTGAGTTTAGATCGAAAGAAATTAAGCTGATGTATTAAATAATTTAAAAGGAGCACAAGAACAATGCTCGGCACAACACTTGCACATACTGCATTAATTACCGGCTACTTAAAACGCTTATACAACTCCAATTTCTTTTACTTTGTAATATTATACGATGTGGATGTTGGAGCATTCGAAGCGTCTCGAAGACATATAGCGACGAGGAGGGTTTAAAAAAACAACGCGTTTCATTTTACCCTGTGTAATTTTTAAGTACTCGTATACCGGTTTCCTCGGAATGACCAAAAGTCTCCTAGGAAGAGACTGCTCTGTTGCTCTAATCTCTTTAAACTATAACCAAGTATTCTTTTCTTTTCTTCCTTTTTTTATATAGAGAATTTAAATTAAACGCAGCTTTGAAGTATTTTATTTTTCGTTTTACACTGAATAAGAAATTCGGTACACTGGTGCTGCGACCATAACGAGCGATATAAACGACAATGTGTTTAGGCGGGATGACGCGAAAGAAAATCCTGTGTTTAATGTAAAGAAAAATAGTAAACTGTTTGGCAGCAGTAGTCATTTTTCAAAGTGTCTGTAAATATATACACTTTGGTACAATAAATCTGTAACATTTTAACGAGATGTTCGTCATTGATCAAATTTTTTCAACGCTGTAGTAGTCGCTTTGTGATACGTCATTGCAGCTATATTAAGCTTCTAAGAAATGTTAATAATATCGGTCGGTTTGATTATGAAGGATGGTATGATTTTGAAGCCGCGTGATAAACGGTACAGAATTACATGAGCATTCAAATATCGCGTGCAATGAAAAATTTCATTGATCTCGAGTATCCTCGATTGAAATTGTAGTGAAAGTCCTTTTACAATAAAAAATCTTTTGTTGATATTGTATAAAAAAAGACGTATAATTTATGGGCAAATTATCTTGTGGCTTGAAAGTTCATTGTAAAACTTGGCATTGATAAGCCAACACGGAAAAACATCAGCACACCTGAATAGCTTAAATCATTATATAATTAATAACTGTAATATTTATATTGTCTATTATCAATTTAATATCGCTATTTATATTAAAAATAAATAAATTTTAAAATCCCATTTTTTTCAATGAATTCATTCCCGTTTTGGAATAGTGCCCGGCAAATAACAGGTTGGCTCTGAAAGAAATATCAGGGTTTTAGATTTTCCGTTTAAGAAAAACGAAATTGGAAAATACGTCACAGACGCAATCCCCACTCCGTCGCGGATTAGGGGTTAACTGCGGGGTTCGACAAAAAGCGTCAAAAGTATAAGAACGTTGGCCGCTTTGTGTGCGAGAGGCGTCGCCGATCGATTAGAAGTTATTTGAATTATTTTCATAAAATACTACAGAAAATTCCGTGCGTGACAGTTGTCTGTGTAATTTTTCGAAGCTATCAATAAACATATTTAGCAAATCTGGATGAAACCAAGGAGAAAATGATTGCCGCTTCAGATCCGCTGGTATGTTACTTTTAGGTTACTTATTAGACTTCATACAAATCATAGGTGATCCAAAAACTTAGAGACGAGTCTGCCTATAATTACTAAGTATACATTTTTTAATTAACCAACATCGGATTATCTCATTTCTCTAAGGAATATAGTCCAGGAGGACGTCAGACGGTTGCAAGGCATCCTGCCTCTAGGATCGGTCGAAGGTCGATGAATGATCGTACCATACCAGGGGAAAGCATCCTTCTCCAGAAATTCAGTCAAGTCAATATTTCAGAAAAAAAACCTGTAGGGAACTTCATTAATTACTTTTCTTTCCTATATCATATCCTTTATTTTCCATTGATGATACAAGTCATTTAATTCGCATTGTAGAAAGAATTTTGGCTAGTAAGAGAGAACGAAACATGCGGAGAAGAGGAGCTTTATTGTTCGGGAAGAGTGGCTGTACATTCGAAAGGAGATCATTCCAGTAGAATACTCCAAACGTCGTACACTTGTGAAACAGATATCAAGCAAGCACTTTGGTGTACCTTTCGTGCGAATAGACCCAATCAAGCACTTAAAGAGAAAAACTTGGAAGAAAGTGATATGCAGAAAAAGCAAGTAGAGAGCATTTGCTTGATAGATTCTTATACTTTGAAAGTATTTACAGAGACTGGAGAGGATTATGTCTCTAGCCTACAGTTTCAAGTAAGTCATAAACTATACAGAGCTTTAGCAAGGATGGGTGACTCTGGAGAGTATGTCATAATAAATTCTAGATTATACATGAATTGGACTTGGCGTAGTGGTCCACTGAGCTTTAGCTCAGTCCTGAATTTAGGTCCTATAATATAACATGGTATCTGGTGGTCAGAGAATTTTATATGGCATGGAAAAATTAGAGTCAAGTTAGAAAGCTTGAAGGATTTTATGAAATTAGATGATACGTCCTGATCGATAGAAACAAAATTCTTTGCTTTTTCTTTTTGGAAAGTTGACTGATCGCTGCAATTCACATGCATTCTTCTACAAGAAATGAAATCGTATTAAAATCATCCAAAAGGGATCTCTGGATGTTGCGAACATCCTTTATTGTCAATTATTTCTTGCGCATTTTGACGTCTTATTTATACTATTCTACATACAGGGTCTTCATAAATGATTACAGACCACGTGACCTACGCGCATATCGAACCAACATTGCACAATTGATACTAGTCCGAGCTCTCAACCAATAGCATATGCGCGTAGGTCACGTGGCTTGTCACGTGGTCTGTAATCATTTATGAAGACCCTGTACTACTATTCATTGTTTGATAAAATTTAAAGAGCCATGTGTAATACCAAGCTTATAAGGAAATAGCTTCGCTATATAGAATCTACATACCTACATACAAGATTCAGGGAAAACAAATCATCCCAGAATGGAAAATTTAGAAAAGTCAGAGAATATTACTTTGAAATTTAACTAAACACCGCGTATAAGCGCTAGAGCTACAGAAAATGTTTCTATGTATCTATGTATCCTATCCTGGCTAGGACCCTGTAAATACAATGATCTATGATATCCCACAACTAGAAATTATAGACTGGATTTCACTGGAGGATAAATATTTGTAACATTCAGGTTTCGTCAGCATGGGCAACAAAATATGGAATATTATTGGAAAAAGCCCAGATCTTGTCACCGGCATCTAGGTACATCATTTTTAATTACTGACAATATGCTTTTATAAATTATCGTTAATGCTCGTTATTTTATATTTCAAGATACGCGTCATTAGAGGCAAGCAGATTAGTGGCCCAGAATAGTTATTTACCTGTAGCGTTTTCGCTTACACATCCTTTAGACGAGATCTGCCCTTTACTTATAAAGCACGGTAAGATCCTTGAAGAAAACTGAACCAAGACTGATTCCTCGTACAGCTAATCGAACGATTCAACGGGATCCTTACAAAATTAAATTTACCGTTACAGGTAACATTTCTTATATGTGTGAATCAAACCAACAAATAGTATTTACAAGTTGTGAGCCATCCCTAGCCGTGTTGTATGATACAAAAACTGGGTTGCATTCGGTATACAAAATACGCAAAGCTTTAGCAGAAGAGTGTCAGATAGTTTCCAGGGCAAATGAAACTACTTTGAGTGGTATCCACTCTGCTACGGCATCACCATTGAATATTGGCAGTGGTATTTCCTTGAACAAAAGTTACGCCAGTAGAACACATTTCAGTCTCTTTGGTAATATCATTAAAATAATCTAAAATAAGATCTAAACATAATTCGATTGAAGCTTTGCCTTTGGTTCTATAACGTTGTAATTAGGCTAACGTTGATATTCAGTTATGCCTAATTATCAGTTAAATATCATAAGCATGGGTATGGGAATTGAAATAGGTAACAATCCCTTTGGATCTCGAGGGACGTCGTATACCACTAGTTGTTCAGGAAGCGGACAATCGCCTTCCCAACAGCAGCAACAACAACACTCGCGCTCTCAAAGTCCAATGGCGACTATCTCGCGATGTCAATCACCTACGCATCCAGCTTTTTCACCTCTTCTGGGAGTTTCTGCTGGACCATCGGTTCATCAAACGAGACTGCATCAAACGGTTATGGGTCGATCACTGTACAGTCCCAGCGGAAGCTACAATAGTATTCAATTTCAAGACACGCTAATTAATCCTAGTAGACCTTTATATCCTGAAATATGCCTTGATCACGTATGGACTGAAAATACTGGAGTACCAAGGCAAGTATTATGTTAAAACCTCTCTTTCACTGTTTAGCGTTCTGTTCCAAATCCCCTTCCAGATCATTCCTGTGCCTTCGATACCTTTGGACCCTAACTGGAAAGTAAGCCCGATCCTTCGACTTTGTTCAAAAAACTTACCTTTTATTTTTATATAGATTTCCATGACGCGTTTATGTTTGAACATTTAATGTCTATTGTGAAAATAATGGAAATCTTTTTCTTTAAGGGACGTGTTTCCTGGTCGAGCGTCTAAAGTTCTCCTAACGTCAGATCTAGTTGGACAACGTTACTTAGGTTACTTGGTACCTAGTCGTTTGCAACTTTTCCTAGTGCGGCTCGAAAAGGCGAATAAAGAACAGCAGATTATATTCGGAATTGTTACGAGCATTGTAGCCAAAGATGCCGTCGATGTGCCGGTTAGTAGACGTCAAAAATGCTGGAGCTTTGTGTCATTTTCATGATTCATATGTTCTTTCAGAAATTGAACATGATCGCAACGTTAGACTTATCGTATGGGGTGACGTTATATTCGGGAGTGACATGTGTTGGAAAGGTCCACATGGCCGGATTTTTGCCAAACCTTGCGGGTTGCAATTACTTCACGCCGAACGTCGGTCCTAAACTCAACTCTCCATTTCCCCGTAGAAGTTCTCTGATTTCACAAAATTGTGCAGCCTCTCACGACATCAAGTTCGAGGAAGCTTTACATCTTTTGAGTCCAGTGGCTGGCCCTGGCAGTAGGCTTTCGTCCCTTTTAGAAAGCTCACTGATTGATGCAAATCTTCTTGCGCTGAAAGATGCTGTGGGTCACAAAGTTACATTGGAGTATGGAAACAAGACTTATTACAGGATGACATTACCTTCATCGAGCACTTCTCCTTTAGGTATGTGTCAAACATTAGCGATTCTGATAAATCGAGATGTTGCCTTGACATTCTATTTATCGACGCTTTCTTCTGTAGTTACCAAATGTTTAAAAACACTGAGAAGTGTACTACAGAGAGATTTAGCGATGCAATTATTGATCAAATGGTATGGAGCTCGAAACGCTCCTGGTCCACAGGATTTCTCACCGATAAAAGAATGGCAACTTTTTCTGGTGATCCTTCTTACTCTGCTGGGATATGATGTGGATAAGTTACCACTCATTCAGAGCGATGATAAGGATCAACAAGCGGAACGCAACAGCAGTCCGATAGTTTTACCTAAAAAACAAAAGACCAACGATTGCGGTACCCAAGAGGATTGGTCATACGTTGCCAATTCCACGGGGCATTCGAATTCGCAGTCATTCAATTCAGATATACTGAAACTAACCAAGCTTACAAATACTTCCAATAAAATAGATACATCGAATTCAAAAGCGACTAGTGCGGGAAAAATCAATAGTCAAGCTGCTCTCTATCCATATCTTCCTCTCGTGTTATTTTCCTTGCATCTTCTCTACGAAGATATGAAATTAAATAACGTCACGTCGGAAAGCTTGTCCTTATTAGCCCAGTTACTGTACCAATTAAGTACCGATTTGAAGTTCGAATTGTATTCACACCACTACTTCATAGATTTTCCATCGCTTTGTTATTCCATCGAAGCTGTGTCTCAGATCAATGCGGCCGATTTACAAAGATTAACTCCACCGAATTACATGCCTGCGAAGGCACCGAGTATCTTTGAGGCCCTGAACAATTTGTTGAACGGTCTTGATATAACGTATCCATACTTAAACCAAGTGAATCGAAGAACAAAAAACATAGTACAACTCGTGGCATTAATAGCACACGAAGGCAAAACCGACACTGTGGACGTGGAACGATTTCTAAAGTTAATCGTACCAGCTGGCAGTCGCGTAGATCCACTGGAATTGGAAATTCGACACGACAAAGAAGTCCGAATGTGTTTGGAAAATCCTACTCCAGAGAGAATAGTTCTCCTTTACCACGAAATGGGTACATTTTTCACTAGATATCTTTCGTTCTTCAAGATGTGTATGCATGCTTTAAATCATTAATTTCCCATTGCAGGTTTGAAGAAGAAAGACCTGGAAATACTACCGCCGGGAGTTTCGTTACTTTTGATGGACATCATGCATAAATGCAGAGAACGTCCCCCGGCGGACTGGCCGAAACATGCCTATGAATTGATCGATCGCCAAGATTTAGCCGCACTGAATAGACACTTCAATTCTTCTCAACCGGAAGACTATGCAACCAGTAGCGGAAAGAATTATCTGATTAAAGATCCCGAGCAGGATGACGGCATGGAATTTGATGATGCTGTATGCTTCAGCGTTTCTTATATCACTGAAAAACCTTTATATCGGTATATCCACATGAATCAGTCAATAATTCTTCTTTCAAACTCACGTGTTTTCAGATCTTGAAATTGAGATTTAACAAAGACCACAGAGTGGCAGAGGTGCGCAGGTTATTAAATTCCTCGAAACCTGTGAGAATCGCGATAGTACAGCGTCCGGACGTTAGCGATCATGAATTTATCGAAGAACAAGAGAGACACTTACATGCACTCTGTACGAGAACCATGGCCCTTCCAGTCGCCAGAGGAATGTTTACGCTCAGAACATCCACTCCTATCATTACCGAGCAATTGCCTATTCCTCGTCTTTGTCTTACGGGTAAACTTTATTTCTCAAAATTGATCTTTTTACAAAAAACCGTAATATAAACTTATTTTAAATATTTCGAATGCAGGGAAAGCGCCTCCGCGTGGTACTACCGTCGAATTGGCCCACATCGACGTTCCGCCGAATTTGAATCTGTGGCCACTTTTTCATAACGGTGTCGCCGCAGGCCTTCGTATTCATCCCGACGCATCCAACATCGACTCAACGTGGATAGTCTACAACAAGCAACAACAAGGGGAATTTGGGACGGAGCATTCCGGTTTTTTGATGGCCCTCGGCTTGAATGGGCATCTGAAGAATCTGGCACCCTTCAGCATGTATGAATATTTGGTCGAGTATCACGAAGCAACTAGTGTTGGTCTCTTGCTCGGTTTATCCGCAACGCATCGAGGATCGATGGACGTATCCATGACGAAGTTGTTGTCGCTACATGTGGAAACCCTCCTACCGCCAACTAGCATAGAACTCAATGTTCCGCAGAACGTTCAAGTTGCTGCACTGATGGGAGTTGGTCTCGTGTACCAAGAAACAGCACATAAGCACATTGCTCAGGCGTTGATGTCAGAAATAGGTAATCCTCTTGCAAGGAAACTACGAGAAGCTCCTACGTAGATTTGAAGTTCATTGAAAAATGAAACTTATAGTTTTTAATCAATGTTGCTATAAAAGATACGAATCCTTACTTTTTTTTTTATATAAATTTCAAATTTACTGAGTTTCTACGATATTGAGATCGAGTTACTTCGCAAGGTTTCTTTATTAACTATTGATATTAAGGGGGGCGCCCAGTGTGGAAGGTCGAAAAACAACGCTTTTTTCATTCGTATTATTTTCAAAGATATTTTATTTTTTTCGCATATCAATTATGGTGATCTGAAAGTACATGTATTAAACTACTCAAAAATTATTTTTTCAGATTACAAAAAAAAACAATGGTGGATTTGTAAGCATTGATACAGGACGTCTCGAAATGGCGGTGTCGAATTTGTGGGAGTTCTATTGTCCTTTATAGTAAACTTGCAACATGTGGGAAAAAAATTTCTCGTTAATAACATTTATAATTCGTCGGTAAACCAATAATATGCGGAAAAACATGAAAAAGAAAAATTAGATTGAGGTTTGATGTAAAAGTCCGATTTTCTTGCTAAAACTTCGAGTTATAAACATTTATAAACCATTTTTATAACTTTTTATTTTACAAACAAGTTGGTTTAACTACGATCTATAACTATTTTGTATAACTGGTTAAAAATTCAGGCAAAAATTTTAAATAGTTATCGAGATATCATTCACACAAATTTCGAAAACCATGTTTCGAGAAAAACACGGTCAACTGCGCGCAAAGTGGCTGTACAGCTGTGAGAAGCGTTTACGCTTAGACGGCTGTAACTCGAAAACTAATATGAGTATCGTTCTAAAACCTTTCTAGGGATATTCAACATAACATTGGGGAATTCTTAAAGCAATAAAGAAAATCAATTTTTTCGACCTTCTACGTTGGGCACCCCCCTTAACCCTTCGTCACTCGCTAGAAACCTACGACCTTAGGTGGTCTCATGGCAAGCGCTGAGCCGCCGTACTAAACGGAGCACGCTGTTGTCACATTACCGGCTACTTTGCACTGAACGGGAGACGAATGTAAGTGCGTCGTGGCAACACTGTATCTCGAGTTTGTCGGAGAGCTACTCGCACTGGGCGGCTCGGCGCCGCTTTTCCGGTCGCTCGGACAATTAGCATTTTTTCTTAGTTGTGCAAGAGTATTTTTTGAAAAATAGCCACGGGCCTTTTCAGAAATGTTTAAAGGGGAAGCACATATATATTTTTTTCGAATTTTTCTAATAGTAAAAAATATAAAAACGGCGGCGCCGCGCTCATATAGCGAGTGACGAAGGATTAAAAGATATTACATATAATAAAAGGACCATAATAGTTTTGTATTATTACCAGGTCGACCACCGGGACCGGAAATGAAAAATTATGTCGATCGAGAGTCTTATTCCTTAGCCGCTGGCTTAGCTTTAGGATTAGTAGCACTGGGATGCGGAGGTAGATCAGATCTAACTAATATTCCCGATACGTTGCATTATTATATGGTCGGCGGAAATGTAAGGCCATTTACCGGGGCGCAAAAGGACAAGTACAAATCACCCAGGTAACTAAACAGATATTCGTATACGTCTGCAATATCTAAATAAACAAATCGATTAGGTAAGGTATGTACGTGTAAACTATATTTACAGCTACCAAATACGCGAAGGAGACTCGATAAATATCGACGTAACGAGTCCCGGAGCTACGATTGCACTAGGACTCATGTACTTCAATACAGGCAATCGCGCAGTAGCCGAGTGGATGCGTGCACCCGATACTCAGTTTCTACTAGACTTTGTTAGGCCGGACTTACTTTTGCTAAGAATACTAGCGAGGTCGCTTATTCTTTGGGACAAAATAGAACCTACCGTACAGTGGGTCGCCTGTAATGTACCCGACATCGTTTACAAGTACAGATTGCAAAAGCCAACAGCGAATATGACGCAGAACGTGGACTTGGAAACGATGAAGTCAGTATTTTTCCCTTCATATATTTATTATAAACCCCTTTTCTCTCGTACATATACTTAAAATTACATTTTGAATTCTAGCCAAGCGTATTGTAATATTGTGGCTGGTGCTTGCATGGCCTTGGGATTGAAATTCGCGGGTACCGCAAACGTCAACGCCTTCAAAACTCTACACAATTATGCTCGGATATTCAAAACACTGACGTACAAATCCATCGCGGAATTAGCGGGCAAGTCTACGATTGAAACTTGTTTGAACGTAATTCTGTTAGCAACAGCTGTAGTCATGGCTGGGACTGGTAATTTAAAGGTATTTGCTCTTTCCATATGGGGACATCGAGTATTAATTGTATGTGAATGATCGAATAGCTCTCTTTCTTCCTATTATAGATCATGAGAATATGTAGACACATAAGAACACGCGTGGGTCCTGCCAGTAGCGTCGTTACCTACGGCTCTCATTTGGCGACACACATGGCGCTAGGTCTTCTGTTCCTAGGTGGTGGCAGATATACCCTTTCCAACAGCCCGCGCGCCGTGGCTGCTCTCGTAATTGCTCTCTTTCCAAAGTTCCCTACCCACAGCAACGATAACAGGTAAACTTGAAGTTATTAATGGGTTCGGTTATTCACAAACTCTGTTACGGTTAGTAGCTTAATCATTTCCGAACTTAATCATATCGTCGTTAATTCGTAGGTATCACCTACAAGCACTTCGGCATCTGTATGTGCTGGCTGTTGAACCGCGCTTGCTTCTGCCCAGAGACATCGACAATGCTGAACGCTGCTACGCAACCGTGCATCTGCATTTTAAAACGGAAAAATTGGCCGAGGGGCAGGAAACCGTCCTCCGAGCACCGTGTTTATTACCTCAGTTAAAAAGCCTGAAGAAAGTTGAAGTAAAAGATGATCGGTACTGGGAAATCACGTTTGAGAGAGATCATAATTGGCATCAGCTGATGAGCATGTTGAGTAGATGCGATTTTGTAGACGTTAAACAGAGAGCTGGCTGCTTATCCTATCAAGATGATCCACACGTAATGCCAATTTATATGAAATGTATTTCGAGACTAGAATCTAGAACACAATGGAAAAAAACGTATTTGTCCAATCTATCAAAAAATCCCCCAAATACACTTATTCGAGACGGGACGAATATCAAATGATATAATTCGCACACATATTCCTAAACCGTCACTATACGAAATTTTTGCCGCATGCAACAGTGACGTTAAATCAGTAGTAACCGATGTGTGGAGCAAGTTGTAAAATATACTTTTTTCATCTTAACATAAAAATCCTAAATACTTCATCCACATAAAGCCACATTATTTCGATTTCATTTTGCTTTGAAGTTTTAAAATGCTTCTCCTTAAAAATTTAGCTTTTTTTGATATAGTGACGATTTAGGAATATGTGTGCCAACGTATTTGTAGAGACAGATATTCACGCGAAATAATCATGTTTGCAGGGCTTTAGAAGTTTAGTGGCACAAACTTTGACTACCGAAAATGTGATTGCATGGGCTGCTCGACCCGAGCACGTGACTTCGTTCACGAATGATAAGACTGTGTTAAATATGGTGAAGTACTTTCTGCACAAACTTTCAGCAGATAAGTATGAAAAGGAAGATAATCGAGAAGTAGAAAGGCGAAGTCGAGGTAAAACAAGTTTGGGACACACCAGCCAGAACTTAAGTAACGTTTCCGAGAGAGTGCCTGGTCCTTTGAAAGAGAAGGCTGACTTTTCTACTGAAGATATGGAAATTGGGGAAGCGTCTCCAAGACTGAAGGAGTTCAAATTAATGTCTAAGAAACTGAACAATCTCCCAAAAATTACAGGATCAGAAGGATACTTTTTACAAAATTTCGCAATTATCTTATACGAATGTGTAGTTAAAGATAAAGTCAGCCTTTTGCCATTATGGGTTAACTTATTCAAGAGCATCGAAGTTATCGAACGGCAACCAAATAGCTACCTCGTGTGGCAAATAAAGCTTGCCTCCTCCAGAGTTCTCGGACGAAATCACCGAGAGGAAGCGAATCCACTTCTCAGCACTGAAAGCATTTTGGGGATAAAACAAAAACTAGCATTCATTATGGACGGTTGGGAAGTTGGTAAGCATCTTTTTTAAGTGATAAATTTTTATATTAGGAATATATAATGTGAGCAAGAAATAATTCTATCCTAAAACTTGCAGACTTAAAAGCGGTAATCAAAAGTTACTTTACGACTGGTATCATCGAAGCCGATCCCGTTACGCTAGCCAAGCTCAGTGCATACTTCACATATTATGATATCCCTTACCGAATTGAGAAAACTACAGGTAAATAATGCATCAATTAAACTTCGTGTGGAGTTGATGACAATGACATGCACGTGTTTGTGCTTTCAATTTCAGTGGGTCCGTTTTCATACACGTCTCTCGAAGGTATATCGCGCGTACCAGATATTACGAGTTACAAGCTGTATATGATTTTAAACACCGATTAAGAGGCAAAGACTGTTGTCAAAAATAGATGTAGACTTGTGATACGGTATATTGTTCCTCGCTCCATAATAATTGCACTTTTTATGTGCAAAATAAAGATCTTCCTTTGTGGAATGCGAAGGAATTAGTGTCCCAAGAAGGTATAGAAATTAGTCTTACTTTAGGTTTACTCTCGTATACGTGTAGGTATAATCAAGAACTCATTTGTACCTATTAAATATTTTTTTATAAAACCAATTTAAAACAATATTAAAAAACGTCTCCTTTAATATCCTCTTTACAGTGATCATTTCACTCGACAAAACTTATGCACAGCTTTTATAAATACTTATATAAATCTTATTCTAATTTACATTTTTTTTGACTTAAGTGCCACATATGTATACAGTATGTCCTGTGGATATAAAACGCAAGTATTTGAATTTCCCCCACATTTGACTTTGGTAGTGCTTGGAATGGTGCTGTAGTTAGAGTTGGCTTCAGAAGAGTGCGCTGCGTTCTTACGAGCCGTGTTTCCGCGAAACCTGTATGATTATTTCTCATCACTTCTACACATTATTTACCATTATTTACAAATTCAGTTAATTTCGAGGTTAGACGCTTCGATCTCCCGAATTGACAGTTCCCGGGAAATCAGACGTTTTACACTTTTCGCTCTCGAAACACGGCTCATAAGAACTCAGCGCACTCTTCTGAAGCCAACTCTAACTACAGCACCATTCCAAGCACTACCAAAGTCAAATGTCAGGGAAATTCAAATACGTGCGTTTTATCCACGGGACATACTGTACAATTATATACTACATACATTAAAGCAAAATAAAAAAATACTTGTCCGATTAAATTTTAATCATCTTTACATAAATATGGAAGAGGTAACACATGGAAGTTCTAACTTTTTTAACTTAAGTTAAAGGTTTAAAAAAGTTGTCCTCCTTCTATAAAATTGATCTTCGTGAACAATAGGTTTTCCCGTGATTTGACATATCAGGTGGTCGACTATCTCACCCAAACGAGTATAACAATAAAGGCAGCCAACCAAGATTCCACCCAAATGTCCGGTAAAGGAAGCATTTGGTACCAGCAGATGTATCAAAATCAATTCACACCAAACGGCAATCTTACTGGGAACTCGAAATCCTCCTACATCATGCAGTCTATCTTTCTCTTCGCAAATGACGATTACTTTCAAGGCGAACAATACCGCGGAAAATCCGATAGCACAAGTAGTATAATACGCGTAATCCGCTGTAATTTGCGTGAGAGCGTAACCCAAAGCTACATACATTGCACTGCATCCTAATGATAGAACTGCCAAAAGGCCGAGAAAATTTGCCGTTCCGTACATGGGTTCCAAATATGAACCCTTCAAGATGAAGGAAACCATATTGTAATAAAGATGCATATCTGAACCATGTTCAAAATTGGATAAAATGAAGGATCGCCAATCTCGATGCTTGAGAACTTTAAGCGGCGATATGCAAACATCTTCCGCATTCCAAGGAACTTCTATCAATCCGGTATACAGTAGAGCCTACAAAACCATAATTGTTTAGCAATTAAGCGAATTATTAACAAGAGTTCTGTAATGAACGGTTTTATTGAAAGTACGAAATTTAACACTGAACATCTGAAATACTAGTGTTGACATTTCAGTTTTTAAGAATGTTATGACATAGGAAATGGAAAGATTTCAATAACATCATTCAAACGTACAGCAGAAGTTGAACATTTTCTCGAAATTTCTTGTAATTTCGTCATCAAATATTGTGTAATTTAAAAGAAATGGTACACTCGTAGTTGATGCAATAGGTTAACTTTCCTGCCATGAGTGTTATTTATTTCAATTTACTTACCTGTCCAATAACTCCCAATAACGTGCCCGGTGGAATTTTGTCTAATCCGATATTTACAGCTTGCAAGCACAACAAATAAATGCCGTACTGCAGCCCTTGTTGTCGTCTCTGAGAAGGCCGCATTGTACTGATAAACTAGCAACCGATCGTAAGCAGTCGTAAGTTAAAAAAACACTGTCATCTTCTCGTATTTTACCACGTGCGAGTGATGAAACAGTCGAGTCAAGTAAATGGTCCACGTGGTATCATAGCACCTGCATACACTATTATATACCTATATTACCTATACCTATGTCCGCGATCACAGAGCCCATAGCAAAATTGCGAGTTTTGCATGAGCACCCCCGTGGGTCTCCTCATCTGAACTTGCTGACACGCCACACTCGCGAATGACTACGCATGCGCATTCACGCTTCTCCGGAGGAGAAGACCCACGGTGGTGCTCATGCAAAACTCGCAACCTTTGATCGCGGAGATCGCGGACATATGACATGCGTGGTCCAATGTGCATGAAGTTTGCTATAACACACACACACACACACACATACGCTGATTATGGTTGTACCTATACAAAGTCACTATCAAGTGCTCGCTTTTTTGCGGAACGAGCCAAAGTGCAGAAGTAACTATCGATAATTCTGTAATTACAATAAAACAAAATTCGCATACACCTATTTAAAACATTGTTGGATAAATTTGTTAATCATAGAATACTCACAGGACTAGAATTAATTTAACATCTTCATCTAGGTATTTTACTTTCAATACGATTATTTATTTAATTAATGAAACACCTCTCTCGCATTCCTTTCACAATCGTATCTTGGATATACTAGGGAAAATGAGAATACAGAAGAATTTCTTGAAGTTATTTATTAAATTATAAAAAACAATATAAATATTATATAATTTCTTTTAAAGTTTGGAAGGCACAATGGCAATTTTTTACAACTAGTTATAAAATATTCCGAAAGTGTGGCCACTCAAATATTTTAGACTAAAATTTCTGCACAATCCCCGGTTTTCCCAGTTGAGAATCTTATGTAGAAGTTTTTGTACGGATAACACATATTATAATTGAAGCGCTCCTAGGAAAATAGCAATAAGTCACATATATTATGGCAAATTCAGTTAATTGCATAATTTGACTGGCTAAGAAGGTAACAAGCCACAACATACATGGTAACTAAACAGTTGCTATATTTGGGGATCCAAAAAAGAAATTCCTTTCGTTAGTCTGAATTTCAATGGACTACGTGTCATCAACGAATCACGAAGTTTCTTTAGAATTTTCTTACAATCGAACTTTAAATAAAATTTTTTTAATACAAGGTACGTTCAAATGAAAATTCCAGATTTTACGCAAAATTCCCTGACTTTTTCCAGATTTGAAAAATTCCCTGACTTTTCCAGGTTTTCCAGAATTCCAGAGTATGTGGCCACCCTGTATTATTAAAAATCTGATTTGAGGATTTAAAAGCAACTTTTAAGCCAGCTTTTCTCAAAATAATCGTAATGTGGCGTATTACTATTTTCCCCAGAGGGCTTCAATTAGAATATTTCTTGAGCATCAATATATCGCTAGAATGTAACTCGCTTATTTTTCCACGATATCCCGGATTTCCCAATCTTTTCAACGAGTAGCCACCTCATCTGACTTTTTAGAAAATGCGAACGAGGGCACGAAGAACGTGTGTTAATAAATAGAACGACAAAGGAGAGAATTATAAGCAAAAAATGCCAATGACGATCAATTGGAAAAACCAGGATTGGTATGCTCGATAACGCAACGCCGACAATAGCGTTTCACGGCGCGATAACCGATGCAGGTAACTTGCGGACACTCGCCAATATTTAATTGACGTAGACCGCGCACGTAGTAAGCAAGTGTCTCCAGACCGGCATCGGTTATGTGTTCGCATCCACAGAGGGAGAGTTTCTTCAAATTCGGGCATCCCGTTGATAAAGCTTCTAGAGTCGCGTCACCGATATCACACTTTCCAAGATCCAGAGCCCTCATTCGCGGGCAACCGCGCGCGAGGGCGAGCGTTGCGCTGTCGCTGAGTGCTTCGCAACCGCGCGCGTTCAAATAACGCAATTTATAGCAATGTCTCGCCACTACCAATAATCCCGCATCGGAGACCCGATCACATTTACCAACCGAGAGATAACGCAGGGACGGTCCAAGACGCGCGGCTAATTCGCGCACGCCAAAGTCGGTGACTCTCGCGCAATCGGATACCGAGAGCTGTCGAAGTACAGCGCAGTACGAGGCGATAGCGACGAGACTCGCGTCGGTGATACGAGCGCATCGTCGTAGGTAGAGACAGCCGAGGTATGGCATGCAGGAGAGCGTGAGCACCAGTCCGGAATCGTCCACACCGTGGCAATCGCTCAAATCCAGCGATTGCAACTGCAGAGGCGTCACTCGAGTGTACACTCTCGTTACTCCGACACTTCCAGTTAAATCCAATTCTCTGAGATACGGGCAATTATCCATAATAGCCGTAATGCTGTCGTCCGTGACGCGACGAAAGTGACGCAAGACCAAAGTTGTCAAACTGGAAAACGAGTGCGACGCCAATACGCTCGGTAAGCCCGTCGCACCCTCCAGCACGAGACGAGTAACGCGATTGTGGCAGCCGCGACGTACCAAAATGGAAAGAGCGGCAGCTGCGTTCTGTGGGTAACGCACTTCGACTTCCCTCCATAAAGACGGATGCCACGCAATTTCCCAAAGACGCTGACTGGTTTGCGCGAGTGCGCATCGATCCTTGGTACTCAACCATGCAAATATTCTCAAGAGCAAGTTATCGTCCAAATGGCATAATCCGATGGAACTGGTACGCTTTTGAGGTTGCAATGCCTGCTGCTTGGCGACTGTGCAAACAGTTGGAGAAGAGGAGCGACAGACATTGTTGTCGAGCGTGTGATACCCGAGATCGATTGTATCGGATCCAGGCCTGAATAAGGCCAACTTCTGTGCCAAATATCCGACCGCTCGATCCGAACTGCTCTGTTCTCCAAAGTTTGAGAGGTAAAGGGGACAGGATCCATCCATTCCATTCTCTATTCTGAAATTGATTTGATTCTATAGAATTTCTACTTTGACTTTCAATAAGTAAATATAGGTATACTGTGATAAGTTGATCACCAATTGTAAGACGAGCATCATTGAATTCTCACAGCTGAATACACTTGTACCGAGACAAAATGAGAAACTTGTATGTACACTGCGATATGTGATAAATTCTAAATTATGCTTTAATAATGCTTGGCTTGGAACGAACGTAGCTATACGGCCTGTCGCTCGATGGCTTTTGCAGCCTAGTCTATTGCAGCATATTTCTATGTACCGTTTCTGCACTATACTAAAAACACGATTGTATCCTGGTTTCATAGGAAATACTTCTTTAAAAAATTGGTTTAAAAATAGCTTCCTTTGATCTTTGCACCTTCGAATATCAGTGCTAAATTAATAGTTTCGAATAGAAAAACTTATTGTTTACCTGAATGACGACACCAGAAAAAGGTACCATCAAAAGAAGGAGTACTTTAGTGACAGTGTGCAATAATATCGAATACAACGGACCAATTCACTACCACCTCCATCTTGATATTATAATATCCCAATTTCTGGCACAGCTGGCAACCACTGATTTATATTTGTCGGCTAAAACTGCATCTTCAGCTTTTCTTTCTTACGCGATCAATGCGTTTAAGTTGTATTACTTGTTTAACAGGAAGCACCTTCGACGTAATATTGCACCTTTGCGAGTAGTATTCGCTGGTAACGGTTAGCATTCGTATTCACGGAGATCACTGATCGCGGATAGTAGGTACTCTCATCTTTGGACTTCATACCCCCCCACTCTACTCCGCTGATATTTCTCATCGTTCTCCCCCTTATAAACAACATTGCTTCTTACGACCGATCGTATCTGTTTCTGGTGACAATATATCATTGTATGATCAAAAAAAGATACTTCTCTAAACTTGTTTGCCTTATTCTTTATCATAGCAAGACGAACAAGAAGCTAACAAAAGCCTTCTCGCATCGGTCCAAAGACCGCAGGCGGCGCGCAGCTCTTGAGTATGTCGCGTCTGCATCCAGACTTGACCTAAAATCCCTATAACTTTTGGAAGTTACTAGATTTTTGGCGGCGCATTCAAACTCTTTGTATTAACCTCTAATTATTGTCATTTTATTAAGCAAGTAAGGTATAGATGGATTGTAATAGAGAGAAAGAACGAGAACGTCGAAGACTGCGTGATAAGTTAAATAAGTCGCAGGCCACCGTGGTTTCTATTCGCGAGATTATAAACACCTTTATTGCGTGATGGACAGGGGATCTGAGTCGCGGGCCGCTGCGAGCTCCGTTTGTAAATATGGTATCCCCTTTCGCGGACCGATAGGTCGTAGTTAATTTAGCTAGCAAGAATAGTTCTCCTTTCTTTGAGTCACGTAGGCGTGCGCGCATAAGATTTGTTATCGATACGCGCTTCGGATTGCGGGAGTTCGTGCGCGGTAGACCCACGGTCGATGAGGGCATGTTTTCTTTCGAGTGCGTGGGATTGTGCGCGCCAGAATCAGGGTCGATGCGTACTTTCTTCACACGTGGACGCGTGGAGCGTGGATTAGATCATTGTGCGTAGACGAAGAAAGTGGGAGTAGAGTCCTTGACTACGACTAGCGTCGAGTATCAGATTGGTTCCCCACATTAGCGCTGAGTATCAGATTGGTTCCCCACATTAGCGCTGAGTATTTGATTGGTTCCCCGTTGTTACCGAGAGGCGGGGACTTTTGATTTAAAAGGATGCACTTTGCCGCTCGAGGTGCACTCAGATACCGATTTATAACGACAAATTATATTCCAACTATGTGTTAAAATATAATTCATTGGTGATCACCTAATTCTTGGATTAAGAGTTTTCATTTCTCCTCTGCAATAAAACTCTTCATCTCCCGATCCCGCTCTTTCCGAGCAGAGTGGTTCAGCACTCCACGGGCACGGACCTGCCCCCTACAAACGGACCAAGAAGACCAGCCCGGCACGCAACAAGTAATATCGATAGAGACGGAGGTCTTCAACTGAAATTATGGTACAGAAGCTTGCATTTCTACCTTGGTAGGTAGTACACCCGGGTTCATGGATTCTGAACATAGTGACTTTTCAAAATGTCATCTTTCAATATACTAACCAATGAATAATTAATTATCATGCTTTCATTAGCCAGGGCAAAGGCCGCATTAGCTAATGAAAGTATGAGATTTAATTGCTAATTGGTTGTTACGTTTAAAAATTACATTTTGAAAAGTCACTATGTTCAGAATCCGTGAACCCGAGCGACTTTTTTTTAAACGTACACCCGTGCTCACGGAATCTGTCGCTGGTGACTTTTTTTAAACCTTATTTTTAAACGTACTAACCAGTGAACAATTAATTCTCATGCCCTCATTAGCTACGGTGACGTCTACTCTCGTTAATGAAAGCACGAGGATTGATTAATCATTGGTTAGTACGTTTAAAAATAACATTTAAAAAAAGTCACCAGCGACAGATTTCGTGAGCACGGGTGTACTAATAATCCTCATGCTTTCATTAACGAGAGTAGACGCCAACGTAGCTAATGAGCGCATGAGAATTAATTGTTCATTGGTTAGTACGTTTAAAAATAACGTTTAAAAAAAGTCACCAGCGACAGATTTCGTGGCCGCGGGGGTGTACCTAGGTACCTATCTACCATATGTCCGCGATCAATTTTACCATAGGAAAATTGCGATTATTGCATGAGCACCTCTGCGGGTCTCCTCGTCCAATAGAATCACCGGAGAAGCGTGACTGCGCATGCGTAGTCATCCGCGAGTGCAGTTCGACTTCGACGCGAGAATCGAAATCGAAATCGAACTGCACTCGCAAACGTCACGCCAACACTCGCGGTGACTACGCATGCGCATTCACGCTTTTCCGATGATTCTATTGGACGAGGAGACCCAAGCGGTGCTCATGCAATAATCGCAATTTTCCTATGGTAAAATTGATCGCGGACATATGGTACTTGTATAAGGGCCGGTATTACAATGTCAGGTTAAACTGCTGGTTGAGTTAACCTTTACCTTCAGTTTAAACCTAAGGTTAACGAAAATGCGTATTACAAAACGTTTTCTACCCAAAGTTAAGTTAACTAGGAGTGGTAGCATTTCAAGCAAATATCCCTAGATGGAACATGCCGTAAACTAGTTCATTCCTGAATTAGCGGCAAAATTTAACACGTTCCCTGCCAGACCGTTTTTATGAAGACTTTCCGCACACGCCGCGTGGGGCGTATAGGTTAAAATAAGGTTTGAATGGTTAAAAAATTATGCGCATTTGAAGTTCGTATGCTCATAACTTTTAAACATAATTTGATTTTGGATGAATCATTGATTGATTTTGATATACGCATCGAAAAACTTTGAATTTAGAGACTTGGTTCTGAGGACCTTTTTTGCAGAGCATTTCACTTTCTTTAAAGTCGTATATTTGCACAATTGTTTACCACTAACTGGCAGAGTAGTCCCAACTTTAGAAAATAATCAATCCTTTCTCATGTTAATTAGATGGGAAAACTATTAATTCCCTGAGCGACTTTTTAATATTTAACTTCGGCGTCGTTATTCTTTCGCGACAATTTTTTATCTATATTTAAAAAGTTTATCAGGTGCGCAAATATTGCCTTGAAACGAGTCACTCTGATGCACGTATTAAACCGATATTTAAATATTCTGTAAATGCAACGCAAAAATGTCATACTATCACGTCTGCGAATTTAATTTTTGCAGCGATGGAGCCTGAAAACTCCAGAAGGGCAGCGAATTTTTCTAGCAACGAGGTGGAAATTCTTGTTGAACTTGTTTCGAAGTATCGACACATTATAGAATGCAAGAAATCTGATGCTGTCTCGTGGAAAGAGAAAGAATCCACTTGGGTAAAAGTGGCTCAAGAATTTAACAGCGCAAGTGGTGTAGTATCTCGCACCACCAGGAATTTAAAAGAAAAATATTTAAATTTGAAAAAGACTGCGAAAAAGAAACACGCTGCAAATAAAATGTAGTTATTCAAAACTGGAGGTGGTACATCAGCGAGGATAAACACAACGTCAACAGTGGAAGACACTGTGAAGGGCTTGACAGGCATTGGACTGACAGGCCTTCCATCTTCGTTCGATGACGACGCCGAAGAAAGTATGATTGTAGAAGTCATCAATGAGACAAACCATCAGGATGCAGAGTCGACACTCCCTGTACCGAGCTGGTCGTCATGGTCACCAACTCTTCTTCGAGTGCCAAAATCTCATAAATTAACAGTGAATAATAATTCACAAGGTTAGCTCGGTATCAATTATTATCACACTTCCAAAGTTCGGTTAGGTTAGGTTACATTAAAAATTAGAACTTCAAATTTTAGAAATGAAAAGAATATTTGGCGAGCCACGAAAAATATTTTTATTTTACAAACTTAATATTCAAAATTAATTTCAATTAGAGTGGATATTTATTTTTTTTGCAAAAACAGAAGAGCAGCCTAGGCAAGTTGAGGAGTTGCTGAACATAAATCCAAGCCAACAAGTAACGACCAATCATCGATTGCTTCATTTCTGAAAATATAAAGTACCAAAAAATTTAGCTGCTGCTTTAACAAATTACTTAACGTAACCGAACCTAACGTACCGATTTGTGGGATGGGATATCACAGGTTCGATTTCTTGTAATAATAATTCCGTGCTTCCTTTGGAAATGCGGAACCTGTCCAAAAATTCCTCGTCATTCCACTGATCTAAATGGTTCACTCTGGGCCGAAATACTTTGGGTGCACGAGGCATTTCAATCTATAAATTAACGTTAAATTTGTGACAGTTATAATATTTATGCTTATTATTTTGAGTATCGTTACTTTTGGCTTCCGGATTTCAGCCGCGTCTGTTCCATTTCTCGGCGCGGCTTCAACCCGGAACGAAAATGTAGCAATGCTCAAAATGATATATACACACGTAGAGGCCGTAAATGCCTGAAATTTTTGACTATTTCTACTTTTCGTATCTACTTTGTAAGAGTACATACCAGCTCCATATAATCTTCCTCGTCGTCGGTTAATATTTCCTCAAAAATGTCAAAACTGTCCTCCATATTCGTAGCGGTACAACTTCAAACACGTAATAAAATAACCACACTCTCTATCAAAATGTAAAACACGAGTCGTGAATGTTTACAGCTGCATTCCCGGACGTTTGTAGGTTAGAGCAGCGACCGACCACTCTGCGCATGCGTCAATCCCGAGTTAACCTGAACTCTATGGTTAACCGACAGATATCTGACGGTAAAGTTTTTCAGGAAGTTAAACTCCACTCCTTAGTTAACCACATTTTGTAATACAGTCATTTTGGCTAACCCGAAGATTAACCTGCAACCTTCGGTTTAACCTGACATGGTAATACCGGCCCTAAGTGGCGGAGTGCAACTGTTTTTCTTGTCTTTGATTGATTGGAGCCAACTATGTACAGTATGTCCCGTGGATAACGCAAGTACCGTATTGGCGCGTTCACACTGGGTCGGACGACGTCCGTCATCCGATAGTACGACGCCGTACGATATCCTGTTCACATTGAACTTTAGTACGGCTACAGGACTGCAGATGGCAACAAAGTACAGTAATAAATTTTAGTGTAGGATGGAGGGTATCAATGACATTCAATGATCAGTTAGCATTTTTTGAGACATGATAGGGTTATGGAGAGGCTTATGTCGATAGTCTTTAGGGAATTGATATATTCAGATACATTGACGAATTAATATTATCTGTGATCAAAAATGGATATACGTAGACTATTATTGATCAGGAAGCGAATTTTATTAGTTGCTGCTTTAAACCTTATTCGTCATAAACGAGCGCAAGCTAGAAAACGAAAAAGGAAGTATTGGATTCGCCCAACTATCACTAGACGAGATGAGCAAGGAGCAGGTACAAATCTCGTACTAGAAATGTCTCTGAATGATAAGGAATGGTATTTCAACTACATGCGTATGTCACCAGAGACGTTTTATGAATTATTAGACTTAGTGTCACCATTAATTGGGAAACAGACGACTAATTGTAGAGAGCCACTTCCACCTCATTTAAGATTAAGTCTAATACTTCGGTAAGTTTGATATGTTAATATAATTTAACTCTGTATAATTTGATTACTATTATACATATGTATGTTGTAGGTATTTAGCTTCCGGAGATCTCATGGCATCGATGGCAATGTCATACAGAGTAGGCAGAAGCACGGTAACAAATATCATCCGTGAAACTTGTGAATCAATCTGGAATGTATTAAATCCAATAGTATTGTTTCAACCATCAGAAAAAGGCTGGTTGGAGATAGCACAAGAGTTTGAAGAAAGATGGAATTTCCCCCATTGTGTGGGGGCAATAGATGGAAAGCATGTTGTAATACAGGTAATGTTCTTGCAAATAAACCTGTTATTTTAAATTATGCTAAGTGTTTATGTGGTACATTAGTTTTCAGTTACCCTTTTTACTATAGAAGAGAAATGTGTATATGAATTTATTATAATATTTACAGGCACCAGAACATTCAGGTTCTACATATTACAATTACAAGGGCCAGTACAGTATTGTCTTGATGGCAATTGCTTCCGCTTCATACCGTTTCCTTATGGTTGACATAGGTGCACAAGGTCGACATAGTGATGGTGGAACTTTTCGGAATTCCATTATGGGACAACGTTTTGCCAACAACGAAATGAGTTTGCCATCTCCATCACTACTTCATCCTAATATACCATAACGGGTACCATATGTTTTAGTAGGAGATGCCGCTTTTCAACTAAACAAATTTACATTACGCCCATATCCAGGTAAACAATTACCACAAAGGAAGGAAATATTTAATTATCGACTTAGGGCCAGTTTTACCAAAGCCAAGTTATACCTAGAATAAGTATACCGAGGATAAATTTATACTCTTCTTTATACCTGGTATAAAGCGCAGGCGTTTTACCAGCTCCAAGTTTGTCTGGGATAACTATTCCAGGTATAAGCGTTGGCCATCTAAAATTATTTTTAGGTTGGTAGTAAGAAGTACGTACTGCGCATGACATTTGGTCGTTTTGACAGCTGTTCCGGCGCGATAAATGAAATTCGGAGTTGTTATTCTCAGTATAACCTAACTTTTTGTTTTTGACGTCTTTATTCTTTCATGATATAATCATAACCTGATCGTTGTGGTAAATTGTTATTAATTTTGAAATAGTTGATTGATGTACCAGTTTTTTAATCATCATCTGATGATGACATTGACGTATTACCAAGAATCAGAAATCCAAAGAAAATACGTGCCCGGTAAATAAAAGATATCTATAACAATATATTTATATTTTCGTAACAATAACTTTTATTTTCGAGTCGTCGATAAAAGCATCAGGTACAAAACACGTCCAAACATTCGATATCTCACCAACAAGAATGTGTTCAGTCTCAAAAAACTATAAGGGTCGTCACACAATAATAGTAATTACAACGTAAAATTGCACCATTTGATCCAAATCTCGTATCGGACAAAATATATTCTAAAATCTATAAACTTTTAAATCGCTACAACTTAAGATTTATCACGCGGTGACATTACTCTGAGATTACATAGAGCGGTACAATGTTATCGTTTTTTTAAGTATACGCGACCCTATCTAAAAAGTATACAAAGAGCGTTGTACGACTTGATGTCTAATGCCGAGGTATCTTACAAAAGTGTATCAATGCAAATCTAAAATTTTTTCATATTCTACATCGTACGACGGATGTATCACTTCTGCTCCTGAAAACTGCAATCACGCGAATTGAAGAAAGGTATAATGTCTACCTAGATAAATTTAAATGTTACTTATACAAGACAATGCAATGGTAGATGAATTCTTTGGTTGATATTATTGGATACCGTTGAGATTCTCGCGATTAGAGACCCGCGTGCGTCAATTTTAAATTTAAACTTGCATTTTCTGAGTAAAAGAGTGAAGAGAGAAAACAAAATTTTCCCGACGTTTCTATGAGCTTCTATCCTCCTATTAAAAAAGAACTATAATCTAAAATGTGTCGTGCGAAATTACCTCGCAGAGAAAGACTCATTTATAAAAGAAGGCTACAATAGCCGTTCCTCGGAGCACCGTCCGACGCGATTGCTGCGACCCAGAGAACTTGAGTATCATCGAGTTCTTAATCTAGAACGAATTATCGAACGTCAACGTCGCGGTGGAATTTCTACTGTCCGGCGATTGCATTGCGATATATCGTTTCCGTAAGATCTCTTGAAGGTCGTTGCAAGAGCTATTTTCTCGTTTGGCTCGCAAAGGTCTCCCACCCGGCGATCTGAAAAACACGTTTAAAAGCCCACTGTGAACAAAATCAATCTTTCGCAGCCACGACATTCTGACAATGCGAAACTCCTCTTTGTTCCTGGCGAATAAAAAGTTTACCGCGATAAAATTGTTTAATCGTACCTTGTGACGAGTTTCATTTTGACTTTGTTGATGTTTTTCAGTATGTCGCCCATTGATTTCTGGGAGATCAGTGGCGGTTTATGCCGATCGATGAACTTGTAGCCCTGTAAACTAGCTCTCCTCGCGATGTTAGGAGTCGTTGGAGGTTGCTGAGGTGGCGGCATATAATAATGACTAATTAAAAGTTTTAACATTATGATAAAAACGATTACCTACAGTAATTAGCATTGATCCCGAAGCAAGAAATCTTAAAGTCGGCAATAATTTTGTTGCTGGCTGAATTGCTGCATTTCTTGGCGACCTCGAAGCAATGCGATGTCGTATTTGTCCCAATAATCTCTGACAGGTTTGTTTTTCCAAACGAAAGCAAGTGAAGAATTCTACAACCATTGTATTCTTCGAAATAGTCAACTCTGGAATAGTTTTGTATTAGATATTGGTTATAAATTAGTAGGTATAGGTATCCTTTATTTACTTACCGGGCACGTATTTTCCTAGGATTTCTCATTCTTTGTAAGACGTCAATTTCATCATCAGATGATGATTTGACAACTGGCACATCAATCAACTCTATTTCACAACTAATAACAATTATTATGATTCTGTCACGGTTGTGATTCTGTCACGGAATAATAGACGCAAACAAAAAGTTAGGTTATCCCGAGGATAGCTAGCTTATCCAGCGCTGAAACTGCCGGATAAGCTATCCCTGCATTTATTCCAAAGTTTATCCCATTCCAGACTTATACCATCGTGGTAAAACGCTTGCGTACAGGTTATTCTCAGTATAGCGCTATACGGCGTTTATACCGTGTTGGTAAAACCGGCCCTTAGTAGAGCAAGAGGTGTTGTTGAAAATACTTTTGGTATCATGGCTACACGGTGGAGAATTTTTCGAAGACCCATGAATACCTCGTTAGAAACTACAATTTCAATAGTAAAAGCTTCCGTATGTCTGCATAATTTTTTGATGCACAAAACCGGTTACAGTCCAGCGGGATATGGAGACTTTGTTAATAAAGAAGGTAATATAGTAAAAGGTCAGTGGAGGCAACAAGAACCTGCTGTAGGTTTAAATAATATAACAATGGCTGGAGGAAATGCCCATTCTCGGTATGCATCCAAAATTAGAGATACATTTGCATTATACTTAGAAAATGAAGGCGCAATTCCTTGGCAATATAATCAAGTAGCGTAACTGTAATGTATATAAGCATATATGTGGTTTTATTGTAAGAAATTCAAAATTTTAAATAAGATAAGATGTCGATAAACATTTCACCAATAGTTGAAATCACTAATAGCACAATGTTATTTTAACCCTTGTGCTGTCTGTGGATTTACAATAATAACTATCTAGGACTGATGTAAAGGCATTTAAAAAATGTTTTGTACGCGTAATTCATTTTTCGATTTCAAATTTATTTATACATTAATGAGTAAGACTATTATTTATGCGTCTTCAACTTGAAATAAGTCTTGTAAAATTTTCCTTTGAAGGATCTCAAATTTCTCCTCAGATAATTTTTTCATACGACATGCCAAATAACTTGTAAAAGCAAAAACTGGATTTTGGCTGTCCAAAGTTAGAGCCGAATTAATAGCAGAGTCGGTTGTTTTTAATTGCTCCATTAGGTTATTCTGCATTGCAGCGAAGTCATCCTGCTTATTTTTGGGAATTGTGCGTCTACGTTTTACTGAAATAAAAATGAATTAGATGCGAAACTAGGAAGATAATAGTTATTAACGATGTTAATATGTACATTCATACCTATTGATGTTTGTGACGAGTCACTGGTGCTACCAGTGCTGACGATCGTGAAGGTAGGGCTGGGCGTTAGCAAATTGAGATCTCTTTGGTTTAAGTCTGTAATAGTAATTATAAATTATATTAATATCTTATATTCATAAATTTGTCGATAGTGCCATTAATAAATTTATACTGAAGACTTAAGCGATGACCTATACCGTATAATCGATTTTTTAAAGTATAGTAAATAGTATAATGTCATTGAATACTAATTTTCAGTAAGCATAGGGCAAATTCTCGGTGTGTTTGAAATCTTTCAATAATACCTGTAGAACTTGGTCCCGCCACAGTTGGAAAACTAGTGGATTGACTTTTATTTTCTTGAATCGTTTCTTCAGAATCTGTAATGAAATAATATAGATATACCAATACATATATACCGCAACAGTACTGTTTTTAACATAATAAAATGCAACAAAAACATTACATACTTCTTTTTTACTTTCGTACATACCTTGTGATATATTATAGTTTTCATTCCATTTTTTTTCCAATAATGGTTTTTTAAAATGTGGTTTATAATTACTGCAGGTTGTCGTCGGCACCTCAATGTTACTGTGGGTTCTACAAATTTTACACCGTTATTACACCATATACATATAATGAACTGTCAAATTACCAAATATTACATTCAAATGCAATTAGTATGAATAAAATATTGTTTACCGTTTGTAGCCTACAGCTGGACGCAGAAACTCCATGAGTTCAAAATATGGCCACGTTTCCTTTTTTGGACGACTTATCACTCCACTACCACTTCTTACATATTTTTTTTGTTCAGCACACTTGCGAACGTATGTATCACGCAAGTTTCTCCATTTCGTTTGAGATACTCCTCGTGTTACATCTGAAATTATATTTATTATCTCTTATAATTTCTTCTAATAAGTAGTTATCGAAGATTAGAATATATAAAAACTGAGAAATATTCTACAAGTATATGCTATTTACATATTAAAATTTCTTAAGAAGAAAAATTGAAAGATGTTAAAATAGTTACTAAAAATATGATCCAGCTCCGCCCATACAAGTTTTACGCTTGCTGCACTGCGCATTGTGTAGGGTAGTGTGGAATCCCATAAAATACGTTTGTGACGTATAGCATCTATAAAACTTTCAACGTCATTTATTGCGTCACCATTTTCCATTTGGTAACCCTCCTCTGCTGGAGGCTTGAACTTTAACACGCAACAAATATGCTCCGATTCGTATTCTATTGCTTCGTCGCAAAATTCACATCTCGACTGAAAGAAACAAAACAAAATCAGAAATAGTAATATTTCAGATAACAAAATTCCTAAAAGAACTCTACAAGTCGTCTTGCAGACATATTCCACAAATACTGTATAAGCTATAACAATTTTAATATTTACTACTAAAACAGTATTAATAATTACAATGAATTATTGAAACTATAAAGCTTCTCATCTAACCTATCTTCAAGAATGGAACATTTCATTCTTAAATGAATGTATTTCATCGATTTAATAATTTGCATTTGCAATCACTAATAGGTACAATGCTAATGCGCTTAGTTCTATGCATACATTTATGTACGTATGATATACTTACTTCAAATACGGTATCCTCAGAGGCTTCCATTTCTTCAGTCGTTCTTGTTCCAAATTATTTGTCCAAATGAACCGTCCGATGTGTTATCGTATACGACGAAAATTGAATCTTGATCGATTTTTCATCCGACGTCGTACGACGACGGGCGCTCGAGTCGTCCGACGAAGTTACGCTTTCTGATTGGCTACGGGCCGTCGTACGACGGACATCGGACTCAGTGTGAATCCGGCATATGTCTGACGGCAAGCGCAACAGGAGCTGTAACCTAAAATTTGACTTCGGCAGTGTTTGGAGGGTGCTCAAGTCACTCACAAATAAGAAATAATTGACAGCTATCGAGAAATCAGACATTTTGACACTTTTCGCCCTTACGCTGCGCGAGCAGCGTTTATGAGTGACTCGAGCATCCTCCAAACACTGCCGAAGTCAAATTTTCAGGTCACAGCTCCTGTTGCGCTTGCCGTCAGACATACGGTATTTGAATTTCCCTGACATTTGACTTTGGTAGTGCTTGGAACGGTGCTGTAGTTAGAGTTGGCTTCAGAAGAGTGCGCTGCGTTCTTACGAGCCGTGTTTCGAGAGCGAAAAGTGTAAAGGCCATCACACGTGAAAAAACGTAAGCAGTAACAGTAAGGATTGACCAATCAGAAATATAATTCTTACGGAATTATGCTTAAACAGGCTTTCTGATTGGTCAATCCTTACTGTTACTGCTTACGTTTTTTCACGTGTGATGGCCTTAAAACGTTTGATTTCCCGGGAGCTGTCAATTCGGGAGATCGAAACGTCTAACCTCGAAATTAACTGAATTTGTAAATAATGGTAAATAATGTGTAGAAGTGATGAGAAATAATCATACAGGTTTCGGAAACACGGCTCGTAAGAACGCAGCGCACTCTTCTGAAGCCAACTCTAACTACAGCACCGTTCCAAGCACTACCGAAGTCAAATGTGGGGGAAATCCAAATACTTGCGTTATCCACGGGACACACTGTATACCTACTCTAGGTATTGTTAAGTTTAAAAATTCGAATCCATACTTTGCACAAATAAGATTGAAAAGATTAATAATATATTTCCCCTGCACGGTACTTAATTCTAGAATAATTTATTATTTAAAAAACGTTACATTTTTTTATTGGATACAAAATTTATTTTATATACAGTATGTCCCGTGGATAACGCAAGTATTTGAATTTCCCCCACATTTGACTTTGGTAGTGCTTGGAATGGTGCTGTAGTTAGAGTTGGCTTCAGAAGAGTGCGCTACGTTCTTACGAGTCGTGTTTCCGCGAAACCTGTATGATTATTTCTCATCACTTCTACACATTATTTACCATTATTTACAAATTCAGTTAATTTCAAGGTTAGACGCTTCGATCTCCCGAATTGACAGCTTCCGGGAAATCAGACGTTTTACACTTTTCGCTCTCGAAACACGGCTCGTAAAAACGCAGCGTACTCTTCTGAAGCCAACTCTAACTACAGCACCGTCCCAAGCACTACCAAAGTCAAATGTCAAGGAAATTCAAATACTTGCGTTATCCACGGGATATACGTTCTTATTTCCGTCCGTGGAACACGTGATCCGGTGATCAACAAAAGCCACGGCCGGTTTTGTAGGTTGACGAACGTCACGTCATTATTGCAAATATTAACGGATACTAAAAAGTAAATCGACGGCTCAGATAGGAATAGTTCTCCTACATAATTAGCCCTTATTAACTAAAATAAAAGTAGAAATATACAGAATATAGTTGAGACAATTAATGACTGAATTTGTATACAATCTTCTGACATTGCAAAGCTTCAATATCCATATACATTTTTATGAACTTAACAGGAATTAGGAGCTTTGCGCTACTTTAGTTACCGTATTGATACGAATTATTTGCCAAGATAATGCGCCATGGGATCTTCGTCGCGTTTCCGCTTCATTTGGAAAGCTTCTAGCTGTTCCGTCGTCGGTTCCTTCACCTGACACATACTGTTGTAAGGACGTTTTCTTTCATCCATTCTCAATAGTCTCTCCGCTTCGCGTTGACCTTCCTCCTCTCTTCTTAGAGCTTCCTTCAACTTATCCTCCTCTTTCAGTTTCCCAGCTTTCCTCTTATTTCTTTGTTTCTCCTTCTGCTTACGCTTTTTTTCTTTCTTCTTCGACTTATAAGATTTACGTTCGGTCTTTGTCCTTCTGTCGTCGTCATCGTCGTCGTCGGAAGAGGAGTCACTGGGAGAACTACCGCTCGAAGAACCATCGCTAGCCTCTTCCTTCGTAGATTTCCTCTTACTCTCACTTAATTCCTCATCTTGCGGGATCTCTCTATTACTAGTGTCATTAAATCCACTGGTGGTTGCAGCTTCGAATGCGCATATACCTGCTTCGCCGGTACAGTATGAATTTTTTACGAAAGAATGACAACATCGGTAACCCCATTGTCCGGCTTGCCAAAACGAGCCCCAAACTGAAGTATGATTGTTCGGAAAGATATCCTCCTCGTATTTGGAACGTATTACTTGCCGATCTTGCCCTTTTATTATCTAAAACACATTTGAACGGTTATTCAATCGCGCTTGCTTATGGAATTGTACTGCTTTTTGTTATTACACGAGGTTGGCATGGATCACGTTACCTTGCCATATCTGGAATATTCGATATATTGTTCCGTTTGTGCGAGCAGTAACGTGGTTGGCGGTGTTTGAAGATGCTCTTCCCCGCCATACTGGTTTATAATACTATTGCGTGCTTTGTCCTTCAATTCGTCCCGCTTTTTGTCGTATTCTTGTTTGAGTAGCTCCAGTTTAGTAGGTTCCGCAAGTAAGTGAACATCAACACCTCTTTCGTGTGCTTCCCATGCAAATAATTGGGCCGTTGCATGCTGCTGCGTATCGCCTGAGAATCTTATGAAGTTCTCTCCGTGATAAGCAACTCTGTGAGAAAATGAAATAATATAACAATTGAATGATTGAAAGTTTATAATTGAATTGAATAATTGAAAGTTTTATAGTTCGCATTAACATGTACATATTGAACTTACTCTTGTTCTGTACCGACGTATGGATTATCTCTCATAGATCTAGTTTTTGGATCATAATATGCTGAATTTGGATCTAAATTACGCAAGTATTTAGCCGTATCTTCTCTGATACGCAGATTTCTGACGGTAATTCTCTGTTTAGAATCGACTTTAGTTCCAGGCATATCGACTTCGTCCACATATTTATCTTCATCCTTATCAGAGTCCTGCTCGTCGTCATCCTCAGCTTTAAGCTTTTCCGCTCGCATTTGTCTCTTTGCTTCTTCGATTTTTTGATACTCCTCTACGATTGCTCTATGCTCCGACGGATCGTAACCAGCCCATCTATACATTAATAATGACGTTAATTAATATTAATTTTATATGGAAAAATTTTGTCGGGTATGAAAAGTTAAATAAAATCATTTTTGTGCATCTTACCTATCTCTTTTACCGTCATAATCTACTGACAATTCTGGTTGCACAAACTCGTCAGGAGCTATATTCGAATTGGAAAACTTTGCACCTACTTTGCGTGGCCTTTCCATACAATCTTTCCTCTTGTGCGTTACGGCTCCACAATTTTCACAGGCACCTTTGCGAAATTTATTTACTACTTTCGATGTGTCTACTCCACGCTTGTACCAATCGTTGAGACTGTTAAACTGCTTTTGCTTTTCAGGTTGCGGCCTTTGATGTTTCAAGGTAGGGCCCTGTCGTAATGGATGAATGTTAGTAATAACGCTTACAATTTCATAGGTATATACATATATTAATCTATGACCGTGATAATACAAAGGGAAGAAAAGTTACCTGTGCGCCAAAGTACCAGGGTGTCGCGCTAATATATTGGGGAATATGAGGATTGATGTCCTTTCCTTCCTCGTCCACAGCAGCCGGAGCGGTACCAGCTTTCCTAGCCTCCTCCAATTCCTTGGCCTTTCTCCAGTCTTCCCTACTTTTCTTTCGAGGTTCATCTTCGAAAACGCTTTTATTCTTCAAGATTTCCGAAACGGGAGCATTTGCCGATGGTATTGCCATCCTGGTTGACCAACTAACACTCTTTAGGTTCGTTCAACGCAGTTCAACGTGTTGCGTGCCAAAGCCGGTCCTCGTGGATTGCAGAGGGCAGGTCCGCGCCCATGGAGCGCTAAGGCGCTCTGCTCGAAAATGCGGGGAAAGCGAAATAAAAGGCCCGGTTGTACAATATGCCGATAAAAGAACCCGATAACTATCCAGCCGATAAGGTTGTCGGGAGGATAAGTGTGCGAACCGTATTACAAGCCGTAATTGTCGGTAGAATTGCTATCGGTAGAATAACATGAAGTTGGCAATAACTTTCCCCTACACCTAGTGACCATTGCTTTGATAAAACCGAGTTGGTAGTAATTTTTCCTCCATATTTAGTATTTATTGCTTTACAAGGTTGAAGAAATGTCCGGAAATGTCCTAACCTTTTTCATTGTTTGACTATAAACATAACCTCGCAAGAAGTTCGTATCGTGTGCGTATTTGTTTACTTGTTTATCAATAATCGAATTAATAAAATAATAAAGTTGCGCGGTTTTTTATAACAATGTTTCATTTGTATGAAACAAGTAGTAGTAGTGACGAAGAGAATGAATTGTTAGTCAATGTATTTCAAAATAGACGAAGAGAGAAGCGAATCAGAGAATAATTAGCAGTGCGCTTATTAGTTTCGTTCTCCATTGTGTTCTCCATTCTCCAAATACCACACCGAAAATACGCACACGTGAAGTTGTGAGGTTATAGGTCTGTTCCAACCGAGCCGGAAACGGTATCGCCATGCGGAGTAGAGAAACGGTCATGCGCAGTAGACAAAATTTGTTCCACCTTTTTTACTTTCACTTCTTGGGGGTGGGGCGTATCCGTCCGACAACGAACTATTTGGTCGCTTCGGGTCCCGACAGCTATCCCGCCGACAAAGTGACCGACAGCAGTTATCTCTCGACTGTAATACGTCAAAAGCGGACTTGTCGGCAGGATAACACTATCGGGCAGTATATCGGCACGTTGTACAACCGGGCCTAAGGGCCGGTTTTACCAACACGGTATAAACGCCGTATAGCGCTATACTGAGAATAAGCAGTACGCAAGCGTTTTACCACGATGGTATAAGTCTGGAATAGGATAAACTTTGGAATAAATGCAGGGATAGCTTATCCGGCAGTTTCAGCGCTGGATAAGCTAGCTATCCTCGGGATAACCTAACTTTTTGTTTGCGTCTTTATTATTCCGTGACAGAATCACAACCGTGACAGAATCATAATAATTGTTATTAGTTGTGAAATAGAGTTGATTGATGTGCCAGTTGTCAAATCATCATCTGATGATGAAATTGACGTCTTACAAAGAATGAGAAATCCTAGGAAAATACGTGCCCGGTAAGTAAATAAAGGATACCTATACCTACTAATTTATAACCAATATCTAATGCAAAACTATTCCAGAGTTGACTATTTCGAAGAATACAATGGTTGTAGAATTCTTCACTTGATTTCGTTTGGAAAAACAAACCTGTCAGAGATTATTGGGACAAATACGACATCGCATTGCTTCGAGGTCGCCAAGAAATGCAGCAATTCAGCCAGCAACGAAATTATTGCCGACTTTAAGATTTCTTGCTTCGGGATCAATGCTAATTACTGTAGGTAATCGTTTTTATCATAATGTTAAAACTTTTAATTAGTCATTATTATATGCCGCCACCTCTGCAACCTCCAACGACTCCTAATATCGCGAGGAGAGCTAGTTTACAGGGCTACAAGTTCATCGATCGGCATAAACCGCCACTGATCTCCCAGAAATCAATGGGCGACATACTGAAAAACATCAACAAAGTCAAAATGAAACTCGTCACAAGGTACGATTAAACAATTTTATCGCGGTAAACTTTTTATTCGCCAGGAACAAAGAGGAGTTTCGCATTGTCAGAATGTCGTGGCTGCGAAAGATTGATTTTGTTCACAGTGGGCTTTTAAACGTGTTTTTCAGATCGCCGGGTGGGAGACCTTTCCCAAGTAGCAAGAAATATCTGTGCGATATCTATGAGATGTCTATATGTCTAGAAAACGATATCTAAATTTGGCATAAACGTGGTCGAAATCTAGATATAGACATTGCGTAGATGTCGGACAGATATCCTAAGTTGACAAGAATCGATATTCCGTATAAATATAGATGTCGCTAGACATAGTGCAGATATAGAATGAAAGATATCGGTGAGATATCTAAATATCGATAATCGAGAAATCGACGAAGTAGATATCGTTCAGTTATCGAAAATTCGATATTCAAGTATCTCTGCTACTGATCGAAAATTAGATATTCAAGAATATCTGCCACTGATCGAAAATTAGATATTCAAGAATATCTGCCACTGATCGAAAATTAGATATTCAAAAAGAAAGTTGATCTGAAATATATGTATTGGTGTTAATCGGGAAAATCAAACACGTATATTTGAGACACGAACTTTATTGGAAGTATGTTCATAAATCAGAATAAGGTGAGTGAAACAAATCTGTTATATTGAAATAATCGATTCCCTGACAGAAAGATTTTTACTAAAAGTACGTTCGAAAAGCGCAATAAGATAAGTGAAATAAACTTATCACATTTAAATAATCGATTCTCTAAAAAAAAAAAAGAATTACAGTGCACAGCACAGTATTAGAGAATTAAGGTAAGTGAAAAAAACTTATTATATTTAAATAATCGATTCCCTGACAGAAAGATCTTTACTAAAAATACGTTCGGAAAGCGCAATAAGATAAGTGAAACAAACTTATTACATTTAAATAATCGATTCCCTAACAAAAAAGAATTACAGTGCACAGCACAGTATTAGAGAATTAAGGTAAGCGAAAAAAACTTATTATATTTAAATAATCGATTCCCTAAAAAAAAAAGAACTGCAATGCGAACATACCATATGTGTAGTTTACTGCAATTATTTGTGATTAATTGCAGAATATTACAGTGAACTACAGGTATAGCGCGTATGTGGTTTACAGTAATCTTCTATAGTTGATAGCTATGAGTAGTTAACTATAGAATATTACAGTAAACTACTCATATGATATTTTCGCACTGCAATCCTTTTTCGTGAGGATTTCAATTTCGTTAATGAGCTGCTTGCCTTACAGTTACACATATATTTGGTAATTAGCACAAAATCTTTATAAAGGTATGACCAGAAAGCACAAAGTAAGTGAAACAAAGTTATGTTTGAATAACCGCTATCAATTTCGTTAACGGGATGTTTTCTTTATACTTATGAGTATTATTACTGTCGGCTTCCGGATGTTGATAGCTGAGTCCATATTTATTAATTTGCCGCCGTTTTGCAAATTAACGAATATGGACGGGGTTACTATCTGGAAGCCGAGAGTAATGTATTACTGGCTGCGAAAGCCCGACAGTCTTGAGAATTCTTTCCTATTTCTAGCTCATTTTTGGTTTTCCCTTAACTCTTTGCACTCCAGGCCTGTTTACAGTACTTTATCGCGTAACGTAAACAAAGATATTGAGTTTAAACGTCGCATTTGGAGGGGACGCTTGAACCCTTAACCCGCGAGGTGCTACCAAATCGTATAACGCGAGGCCGGGGATAGCGGTCTCGCAGACCGACATCACGGGTTGAGGGTTAAGGCGACTCTGGCGTGTGTTACGGCCCACCGTCCAGTGTATGTAAAAAATAGCACGGGCGCCTGAGCGGTGCCGCGTGAATCGCCTGGGCACCGGAGTGATGTCGCAGGAGTGCAAAGGATTAATAGCGAATCGGACTCTAATTCGATGCAACGATTTATTCAATTAGATTCCGACTCGCTATTAAACTTGCACAATATATGTTTTCCCCCTCGTTTTCTATCCTTTCTTCCTCTTCAATTTCCTCTTCTTTCTGTTGCTCCTCCTCTTCATTATATTCGTTCTCCTTATCACTTTCTTCATTTTTCCCCTCGTCATCGCCATAATTTTCTTCTTCTTCTTCTCCTTCGTTGTCATCGTTGTAGTCGTCGTCGTCGTCGTCGTCGTCGTCGTCGTTGCGCTGCTCGTTCATCTCTTCTTCCAAATTGAGACGTCGCTCAACGTTAGCATTCCTGAGGACGAAAATATCGAGATTAAACGTCATTTCGTCTCCAAAACATCAAGTCATTTTATATTGGATTCAATGCGGCAGTTGGATACGTACTTGGAGAGCTTCGATCTGATACGCGATGACGCATTCCGCAACCAATTCTTGATATGGACCTCTATGTCATATTCACTTACATTTGGATATCTCCCGCGAACCGTATCTACAAAAAATCACGTTATTCATCAGTATATTCCCTCGAGTTATTGTTTTACGTAAACTATATGCAAATTGATTACAAACCAAAAATTACGTCTTTCAATTTTAATTTTGAAAATACTGCTTTCCCTTTTGCCCCGGTCCAGCTGTATTTGACTGCAACTGAATTTGATAGCAGGGAGCTCAACATTTTGTAAATCGTTCTTTTTACATCCATCCCGCCAATGAGAGAAATTCCCGCGATCTGCAATTAAAATGATGTAACGATGAGTCGCATATTCGTAAAGGCTACGAGATGAAACGATGGACATTTCGACTACGAAGTACCGAAAGCTCACCAAATCCCGCTTGTAATCTCCACGATTCAGCAGCCTCTCTATACGCTCAACTTGCTCAGGCAACGAGATTGGAAACATGTCCATGATTTCGTTTATGGTTGTGGTTCTACGAGGTTCGTTTAATACGGACTTGCCGCGGATCAAAAATCTCCCCAGAGTGTTAAACTGGTCATTGATGTGAATCAGACCTTGTTTCAGAAAACTGAGTTCCCGCAAAACTTTTAATTGGAATTCTAAAAATTGGAGAACATTAAGGATTGATTTGCCGTCACTGTGGGATTTTTTATCCGTCTCCGTGGCATAAAGAAAGGCAGGTACCTACTAATTACCTTTATTAGCATCGCACTCCGTTGTAGCCACGGGTGACACAGGGGTAGATTGTCGCGTTGAAACAAATCCGTTACTTCTGTCGTTTACAGAAGCTGCAGATCCCGAGGAGTGGAATGGAAGGTCACCTACAACTACATCAAAATCAACGGTATAGACTAGCCACAATTGTTTTGGATATCGCAAGGACAAACTTACTCGATTCGAAAATGTCTCGTTTATTAGCTTCAGTCGACAAAATTGAATCACTGCTTAAAGATTCAATTAACACTCGCTTTCCAGAGTTATCTCCGCAGAGTTGCGCAAGTCTTTCGCTGGAAGTGCTACTTGAAGCTTTACTGCAGTGATACGCGTCGACAGGTGCGGGTCGTTTTTTCTGTCCGTAACCTGAATAGATTATTTGAATGACTCAAAATAGCAGTATAACACTGAGTAAATATAAATAACTGTGTTATCCATTAAAAAAGTATGTACAGTAGACGCTCTCTTAACCGGCCTTGACGGGACCGACCTAGGGTCGAATAACCAAAAAGCCGGTTAAAGAGAAGGTAGTGAAAAACCCATGTAAAAAACACTTTCGCAAGGAAGAAAAAAAATACAATTTTTTCAAAACACTAAGAAAACAGAACTTTTATTCTGTATTAGAAACATACATTACAAATTAACATTTCACGAACTGTAAAAAATATGTAGGTTTTCAAGTTGCTACTTGTCTGCGGCCGCGAGCAGCAATAACAATAACAATGTATTCCTAGAAGAGGCCGGTTAAAGCGGCGCCGGGTAAGAGAGCGTCTACTGTAATAAGTATTGGAAGCAATTGCATGAGAATGAATTTCATCGACATCAGAGTCCTTCAAATGCAACCTCTTATTACTTCAAAATTATGACTCAATATCTCATTAGCATTTGTTTCATTTATACGTTGAATGACAAAAAGGACTCACTTTTTTTTTCGCGTTGATCTCGACAATCCTGAGTCAGACTGTTTTGACATTGTTTTAAAAAAGCTGGAACTTTTGGCAATTTACTGGCTTTCGTGGCATTATTTTGGCGTTTTTCCAGATTTTTCATGCCAGATGATTGATTAAACATCGTGCTTCGATATTCCTCTTCATCGTCTGAAGAGAAACGTCTTACTTTGCGTATTTTCCTTCTCTGCTGAGCATCGGAGTCTGTATTTAAATCCGACGTGTCCTCTGCCGTTCTGCATTTTTCTTTCGCCAGCCTATAATCATCTAGAATGATAATGTGTAATGTAATTATAAAATTATAATTATCGTCGTCCTCCTTAAGTATTTAATATTACGCACGCACACACGCACGCACACACACACACACACACACACAGACCTCAAAGTCCCACACACATGCAAACAGAGAGGTAGAAGGAACAAGACTTTGCTTTACCGAAAAAATTATTGCCTATAAGTCGTGCGGGAAATTTTTGCCATGTATCTGGATCGATTTTCCTTCTGATCAAGTTTCCAGCATTTGTCGTCTTGGAAGGCCACCAACAATATCCGTTCTCAAACCATTTTTTTGGTACGACTTCCACCTTACTTTCTTCAGTGAAATTCACGATTATCCACATATCGTGGTGAATGGCTGATTGCATTAAAAAGAATAAGCAATATGAGAATCAACGATATAGACTAGTCGCAATTATCTTGAATAACGCGAGGACAAACTTACTTGTTCACGATACAACTTGAAAGATTCTGGTCGGTTCTCTTGTCCGTAATTTCCCCTTTCCGTTATTTATTAATTAATGTAATTTATTAATATTATATATTATATTATACGACGTATAATTATTATTTTATTGGACGTATACGCGAAGCTTTTTAATATCCATTGGTTTTCGTATGTAACAATGGAAGTGCGATTAGTTTTGGACCACGTGGAAGTATCATATATTTAGCGACAACATCGACAACTGGCCATGTTTGAAGGTGTAACAGTTGATTTTGTAATTCGTATATTTTAATAATGGAGCTATTGCAGGGTTCTGTGTAATAATCTCTTTTATCTATATACTCTCGGCCAATAATGACCAGTTCGTTGGATTCTGTCGAGTCAGCAAAATTTTCAATTTTAATTATATTACCGTCTCTCGTCCCACAATAACAGTTAGGCTCTTTTATTCGTAATATGAAATTTTTATGCTCGAATGTTTCAAACTTGTTGACCATATTTGAAGAATTTGGTTTGCTAGGATAATTATTGCGAGGATACAAAGATTGAGCTTTATTCGTGTTTCGCGTTTTCCTTGATATTTCATTTCTCTTCGTTAATTCTCCGTATCGTTTAATAATTTGTTCTAATGGTCGGTTTGGTCCTCGAGTTAAGCATTTTAATCGATACATGTAGTTTTCAAAATGAAATGCACTGCATGAATTTAGATTTCCATATCTCATAAAGTCGTCTGCCAAATGGTAGAGACCATGAACATTGAAACTTATTTGGTGTTCTCCATACAAAACTTTAAAGCACTCCACGAAATGCTTCAATAACATCCGAGCATACAAAACTATTTCTTTAGTTGAACTATCATTAAGTAAAATGGACATCGCCACGTGAAGGCAGAGAAAATGATTGAACATATCTTCAGTAAGAATTCCCCGCAAAACTATTATTCCCGTATACAACAAAAATTGTCGAAATTCCGTCGCTTTCCATCTTCGAAAGTCTTCTATTTTTCTGGGAAGGCGGGCAAAATCTGTAGGAATGCATTTTCTTAATGAGAGGAGCCTCTCTGATAACCGTTTCACATCGCGGGCAGGTATTCGATTTGGTATTTTCCCGGATAACCACAGCATTATCAATCGTCGAACAACCCCTAAGCAAACTAGGTGCATGTAATCGAGGGGAAAGGAATCTATCATGTGAATATCAGGAATGTTCTCTAGTATAGATGTACCTTGGTGATAATTAGCATCTTCTTGATTTACAAAACTATGATGACTTCTCAATGCACCGATTTTTGGAAAACATACACGACCTTTCAAGTACTTTCCTTTTGTCGTACATCTGTTGCAAGAATAATACCCCGAATGTCCTTTAACTTGCAAGATGTAACATCTGGCGGGGGTATCAGCGCAAATACCACTGATTTCTACCGAAATTACTTGTTCTGACGCTATTTCAAGGCCATTGGATACTACCTCACAAGCTTCGGAAACAAATTTACTTAGGAACAAATTTACGTCTTTTGGTTTTTCGTCACCGTGATACAAACCAATAATAAAAACAGAAGCAACACCAATCGGTAACAGAGTACCAAGTATTGGCCAGAACTGACTTGAAGAACTGTTAGTTAAGGGCAGTCCGTCAATGCCAATTATAACGCGTATACGTGAAGGTATATATTGTGACTGCTTGATTGCATTTAAAAGACCATTTTTTAATCCAAAATGACAGTAACGCCCGGGAGGTATACTTGTCGAAAATGTCGAGATTGGTGTTTGTAGTAAAGTCCGCGAATCAGTAGGTAAAATAGGAATATTGGAAAATTGTCTTAATATTTTAAGTAGATCTGTTGCCGCCTTATGACTTATATTATTTTTTAACATCCAGTCTATTATTTGATGCTGAAAACTCATTTCATCGAACGTTTCGTGATGGTCTTGGAGGTCTTCATTATTCGATTGGAATACTTCTTCCTCTTCTATATCATTTTCTATATTTTCATCCCTTCTGATATTCCAACTATCCACACTGTCCCTCATTTCCGTATAACCATGGACATTATTAAGAATCACGTTATCGCCAATGCTAACAGAATGTTCAATACATTTCCTTGAGATGTGCTTTCTAGCTTGACTTTTTCTAGCTTCACCGTTATTATTGAGAACGTTATCTATATTTTCAATAAATGAATTAGTTTGTGAATCAAATATATATATATATATTTATTGCAGTATTACTTTTAGTTTCTAAGTCATATATTATCATTACTTTTCGGGGAAGACTCATTGACGTCCATCAACATTCTATCGATAGGATACTCGATGTTTTCTAAATTTTCCGATGCAAATATTGACAATTTTAATCTTTTGTACTGAGCCTGACGGCTTAAAGACAAAAAGTCTTTTCTTTTTCTTGTAGACATTATTTGAGTTTGTATATACGTAACTGAAAACAAAAAGTCAAGCTACTATGACGGTTTGAATTAACTAGATGAAATCTGTGGCTTGGTTCTAAAAGGGCCAATGTCAATTTTTCGATTTGGGCCAAAGGGGGCGTCCACAAACCAAGTAACGCTCTTGAGGGGGGTAGAGGGGTAAGCTACACTGTCTACATAGTGTGACGAAGGGGGAGGGAGGATACGCGAGAAACAGTTACGTAACGGCAGACAAAAAAAATTTACTAATAAAATTTAATGCTATTCTTTAATATGGCGAAAAAATCAAATAGTTTTTGTATATAAAAACGAAAACTAAATAAATGTTATATTATTTAATATGAAAAAAAAAAATGTTAATTTTTGAAAAATTTATTTTTAAGTGCAATTGAAACGTTACGTAATATTTCAGGGGGAGGGGGAGGGGTCAAGCCAATTGTCTACATCGTGTTACATGGGGAGGGGGAGGGGGTCAAAATTAGGGAAAAAAGCGTTACGTGATTTGTGGACGCCCCCAAAGTGCATAATCAAACTGTATTTCAAGAGAACCTTTAAATGTAGAAAGGGCCAATGTCTACTCACAATAACAACCGTGCTATAAAAGTGCGTAGGGTCAATGTTTAAATCGAAAAAAAAACATTTAATTTTATAGGTAAGAAGGCCAATGTGGACATAGGCATAAATTAGCATTTTATGACTTTGGCCCTTTTAGAACCAAGTCTTGTTTAATTCTTTTGAAGCGTTTTTTGTGTTTTCTGTAAAATTTGTGATTCTGCAGTTACGAGGTTTGATAATTAGGGTGACGATATCTGAATAGCATGATTTTTTCATCGTGAACATTAAGCAGGTTTAACTTTCGTGGCAAAATAATAAAATTCGGTCTGATAATGTTTCTCTCTGAATTAAATTTTTTCTATTATTCGATGCGTGAATCGGAGAACAACAGTCAACAAGTTAACAGGCCGGTCCGAGTCAGTAATGCAAAGCCGGGATCCCACGACGCGCAGTTCGGCGAATCTCTGGATATTTGTGAAGGTTTGCAAGCCATGAGAATAGAGAAGCGCGGCTCGGCCTTGCTATAATTCGTCGGTACATTTGACACGAATCAAAGGAATTTCGATCTCTTTGCCTAGCCGAACCATTTGGCGACCTACAGTCGAGCGATCGAGACTCGCCAAATCACAAGCCATGGAAATACTAAAAGATCGCATATGTAGGTACTTGTATTACGCCGCACTTTGGCTCGGCGACTTGAGACTCGCCGAACTATGCATTGGGGGATCCCGGCTTAAAATGCAATGTAATTCTTGTCAGTTGGAACGTGAAACTGCCTATAAACTGGCCGAGTCGAGCCTGCAATGTAACATACAATGTACCTAGACTCGTGCGGTTGGGATGGAGCCTCCGATGCCGAACGAGCGGCTTGCTTTGATGCGTCGAGAATCACATACAGGCTCGGCTCGGTAGTGAATACGTGGCTTTGTGTTTGTTCGTAAAACCGATTTTCGACCGTAACGTTGCTTCGTTCGCGTTCGTGCTCGAAAATAAGTTCGCAGAGTTTTACGTTTTCTTTTATTGTTTTACAACGATTTGTTTGCTGTTTCGCAAAGTGTTCATATTCACTCGAAAGAGCTTTTTTCTGCTTTACAAAACTGTTATAATTGTTTCTTCGAATAACTTCATTTTTTATTATTTTTCAGGTTTCGAAATGGATTATCCAGAAGGCAAAAATCAGCATTTTCGACATCTTTTTTAGCAAAGATTCGCCTATGACAACTTCTCGAAAAGGGAAGAAAAGCAGATGTCGATGATGCTGATTTTTGCATTCCATTTCTAAGCTTGAAAAACAATAAAAAGAGAGTTAGGTTATTCGAAGAAACAATTATAACACTTTTGTAGAGCAGAAAAAGCTCTTTCGAATGAATATAAGCACTTTGCGAGACAGCAAACAAATGGTTGTACAACAATAAAAGAAAACACATAACTCTACGAACGTATTTTCCAACCTAATACATATATACGGCTTTTATTTACAGTAAACGTACCGCACTGTACCAGAGAATGAAAAAAAAATACACGACAAGCGAGAGAGAGAAATCCCGTTACGTCTGCGGTATTGCTTTTCCACTGCAATGTGACTGTTAATTACGTGACTATTATTTCTTCCGACAAGAGTAGTGATTTTCTCTATTGAAGTCTTCTTAATTTATTGAACATAAGATCACCGATATCTTCACTTGTACATACGTTTGACATGTTCCGAGGCAATGCGCAATTATGCTGTCGATGCTGGTGGTGATTGCACTCATTATAATGAGTGCAATCACCGTCGGCATCGACAATCGCTTGGAATCTCCGAGGCATACTATCTACCATCGATAGTAAAAATTGAAAGTGAAAGGCTTCTTATCAATTGTGTCAAATAATAATGTGTCGTCTTACCTGTATATACTCGTACACGTATTGTCGCCAGAGAATAAAAAAAATACACGCATCAAGCGAGAGTGAGAACTTTCTTTCTTTATTGAACACACTTCTAAATTTTTTTAACGTAAGATCACTGTTACTCTTTATTCGAGGCGTTTGCGATGTCAAAGAGAAGCTGCTTCCTTCCGAGGCTGCGTATGAATCTGAAGAAAGCAGAACGGATATATTTCCCCCCTAATGAGCTGCTAGTAGAAGAGAGAGTCTATAGGTTCAGAGATGTAACTAGTGAATGGTAGGGATATACGTACATACGCTTCGTTTGAATAATGTTTGTGCAAAAGTCAAGAGTGGGAGAGAAAATATTATATCTCATTGGTACTGAAGGAATACCGATAAAGTGTGCGTGTGCAGTGGATTAACTTTTAGCCCCCACCCTTTTCCACGCTACCACTCCGGTTCCTTGCAGTAAGAGAAATCGAAATTGGAACAACCCACTGCACACGCACACTTTATCGGTATTCCTTCAGTACCAATGAGATATAATATTTTCTCTCCCACTCTTGACTTTTGCACAAACATTATTCAAACGAAGCGTATGTACGTATATCCCTACCATTCACTAGTTACATCTCTGAACCTATAGACTCTCTCTTCTACTAGCAGCTCATTAGGGGGGAAATATATCCGTTCTGCTTTCTTCAGATTCATACGCAGCCTCGGAAGGAAGCAGCTTCTCTTTGACATCGCAAACGCCTCGAATAAAGAGTAACAGTGATCTTACGTTAAAAAAATTTAGAAGTGTGTTCAATAAAGAAAGAAAGTTCTCACTCTCGCTTGATGCGTGTATTTTTTTTATTCTCTGGCGACAATACGTGTACGAGTATATACAGGTAAGACGACACATTATTATTTGACACAATTGATAAGAAGCCTTTCACTTTCAATTTTTACTATCGATGGTAGATAGTATGCCTCGGAGATTCCAAGCGATTGTCGATGCCGACGGTGATTGCACTCATTATAATGAGTGCAATCACCACCAGCATCGACAGCATAATTGCGCATTGCCTCGGAACATGTCAAACGTATGTACAAGTGAAGATATCGGTGATCTTATGTTCAATAAATTAAGAAGACTTCAATAGAGAAAATCACTACTCTTGTCGGAAGAAATAATAGTCACGTAATTAACAGTCACATTGCAGTGGAAAAGCAATACCGCAGACGTAACGGGATTTCTCTCTCTCGCTTGTCGTGTATTTTTTTTTCATTCTCTGGTACAGTGCGGTACGTTTACTGTAAATAAAAGCCGTATATATGTATTAGGTTGGAAAATACGTTCGTAGAGTTATGTGTTTTCTTTTATTGTTGTACAACCATTTGTTTGCTGTCTCGCAAAGTGCTTATATTCATTCGAAAGAGCTTTTTCTGCTCTACAAAAGTGTTATAATTGTTTCTTCGAATAACCTAACTCTCTTTTTATTGTTTTTCAAGCTTAGAAATGGAATGCAAAAATCAGCATCATCGACATCTGCTTTTCTTCCCTTTTCGAGAAGGTGTCATAGGCGAATCTTTGCTAAAAAAGATGTCGAAAATGCTGATTTTTGCCTTCTGGATAATCCATTTCGAAACCTGAAAAATAATAAAAAATGAAGTTATTCGAAGAAACAATTATAACAGTTTTGTAAAGCAGAAAAAAGCTCTTTCGAGTGAATATGAACACTTTGCGAAACAGCAAACAAATCGTTGTAAAACAATAAAAGAAAACGTAAAACTCTGCGAACTTATTTTCGAGCACGAACGCGAACGAAGCAACGTTACGGTCGAAAATCGGTTTTACGAACAAACACAAAGCCACGTATTCACTACCGAGCCGAGCCTGTATGTGATTCTCGACGCATCAAAGCAAGCCGCTCGTTCGGCATCGGAGGCTCCATCCCAACCGCACGAGTCTAGGTACATTGTATGTTACATTGCAGGCTCGACTCGGCCAGTTTATAGGCAGTTTCACGTTCCAACTGACAAGAATTACATTGCATTTTAAGCCGGGATCCCCCAATGCATAGTTCGGCGAGTCTCAAGTCGCCGAGCCAAAGTGCGGCGTAATACAAGTACCTACATATGCGATCTTTTAGTATTTCCATGGCTTGTGATTTGGCGAGTCTCGATCGCTCGACTGTAGGTCGCCAAATGGTTCGGCTAGGCAAAGAGATCGAAATTCCTTTGATTCGTGTCAAATGTACCGACGAATTATAGCAAGGCCGAGCCGCGCTTCTCTATTCTCATGGCTTGCAAACCTTCACAAATATCCAGAGATTCGCCGAACTGCGCGTCGTGGGATCCCGGCTTTGCATTACTGACTCGGACCGGCCTGTTAACTTGTTGACTGTTGTTCTCCGATTCACGCATCGAATAATAGAAAAAATTTAATTCAGAGAGAAACATTATCAGACCGAATTTTATTATTTTGCCACGAAAGTTAAACCTGCTTAATGTTCACGATGAAAAAATCATGCTATTCAGATATCGTCACCCTAATTATCAAACCTCGTAACTGCAGAATCACAAATTTTACAGAAAACACAAAAAACGCTTCAAAAGAATTAAACAAGACTTGGTTCTAAAAGGGCCAAAGTCATAAAATGCTAATTTATGCCTATGTCCACATTGGCCTTCTTACCTATAAAATTAAATGTTTTTTTTTCGATTTAAACATTGACCCTACGCACTTTTATAGCACGGTTGTTATTGTGAGTAGACATTGGCCCTTTCTACATTTAAAGGTTCTCTTGAAATACAGTTTGATTATGCACTTTGGGGGCGTCCACAAATCACGTAACGCTTTTTTCCCTAATTTTGACCCCCTCCCCCTCCCCATGTAACACGATGTAGACAATTGGCTTGACCCCTCCCCCTCCCCCTGAAATATTACGTAACGTTTCAATTGCACTTAAAAATAAATTTTTCAAAAATTAACATTTTTTTTTTTCATATTAAATAATATAACATTTATTTAGTTTTCGTTTTTATATACAAAAACTATTTGATTTTTTCGCCATATTAAAGAATAGCATTAAATTTTATTAGTAAATTTTTTTTGTCTGCCGTTACGTAACTGTTTCTCGCGTATCCTCCCTCCCCCTTCGTCACACTATGTAGACAGTGTAGCTTACCCCTCTACCCCCCTCAAGAGCGTTACTTGGTTTGTGGACGCCCCCTTTGGCCCAAATCGAAAAATTGACATTGGCCCTTTTAGAACCAAGCCACAGATTTCATCTAGTTAATTCAAACCGTCATAGTAGCTTGACTTTTTGTTTTCAGTTACGTATATACAAACTCAAATAATGTCTACAAGAAAAAGAAAAGACTTTTTGTCTTTAAGCCGTCAGGCTCAGTACAAAAGATTAAAATTGTCAATATTTGCATCGGAAAATTTAGAAAACATCGAGTATCCTATCGATAGAATGTTGATGGACGTCAATGAGTCTTCCCCGAAAAGTAATGATAATATATGACTTAGAAACTAAAAGTAATACTGCAATAAATATATATATATATATTTGATTCACAAACTAATTCATTTATTGAAAATATAGATAACGTTCTCAATAATAACGGTGAAGCTAGAAAAAGTCAAGCTAGAAAGCACATCTCAAGGAAATGTATTGAACATTCTGTTAGCATTGGCGATAACGTGATTCTTAATAATGTCCATGGTTATACGGAAATGAGGGACAGTGTGGATAGTTGGAATATCAGAAGGGATGAAAATATAGAAAATGATATAGAAGAGGAAGAAGTATTCCAATCGAATAATGAAGACCTCCAAGACCATCACGAAACGTTCGATGAAATGAGTTTTCAGCATCAAATAATAGACTGGATGTTAAAAAATAATATAAGTCATAAGGCGGCAACAGATCTACTTAAAATATTAAGACAATTTTCCAATATTCCTATTTTACCTACTGATTCGCGGACTTTACTACAAACACCAATCTCGACATTTTCGACAAGTATACCTCCCGGGCGTTACTGTCATTTTGGATTAAAAAATGGTCTTTTAAATGCAATCAAGCAGTCACAATATATACCTTCACGTATACGCGTTATAATTGGCATTGACGGACTGCCCTTAACTAACAGTTCTTCAAGTCAGTTCTGGCCAATACTTGGTACTCTGTTACCGATTGGTGTTGCTTCTGTTTTTATTATTGGTTTGTATCACGGTGACGAAAAACCAAAAGACGTAAATTTGTTCCTAAGTAAATTTGTTTCCGAAGCTTGTGAGGTAGTATCCAATGGCCTTGAAATAGCGTCAGAACAAGTAATTTCGGTAGAAATCAGTGGTATTTGCGCTGATACCCCCGCCAGATGTTACATCTTGCAAGTTAAAGGACATTCGGGGTATTATTCTTGCAACAGATGTACGACAAAAGGAAAGTACTTGAAAGGTCGTGTATGTTTTCCAAAAATCGGTGCATTGAGAAGTCATCATAGTTTTGTAAATCAAGAAGATGCTAATTATCACCAAGGTACATCTATACTAGAGAACATTCCTGATATTCACATGATAGATTCCTTTCCCCTCGATTACATGCACCTAGTTTGCTTAGGGGTTGTTCGACGATTGATAATGCTGTGGTTATCCGGGAAAATACCAAATCGAATACCTGCCCGCGATGTGAAACGGTTATCAGAGAGGCTCCTCTCATTAAGAAAATGCATTCCTACAGATTTTGCCCGCCTTCCCAGAAAAATAGAAGACTTTCGAAGATGGAAAGCGACGGAATTTCGACAATTTTTGTTGTATACGGGAATAATAGTTTTGCGGGGAATTCTTACTGAAGATATGTTCAATCATTTTCTCTGCCTTCACGTGGCGATGTCCATTTTACTTAATGATAGTTCAACTAAAGAAATAGTTTTGTATGCTCGGATGTTATTGAAGCATTTCGTGGAGTGCTTTAAAGTTTTGTATGGAGAACACCAAATAAGTTTCAATGTTCATGGTCTCTACCATTTGGCAGACGACTTTATGAGATATGGAAATCTAAATTCATGCAGTGCATTTCATTTTGAAAACTACATGTATCGATTAAAATGCTTAACTCGAGGACCAAACCGACCATTAGAACAAATTATTAAACGATACGGAGAATTAACGAAGAGAAATGAAATATCAAGGAAAACGCGAAACACGAATAAAGCTCAATCTTTGTATCCTCGCAATAATTATCCTAGCAAACCAAATTCTTCAAATATGGTCAACAAGTTTGAAACATTCGAGCATAAAAATTTCATATTACGAATAAAAGAGCCTAACTGTTATTGTGGGACGAGAGACGGTAATATAATTAAAATTGAAAATTTTGCTGACTCGACAGAATCCAACGAACTGGTCATTATTGGCCGAGAGTATATAGATAAAAGAGATTATTACACAGAACCCTGCAATAGCTCCATTATTAAAATATACGAATTACAAAATCAACTGTCACACCTTCAAACATGGCCAGTTGTCGATGTTGTCGCTAAATATATGATACTTCCACGTGGTCCAAAACTAATCGCACTTCCATTGTTACATACGAAAACCAATGGATATTAAAAAGCTTCGCGTATACGTCCAATAAAATAATAATTATACGTCGTATAATATAATATATAATATTAATAAATTACATTAATTAATAAATAACGGAAAGGGGAAATTACGGACAAGAGAACCGACCAGAATCTTTCAAGTTGTATCGTGAACAAGTAAGTTTGTCCTCGCGTTATTCAAGATAATTGCGACTAGTCTATATCGTTGATTCTCATATTGCTTATTCTTTTTAATGCAATCAGCCATTCACCACGATATGTGGATAATCGTGAATTTCACTGAAGAAAGTAAGGTGGAAGTCGTACCAAAAAAATGGTTTGAGAACGGATATTGTTGGTGGCCTTCCAAGACGACAAATGCTGGAAACTTGATCAGAAGGAAAATCGATCCAGATACATGGCAAAAATTTCCCGCACGACTTATAGGCAATAATTTTTTCGGTAAAGCAAAGTCTTGTTCCTTCTACCTCTCTGTTTGCATGTGTGTGGGACTTTGAGGTCTGTGTGTGTGTGTGTGTGTGTGTGTGTGTGTGTGTGCGTGCGTGTGTGCGTGCGTAATATTAAATACTTAAGGAGGACGACGATAATTATAATTTTATAATTACATTACACATTATCATTCTAGATGATTATAGGCTGGCGAAAGAAAAATGCAGAACGGCAGAGGACACGTCGGATTTAAATACAGACTCCGATGCTCAGCAGAGAAGGAAAATACGCAAAGTAAGACGTTTCTCTTCAGACGATGAAGAGGAATATCGAAGCACGATGTTTAATCAATCATCTGGCATGAAAAATCTGGAAAAACGCCAAAATAATGCCACGAAAGCCAGTAAATTGCCAAAAGTTCCAGCTTTTTTAAAACAATGTCAAAACAGTCTGACTCAGGATTGTCGAGATCAACGCGAAAAAAAAAGTGAGTCCTTTTTGTCATTCAACGTATAAATGAAACAAATGCTAATGAGATATTGAGTCATAATTTTGAAGTAATAAGAGGTTGCATTTGAAGGACTCTGATGTCGATGAAATTCATTCTCATGCAATTGCTTCCAATACTTATTACAGTAGACGCTCTCTTACCCGGCGCCGCTTTAACCGGCCTCTTCTAGGAATACATTGTTATTGTTATTGCTGCTCGCGGCCGCAGACAAGTAGCAACTTGAAAACCTACATATTTTTTACAGTTCGTGAAATGTTAATTTGTAATGTATGTTTCTAATACAGAATAAAAGTTCTGTTTTCTTAGTGTTTTGAAAAAATTGTATTTTTTTTCTTCCTTGCGAAAGTGTTTTTTACATGGGTTTTTCACTACCTTCTCTTTAACCGGCTTTTTGGTTATTCGACCCTAGGTCGGTCCCGTCAAGGCCGGTTAAGAGAGCGTCTACTGTACATACTTTTTTAATGGATAACACAGTTATTTATATTTACTCAGTGTTATACTGCTATTTTGAGTCATTCAAATAATCTATTCAGGTTACGGACAGAAAAAACGACCCGCACCTGTCGACGCGTATCACTGCAGTAAAGCTTCAAGTAGCACTTCCAGCGAAAGACTTGCGCAACTCTGCGGAGATAACTGGAAAGCGAGTGTTAATTGAATCTTTAAGCAGTGATTCAATTTTGTCGACTGAAGCTAATAAACGAGACATTTTCGAATCGAGTAAGTTTGTCCTTGCGATATCCAAAACAATTGTGGCTAGTCTATACCGTTGATTTTGATGTAGTTGTAGGTGACCTTCCATTCCACTCCTCGGGATCTGCAGCTTCTGTAAACGACAGAAGTAACGGATTTGTTTCAACGCGACAATCTACCCCTGTGTCACCCGTGGCTACAACGGAGTGCGATGCTAATAAAGGTAATTAGTAGGTACCTGCCTTTCTTTATGCCACGGAGACGGATAAAAAATCCCACAGTGACGGCAAATCAATCCTTAATGTTCTCCAATTTTTAGAATTCCAATTAAAAGTTTTGCGGGAACTCAGTTTTCTGAAACAAGGTCTGATTCACATCAATGACCAGTTTAACACTCTGGGGAGATTTTTGATCCGCGGCAAGTCCGTATTAAACGAACCTCGTAGAACCACAACCATAAACGAAATCATGGACATGTTTCCAATCTCGTTGCCCGAGCAAGTTGAGCGTATAGAGAGGCTGCTGAATCGTGGAGATTACAAGCGGGATTTGGTGAGCTTTCGGTACTTCGTAGTCGAAATGTCCATCGTTTCATCTCGTAGCCTTTACGAATATGCGACTCATCGTTACATCATTTTAATTGCAGATCGCGGGAATTTCTCTCATTGGCGGGATGGATGTAAAAAGAACGATTTACAAAATGTTGAGCTCCCTGCTATCAAATTCAGTTGCAGTCAAATACAGCTGGACCGGGGCAAAAGGGAAAGCAGTATTTTCAAAATTAAAATTGAAAGACGTAATTTTTGGTTTGTAATCAATTTGCATATAGTTTACGTAAAACAATAACTCGAGGGAATATACTGATGAATAACGTGATTTTTTGTAGATACGGTTCGCGGGAGATATCCAAATGTAAGTGAATATGACATAGAGGTCCATATCAAGAATTGGTTGCGGAATGCGTCATCGCGTATCAGATCGAAGCTCTCCAAGTACGTATCCAACTGCCGCATTGAATCCAATATAAAATGACTTGATGTTTTGGAGACGAAATGACGTTTAATCTCGATATTTTCGTCCTCAGGAATGCTAACGTTGAGCGACGTCTCAATTTGGAAGAAGAGATGAACGAGCAGCGCAACGACGACGACGACGACGACGACGACGACGACTACAACGATGACAACGAAGGAGAAGAAGAAGAAGAAAATTATGGCGATGACGAGGGGAAAAATGAAGAAAGTGATAAGGAGAACGAATATAATGAAGAGGAGGAGCAACAGAAAGAAGAGGAAATTGAAGAGGAAGAAAGGATAGAAAACGAGGGGGAAAACATATATTGTGCAAGTTTAATAGCGAGTCGGAATCTAATTGAATAAATCGTTGCATCGA